>JAITYT010000498.1:59142-86251 GCA_025433975.1 Liostenogaster flavolineata
TCGGTAAACAAATTAAAAGATATCGTATCATCTAATTTTTTTTTTTTTGGTTTCTTCTCGTGTTTTCATTCATTTTTATAAGGTTTGCGTTGGCGCTATCTTCGAATTCACCTTGAAAATAGAAATGGACGGACGCGAGCACTGACAGAGTCGAAGTCGTCGTCCACTTTGTGCGGTCGCACCACAGTGGGTCGTCGCGTCCAAAAATGCAGTAACGGTGTCGAGTTGATGCGAACACGCTTTCAACGATACACCTACCTACTTTGACTCTGGACTTGCGCTCTGGATGAGCTTTTCACTCTTTTTGACTGTTTGGGAGCCGGCGTTAACTCGCCGTCACTCGGCTTGAATTTCATCGGCGCGAAAATGGGGCGCACGAGATGTCCACTGTGCGCACGAGGTGAGTCGTAAAGACGATAAAAGGAAGATAACATTGACCGGAAAATTTATTTTTGAATCTAAATTTAACACTTTCATCATGTGTTTCCCCACATTCAGGGGGAGAGATTTGTGCTAGAAACGTGATCGACGGAGACGGAATGTTGCGAGAATAGGCCAACGTCACGTTGTTAAAATTCTCATTCGAAACGCATAGGTTCAGCCTCGCCGTAATGAAGAAGCCTACAAAAACGTTGGCGGCAGATGAGTTTGGGTAGCTTAGAAGACTTTAGAATCGCACGCAAATTACGAATACCTGACATTGAATCCCATCTCACATCGTGTCCAATTTTTTTCGTAGGCCTACAGTAGTTTGGCTTCCGGTTTATGATCTCGTTAACGAACTCGCACCGGAAAAAACGATGGTCTTCTCAATTATAAAAATTCAGCAGTCTGATAAGAATTATTGCGATGGTATGGAATTAGTTAATCTTTTCGGATGGATAAAAAATATCGGATTTAAATACTTCTACATTCAATTAAAATCGAGATAAATTTTTATCACTTCATTAACCCTCGCTTTCATCTAAGAATGTTTCTCTTTTATGTTTGAATCAATGTGTTGGATAGCAATCAGTGTAATTAAATAAACTCAAAAACGATATCGACTAAAGTCATTCCCTTAGTCGTCGTCGTCGTCGTCGTCGTCGTCGTAGTTGTTATTGTCGCAATATGAAATTTCTCTATCTTTCCAAGAATTCCTCTTTTTGTTCTTCTACCTCCGGCATCTCCAGTCCAAAGAGAATATCAATGCGCTGGCAAACGCCGAGAATCGCTCGACAGTGCCCTTAACAAGTGGGTAAGTCTGTATGTAGGTAGTTGCAGCTGTTCGAGTAAAGAAAGCTCTTCTTTTGCATTTCTTCTAACAATCAGGAGGAGAGTACGTTCCCAGGCGAATCCAAGGAGTAGTATCAGCAGTCGTTACGAAGCCTCTTCTTCGTTTCGCGCATAAAAAATATAGAAGAAAAGGATTCCGCCACTTTGGTTACTTTGGCTGGCTGTGTCGTTGATGGGACTCTGTCGTGACGTTGTGCCGGCACGTCGTCGTCGATGTCGTCGTCGATGTCGCCTTCCCGTTGCTACGTGTCCAGGATGAGAGGCGAGAGGAAGAAGACGCTCGAAAGTTTTCGTGTTGTGCGATAAGAACGACCGCATAAGAACCTAGCGCCAAGAGTATGGCTGTGCATCTATACCTACACCATTGCCTTGGATACGGATAGGAAATTTCATTTCCAGCGAAAAAACTTTTCGTAAACGCATGTCCGTAAGACGCGTCCTTAAAAACTTACACCTAGAGATGAACTTTGAAAAACACCAGGACGACACGCTGCTTCGAAGTAATCCAGTTGCCTCACATTGGGTAGCGATTGGTTATTTTTTGAACAATTGGATAATCGCTTAACGATAGGCTCGGCGGTTCCAGTAAGTGATCGAATCAATGTCCTTTAAATTTAATTTTCGAAATTCCATTGATATACTGGTATTCTCAGAATATTTAACAGTTGCAATTATGAACACATAGAATGATATTCAACGACACTACCTATCGTTTTTCCTATTCCCTAGGTATTTTCATCGTTAAATAACCAGTAATAAAACTTCTTCGTAGTTAAAAATTCATCTTCGAAGGGTGATCGAAGATTGCCAGAGAATCGTGCTAAATCGGTGATATCGCAATTTCACAGGATGTCGAAGAATCTGGTAGCGTACGAGGCGACATAAAATACGTAAGCGTCGATATCGCGACACGCTTACGATCCGACATTATAAATATGTCAACGATAAACTTGGCGTCGTAGTGGTCGATGTGGTGATGGCGATGCTGGTGGTCGTGATTGTGTTCCTGGCAGTACCGGTCGTTTTCTTTCGCTCTCGGGATAGAGAGAAATCGATACATCGACGTGGAAGAACCGATGGCTTCTTTTCTTCCTCCTCGATCTCACCAGGCAACGGCACCTAACCTTTTACCGGTGTGGGACGGGACGCATTTCGCGGGAACATAAATAACGATTATATACACGACATCGTTGCGTTTCCACTCACGTACCTACCTACCTACGTTCGTTCGTTCGTCGTCCTTCTTCTTCTTCTTCTTCTTCTTCTTCTTCTCCTCCTCCTCTTCCGCTTACTTCACCATTCTCCTTTCTCTCCCTCGGACGATCTTTCTACCACCTACCTCTATCCCTTGTCTCTCGTTTCTCCTTTCGGTAATCCCGAGGACACGATATAGAGGCGACGACGGCGACGTTTCACCGCGGTGCGAATTTTCTTATTGCCCTATCGACGTCGTCCAGCTATTTATGTCTCGTCCAGACGGATAAGCCGCTCGTTCGAACGTCCCTTCTATTATCCTCTACGTAGCAAAGTGAGCCGCATTAACGTCGTATCTACGTCGATTGCCGCTTGTTCGACCACTACCATCTCTTACACCCTTGTAGCCGGCTTGGTACGCGTTGTTCGCCTTCGTTCGCACACAGGCTACGTCCTTTTCCTTCTCGTGATCTCGCGTGGACGATCGAACGTGCTTGAGACGTGCTCGCCTCTAAAGCGATTCGACACTCTAATTTCAAACAGATGTATATTTAGAGGATCTCCAAGAATAGTTGGGCTTGTGTTAGTCGGTGTTACAAATGCTGCAAAATTGAGAGGATTGATCGAATCGATTGGTATTTGATCTATTTGATCCGGGGCTCCTCTATTTGATCTATTCTCGTTTGCTCTATAGTTTGAAGTGAACTCCTTTCGACGATTGCTCCAAGATCCCTGAAAAGTTGAACGCTGGTTTCTCTTATTTACCGATCGTTTCGGTTTCATGGAATCTCGCGATTAAAGCGTTGTTATGAGTGTTCGTCAGGCTCGCCCGAACGTGCATGCGTACAGCTCGAAGCTACGTGGAAACATCGATATCCTTTCCGCGATTTGTATCGTTTAGAACGGATATTGTCCAAGGGATTACTTCGATAATGGCGCTTTCCGCTACTGAACGCTGTATCCATTGTTCGATGATTAGTTTCGATGAGATATTCCTCATACGAGGTCAGTTTAATCAAGTGGCTGTTTAAAAGATTGCTTTCCTTCGTCGTAGACAATCTGACTTTGCCAATCGGCAACCATTCTTGATGAACTTCCATTTATAAGTTTATCCAAGTTTCAAGAGGACATGTTCAAGACAACAATGTTTTCGTGACCTTTTTTATTACGTCACGAATATGACACTATTCATCTGATACAATTACTAGTGTTTCGTGAAAAGCATCTTGATGAAAGCTTGCTCTGTAGCTAATCATTCGACTCATAGACTAAGAATTAAAAACAAAATGTATTTTTATATTTGCTTCATTTATTTCAAACAAATTAGTGTATCTCAAGAGAAGTATTATAATATTTCAATTCCTTCGGATAACTCATTTTACTACTTATGAAGGTACCGCGAGTGAGGCGGTGTGAAAGCAACGGGAACACGTCGGATTCGCAAAACTGGCAGAGGTGGGTAGTCCATTAGACGAATGTTTAGTTATTTAGGGTTAAGAGAGTCTGTAATTTCTCGCGGTGTATCGTACTTACGTAACATCGAACCATAATAAGAAACACGAGCGGAATTCGCATCTAATTCTGTAGTGCTGATGCGACGATGCGATAATCTGTTGGAAAGTTCGTGAATAGTAAAACGATACAAATTCACGAACGCACTAGGTGCATTGCAAGTAGACGGTTACCACGTTATTTCTGCGAAGCTCGTCTGACGTTTGAGAAACTTGCACGAATTTTCACTAATTTCTCGTCTTTCTCCGCATCGACTCGAACCACAAGATCGATATTTTCTCGACCGTGGTGATCGAAAAATGATCTCCACAACGAAATCTCATTACGTTGTGGAGTACTCAAGTACGATGTACTTTCGTTCTTCGTACTCCAAAAATCGCGTTTACTACTTTTTATTCTCTCAATGCGTTAACTAAGGCCGATCGATTCGAAAAATACGCAATGCTGGTAATCGCCTTTTAGCACTAGTTTGGACTGAACAAAGATGGAAAAAGAAAAACGGCGGAGTTTCTCATCAAACAATTCCAAAGTGCAACTCGGATAAAAATTGCCACGAGTCGAGTCGAGTTATCACCTGGCATCAGTCGTGTCTTCGACCTTCTAGATGGACGATAATCAATATGGACGGTGGATAAGGAGGAACGATGCTAAAGCGAAAGAAGGAGAAGAAGAAGTGGAAGAAGACGAGAAAGTAGAAGCAAACGATACGGTGGTTGAGAGAAGGAAAGAACAATGGAACGTCGGATAGCGATGCGCCCGGAAAAGTTGGCGCAAGAGGTGGTTGGTACCATCACCACCACCCTCCAGCTTCTTCGCTTCAGCCTCCAACTCCTTCGACCTCCTTATCCCGAACGCGTTACTCTCGAGCTTCCCCTGCTTCCTCTCGTCCGATCTTTTCCACCCATAATCGTTAGCGCGTCCCTCGATAGCTACGAAGGAATAAAAGTTGTCCGGAGGTTTGCCGCGCGGCTTCTCTACGAGTGTCTTGGGGGATGTATTTTTTACAGCGCTATCCGACGGCACGTTTCCACCATGCGAGCGCAACGAATCCATTCCCCGAAATCGCTTAAGCGACCACCACCTTAGCGATCAGTCGTGTAGTCTGTTCAGCTTAGACTTGTTCTCCAATGTTCGTGGCAAATCCCAACGAAACCTTTGATAAACATCGTTCGGTCGAATGGGAATCCAGTAATTTATCAGGCAAGCATTTAGACAATGTGGCCGACCTAGGCAAACGATGAGGATTCGTTACGACGAAGGACATCGATGTCGATCGGCATCGATCGTAGAAGGATCGAGTCGATGGACTTTTCAATCGTTAGGATCTTGGTCATGACGTCGATCTTTTTATCGCAACGCTTGAATGCAACGTATCAATTTCTTTAAATAGTTGGAGCAACGAGAATGACGATCGTAGAAGGATCGTCGTTGATCGACTTTCGACACAAATCCCAAAGACACATCTACAAGTATCGATTCCTTGAGTACGAAGTCACCAATATCACGAGATACCTCTAGACTACGAGGACAAGCTAGGGAAGCGACGAAGATTCGATCGGTGTCGATCGGCATCGACCGAAGGATCAAGCGTTCGATAACGCGAGATCCAAGTTGATACGCGTTCCAATCGTTACGATCCCGTTTACGGCGTCTTCTTCCCTATCGGCTATGGCCGCGAGGAGACCATTTTCCCCAGGATCGTCTCGTGATTTGCAGGCTGCTGGTGAAACCTTCCTAACTGTAGACATCTGCTCCTGGTATCGTGGATGCGAACCCGTTCGGGGATGGTTTCTAGTAACAAAACGCGGAGAGGAACCTATTCCCCAAACTCCTTCCAGCTTCCAGCACGATTCAGAGCTAGTCGCGTATCGGGTAACGATATAAAAACTCGAGGACAAGTTTATGTCTTAAAACATCGCAAAACTCGTTGAACACGACCTAAACATCCCATAAAGCTGATCGATATTCGAACTGCAAGCATTATAACGAGGGACAGACGAATCCCTTAATGGGATGCAACGAGCGTACATTTCAATTCGAAACTTAACACGATTTTCTCCTCACGGCGCTGACTCGAGACGCGATTCGTCGGGCAGCCAGTGAAACGTCGCGCGTCCCGCTTTGTCATCGGCTTTTTACGACGACGCGTCTTCCTTTGGCTTCCACGGAGCGTGACATTGACGGACGTTAGTCTCCAACGCGGACGGACCAAGGGTCGTTCTCGGCGTCAAGCGTAACGTGGCCCCTCTTTAATTCGTCGTCCTCTCGTCTCCGAGTTGGAGGTTGAATTAATGACGTTGTCCACCAAGAACTCGAAGTAGCGCTTCGCTATTTATCGCTTCACGCTGCTCGATAAAGCTAAAATAGTGTCTTCTCTCCTCTTTTTTCCCGACACGAAACGAATTTCCAGCCGGTAATAGATGCATGCAAAAAAAAGCTAACGTTCCGGAATGTCGAGGAAGAACGAGCGATGCGTTATTATTATTCGGCCGCGAGGTGAGGTTAGGAGAGATGGAAGCGTAGCTAGCACGTGTAGCGTACGAGAGATCGAGAAACGTTTAAGAATGCATGGAAGTTTGCCAAATGGGGAACGTCTCGATCGTACGAGTCTGTAATAAAGGTCATTAATGTCGCATCGATATCGGCTCGTTTTGAGAACGACTGCTGCGCTTCTTTTTATCAAGGTTGACTCGTTCGTTACTGTGGAATCGGTAATGCTCCGCCATTAAACGAAATTCGATGGATTTCCGAGTCGCGTGAGGACGTCTGATGGTGAATTCACTGTTTTGCGTCTTCGATCTTTTCGTAAAAGAGAGGAAAAAATAGAAGAAAAAAAGGAATGACCATGACGAACGCGTTCACGTACTCAAAATCCCCCGATACATCGTCGATCGAAGTAACCCCCATCTCGATACGTAAGTCCCACGTGCCGGATGGCTTTCGATGCTCGAAAATTGCCAATATTGGATCAAGTCGGGCGGTACGCCGAGACGAGTGCTTCGATCGAATTTTTAACTTCATATCCGGCGCGACTCGATGCCGAGAACATTATAAAAAGTCCACGAGAGGAGAAATTTCAAATATCCGATTTTTCGCCCTTTTTCGCGCTTCCAGACTCGCGATCAGTCGCATTTTCGGTAAAAATGTCATTCGTCGTGAAACTTTATTGTTTTAAATCGTCTTATCGACGATTATTGAACTAGAGTAAGCACTTGTAATGTCTGGAAAAGAATATTTCGATAGTTCTTGAAGCACGTAAATAAATAGTTGAGACAAATAGGCGTCGGGAATTTTCGATCAAATTTGTCTTAATGGTTAGGCCATGATCGAAATTGTCGCATATTCCTGGACGATGAATCTTGTTCACAGTTTACGACACAACAGGATGAAATTGCGTTATCGATTACCCAACGAAGGAGAAGGGCAAGACGAACGGTTACGAATGAGACTCAGCGGACAAAGTGAATAGCAGGAGCGACAGGATAAACTACCATTGCTGACAGATTTGCGTGAATGTCATTAACATCGTTAATACCGTTAACACTGTAACGCACGAAGCGCTGCTTTACATAATAACCAACGGGTAGGTCGATCTTTAGACGTCGCGAAGATGATGGATCGTAGAACGATGGGGCCAAAAGGCAGTTCTGATTCCAACTTTAGCGCCGAGTCACCAAGAAAGCGGTGTTATGGCCTGAAGCGCATCGTCAATCCTCTTTCTCTTTATCACTGATAAACGGCAAAGCACTACTAAATTGAGCGTACAACTCAATTTTCTCTTTCGAAATGCTTATCGAACAAAATCATACACACCTTGGAAATTGTAAATATAGCTGGGTCGATAAAGTCCACGATGATTCATAGCTAAGGAAGAAGATTTCATTCAGAATATACGTATGGTATATTTGGACAACGTAACTGTTGAATTCACTCGCATAGTGGTATTTTATAAATTCCAGCTATTGCTGAATAAGTCAGGTAACGAACAATATTATTTTTTTTCCAGACACCCAAAGGAATGCGCGTACCGTCTAATATCTTAACGAGAACTTCACTGTTCGCTATTAGTTCTTTATTAGTGTTCATCATTATGAACGAAAATGAGCAAATCTCATCAAATACAGTATATCGAAGCGAATGGTTAGGCACAGAAGCATCGTAAAAACGCGTTTTGTGTACGAAATTCGGCAGTGACCGGATTTTTCGTCTCTGTTCGCTCGCTGCGTCGAATATGGGGAATTTCTCGTTCGAACGAGAATCTCGAAACGCGTTGTATAATTTCGACGCACGATTAATTGTAAATAATCTGCACGTCCCTGCCACAAATTCACAACGGAAATGAGTCTTTAGACTCGTGATATGGGGTCAGCGACAGACCGGCGTTCGGCTGTACGGACGCATGGACGGACGTACGGACGAGCGAGCAGGCAGGTGGGCAAGTCGATGCAAGCAGGACGATGTACCGCAAATTCAATGCAAAGCGTGCCGCTGATGCGTGCAATACATCAAACGCCGCAGTTAGCCGCAATACGACCGTATCGTTGCGTTATTGACTGATGACGATTGACTGATCAAAAAAGGAAGGGTGGTGGGGTCAACCAAGGATCTTTGGCGTTAATGAAAGGTCGCTTTTACCAAATGGGCTTTGCCACAAAACGCAATTTCGAACTTGGGACGAGCAACAAGCACGTTCGTGGCTGCGTTTCATCGACACCCATAGAACCTCGGGTCCAAAGGATTCGAAAATATCGACTTCGTTACGCAGTTCGATCGACGTAAGGTCTGATCATGCTTCGAAGAAAAATGCGCACCTAAAAGAACATTGTTCACGAAACAATAATCGCGAGACCCCACGTACCTCGTTCTCCAAACGAAAATTGGAATCGCCTTCGTTAAGGCGGAGACGCGCTCACCAAAGCGTTGCAAGTGGAACGCCGAGCGCTCGTAATTCCCGACTTACGATTTTAGAGGGACGTCGGTATCCCGATGGCACCAAGCGCGTTCGTTCGAGTGGCGCGCGGCGCGTGATTTGGCACTGGCACGACGGCCAAGTGCCACTGACGTAACTTCAACCGTGTACGTGTGCACGGATATGGATCCGCAGGGGTGTGGAAGGCGACGGCCAGCGGCACGTGACGTCGCGACGTACAGACAGCAATATCAAGATGTCTCGACGCTTTCCATGCCGAGATGTCCAACTTCGACTTCTGTATTCACGATTTGGACTTTCTAGTCTGGCCGATGGTGTGCTCGATGTTCAGTCGTGATGGGGACGAATGATCGTTCTTTATTCATCGTTTTCCGCGAACGCTGGAATATGGAGTTGGGACTTTTGACAAACAGTTTCACTGCGAGAAGTCGGACGCTTCCGTTGACCTAAAAAAGACTACGGATTCTTCTTGACTCGCGATCAGTGGAAAGATTATCGTCTACGTCGTTCTGTCGAGGTCAGTGTACGTGATTCGAACCAAGATTACGTTCTGTGGAAACTGTCGACGAGTGGCTCTTTGGCGAGTTCGATGAAAGATGTTATTGAATCTTGATTAGAATGATGATGGTACTGCGATGAAGAAGGCAATAAGAGTCTATTTTTTTGGAATTGTATCTATATCGAAAAATACAGAATACCGACGGAAGAAGCAGATTACGATAAATGAACATTAACGATTATTCTTGTCACGGATTTGATTTCACAACTATAATCAACAGATGTATGTTACGAGTACCGTAAAATATCTGATTACACGTTAAATCGCGAACGATCAAGGTATTACGCGAAAACGAAACGTTTAAAGATATTTCACGCTTAGAAGCCTAGCAAGTGTTCATAACTCAAGTAAAATAGATCCAAGAAAGTCCGTGCATCGTCGGAATAGTAATACGCTCGGACGGGACCTGAATTCGTCGTTCAAACGAGAACAACTCGAGGCAAGATGATCTTCCGCATTAACGAAACGACCTCTAAAGTGATAACTACGAAGATCGCGCGCGTAATGCACTTTAATGCCAACCCTAAACCACGCGCATCCATTCCTGACTATCACGTACGTTCCATCTGCTTATCCCTCCGCAAGTACACGACCCGACGATAAAACGTAACGATCGTGATCGACAATGCTGTCGTTCGAAAGCAGATTCTTTCAAGTTCGACGACCTCTCCGTGGCTATCTCGTGCAAAATCTCGATAACTTTTCCTCGGCATGGCCATTTTGGTGGATATTGCCGGTGGGCCGATGGGAAAGGTAACAAGCGTGTTCGCTCGACTCATCGCGAATACGTACAATGCCAGAGCCTAGAGCACGATTTGGGCACGCGTAATTCCCGATTTACAATTTACTTCGGTGCGTGGGCTGGCCAACGTTCCGCAACATATTGGTATAATGACGTACGCACGAGAGCGAGCCGTTACTGGCGCCCGTTCATTGTCTCCGATTACCAATGTCGCGTGGACTGGATAGCGAGGGCCACTCGCGCCGGCGGGGGGAGGGGGAGGTTGCTGAAGGGAAGTTGGTCAGAGGGATGGAGGAGAAGGGGGTTGGTGATGCGACGCCGTGCGTTTCGACGGTGCCTGGACCCGTTCGTACCCGCATCGTCTGTCTCTGTCCTTCCTATTCTCCTGATCCTCCTCTCCCCCCGTCACCCTTGTTACCCCCGTCCTACCTTATCCCACCATCCACTCCGGTCCTCCTGGCATCGCCACCCGGCCAGTCAACGTGCCCACGTGCGCATACAGCCGAATAATCCTGTGGGAACTTGCCCATACGATTCCTCGCTTACGCGTATATCTGGATAATTGAATCGGTTTTCCGATGAACGAGGAGAGAAAGTACCTAACCGCGAGGATGCTCGCATCCGCGATTCCGGTGATTCGAACGCCAGGAGGGCTTTTTCGAAAGAGATGAACAGCGACTACCCCGACCCTCCTTTTATTATATTGTATTTCGGCGGGTATTTCACGGGAGCTAGCCGTGATAGCTGATGACGTTATGTGTCAGCTATCAGCGATAGTTGTTGGCAATCGAATCCTTACGGAAATTCGTAAATGCCTGGACTCTCTATCGTGCTAAGGCGTTCGACATGTTTCGCACGATGCACGAGTTCAATAGCGCTCCGCGTATTGGTCTTGCCTTTTCCCAAAAGGAAGTACGTGGCTTAATTTGCGATTCAACGCCGGCAGATGGAAAAAATGGAAGAAACGTGAAATCGAATAATCGTCTTGCAAAAAAAGCTCATTCTTACGTCAGCTGTGGGATTCTTCGTGAATTCCCACATTGTAATTACCATCTTTTAGATTTGTTTCGTTTTCTGGCGACACGGGAGACAGAATCGTCAACTATATCGAGGAAAGTAGGAACGTCGCATAAAACTTTTTTAATGTACCTCCTTCGACTCCCACCCATTTATAACTCGATCGAACGGACGGAACGAGTCACTTGCCTCCACGTGGTACGGTATTAATAGGGCGGTTACGTAAACCTCGATATTTTTAACTCGATTGGCGACGTTCATTTCTGGCGTACCATAGAGGGTGCAGGAGTGAACTGACTCCTCTGCCGCAATCAATACTATCGTAGCGGGAACGCGTAATATTCGATTTGAATTTGACGAGTCTCGTGCTTATTATCCATTATGCACATAATTTCAAGCGTCTATCATGATGCAGCGCCATCGGCTATGCTGAATAATTCATTTCTGTTTTGACAGTGGCTCTGGTAACGCGGTTCCTCTCGACAAGAATTAAATTGGCGTGTTCTAAGATCTCGAAGGGCTCATTTAACAAATTTTATTATACGCCAAGTGTTTAAACGCGTTTCGTTTCTCCTTTTCCCTCGTTCTCTCGCTACGGCAGTCGAAAATTCACTAAACTTTACCGAACGTTACTTACTGAAAAGGTGCTCCTCTTCTTACGTGCACTCAGCTTGTCGTGCTATTCTAATAGTTCGAAATAATGTCGTTTCGATATCGTGTTCCCTGTCTTTCGTAGATCGTTTCTTTACTTGTCGTTATTTCGTTTCTAAGATAGCATATTATCCTAGAGGCCCGCGCACCGTCTACGGAGAGAAGGAGAAATTGCGTAATAATTGCATCAAAGATACCACCGAATTATTCAAAACTGAACGAGCAAAATAGAAATATGGAAACGTAGCGACGACGAGTGGGTGCTTATCACGGATCGCTACGAGTTAACGAGCAACTTTGCATCTATAGATACACGTGTACGATCATTGACTCTGTTTGATCGATCTGTAAAAAAGGTAGAGAAAAAAAGTGGAAAAACAAGAAAAAAGGGGAAAAAGGTTTTCGACCATGTCGAAAAGGATCGGACGCACCAAGTTGGCGCGGCAACGCTCGTACTTCGTTACAGAATGACGATGAGCCAATTACGCTTCCAATCAAATCGTCAAATATCGAGAATAGGAACGGAATCTGAAATTTATTTGCGAGTCGCGAGCATTCCATCGATACACAGCGCGCCGTTCCTACCTGCATCGAATTACACAGTCATTTGGATCGAAGAAGAACGCTTCGATTAAAAGCATTAAGGTTTCCTTCCCTAGACTTACCCAGGTACTTTCCCTATACTTTAAATTCGATTAGCATTAACTTGTATTAGTAGCCAATAACGATATATGTCTCTTATCGATCATTGGATCCGTTATTTGGTTTAGAGTTATTATTATTTTTAAATTATGTTCATGAGATTGAACAAAGCTGCGTAACAATTTCCAATGGGATGAAACGACTGCTAGTACTTTAAGTCAGTTGTTCGAGATTTGGTGGGCTCTGTGCTAACAACGAATTACGTAATCATTGGGGTCGAAGAGGAACGCTTCGATTAAACGCCTTTAAATTTCCTTGGCTAGACGTTTCGTTCGACATACTTCGGCGTCAGTCTCGACAGAGACTAATTTATGTAGGTGACCGATCGTGCCTGTGCCTTATTGATCGATGAGTTTTAAAAAATGCGAATACAGTGCGATTAAATTCTTAGTTAAAGTCTCGATCTAATCGACGTAATTCCGATGGAATTTCCAAACTGTCGTCATTACGAACGATTCAAGATACAAAATGGGACGTAAGTTCGTTGTCGTTGGAATTAAGGGTACTGGCTGCTGCTGCTGCGCTGCTTTCTTTGTGACACTAATCGAGTAACAGGACGTTACGACGAAGGTTCGTTCGTTCGTTTGTTCATTCGTCGCATAATCAAGGCGAGGTTAAGTATCGGGTAGACTAATGACTCGCGGCTAACGAGTTAAATCGTGCCGATTCTCGGGAGCGGGAGAGAGGTTAGGAACTTGACGAAATCCAAACCACGACTCGAGAAACGGAATTACGTCGTCCCTATCGCGTTAAGAACGCTTCGTTGCGAATGTCGTCAGGGCTTCGGCGAAGGAGCGTGCCAAATCATTCGTGTCGAAATCGCAAACGGGATACGAATAAAGAAGTGATGAACAATCCGTGGTCGACTCCAAACTTTAAACGTTGAGGTGGTCATCGCACCGATAGTAGTAGAAATAAAATTATCTGCGAACATCGTGAAAACTATCTACTATGATAATCGATTATTTATGAACATGCGTTGCTCTCTCGCGTTTATTTAACGGGAAAAGGGAAGTACAGATTTTAATTGAATCGCGATCGTCCGTGGAATTACCACGATCTGAAACCATGATAAAAGAAAATGTCACCGCAAGGAAAGAGAATTTGTTGAGAAAATTATACGGCACTGAAACGACAACGAGCAGCACCGAGGAAATGAGGAAATGAGCATTCACCGCAGTCCACGTTGCGATCAGGGACATAAAGAAAAGACGGAGGAAATAGTATGAAGTTAACAAGAAAATATTCGTGGAAACGATAATTTTCCTACCGTACCGCTTCGTTAGATCCAATTCTGGATCATTATATTACGGTCTTTTCGTTTGTTTTACGAGCGTAACTCACCTTCCGTAATGGCAGCAGATCGCGTGATAAAATTTAAAAAATCGTGACAGTCTTTTGTTATGGAAAGATTATAGAGAGTCGTAAAAACGAGTTAGGGTATCTTGTTAACGTAAATGTGCGTTCATGGGAAGACCATCTCACCGACTATACTTCCTCTCGATGATAAATTTTTAAAAGGAATAACCGTGATGCTACTTTTCGAAGGAACAAAATGGTTCATTTTACTTTGTTCAGGCAGGGTAGTCTTAAATTTCGATTTACTCTCTACAAATTAGCGACATGTACACATCTAACAGTAGCCCAATTAGACGATCAGAAGAATCAGTCAGTAACACTCAACATCGAGAACAATTCGTTTGCATTTATCGTTGATTGCTTGTACGTCTCTAAACTCTTTGAAAATTTCAGCATCATCGTATCAGCCAAGACTCGATCGCATTAGCGACGTAAATAACGTAGGGAAAGAGAGATTCATAGTTATTCACCTGTTATCGTTATTTCCATCGGATTAGTCCTCGATCGCATTACAACGTAACGTCGAAATATTCCTGTCCAGAGCCATTTACAAAAGCAAAATGGTTTGCAGAGTCGCGGAGAATGAATCGAAACGGCGACGTTGATTTTAGTCTTTGACGTTGGCCGAGTTCACGCTAAACGGAGTTTCGTGTTGCGAAATACGCTCGCGATATTACTGCAGTAACTAATGGCCGCGACGGCGAGGCGACGTTCGCCACTAAACGCTTCGATCCAAAGGCATCAAACTTTTTAATGGCCGCAGACCATTTAAGTTCGACCCATCCCGAAGATCGCATCAACTTTCAATGCAATGCGATTCGCGAGAGGGCGAAAGAAACCACGTCGACTAGTCTCGACATCCCGGGAGGAATTCGCAGCATGTCGACGTAACGAGTGCCATCGATGTGTCCAATTGATGATTGGGGACCGATGACAGAGCTGATAAAATACGCACGTTAAACGCGTGTGAGCGTTCGGTGAAACGGTTTTCGAAATTAATCAGTTTGTACTTTGACAAACAACGATTCCATACCGAATATATGACTGTCGTCGAATATTTAATAAATATATTTAGCACTTTAATGAAGAAACGGACGTTATACACAATGTTTCCCGTTTGCCAACCATCGACGGTTCTAAAGAGATTTTACACCGTTTGGAATGCTTTGGCGGTATTCGATCGATCAATCTTTTAGAAAAACATTTAAAGCTTCTTCATTGAATCGCGGATCATCGCGCAGCGTAACTGTCATCGTTGCGATTCGAAGGACTCAAAGAAATGCTGATCATTTTCGTTTGATTCGACGAACGAATGAAATCTTCGCACGAATGCCAAAATCGACGAATATTAGGGACGTTCGACTCGACTTTATCATCGAAACTAAAGTCGTCGATCAAAACGCACGAAAGTCGTTCGACTTGGATCGGAATACCGATTTGGAAAGAGGCTTCGAGACGAATCTAACCTCTCTTCGTATCGACGATCCAACGAGAAAAAGATCGAGGTCGGTGGTGCTCGGCTGAAAACAAATTGAAAAGTAAAGTTTCTCGTTGAGATGGGCTGAAAGGATAGGCGGATGGTCGAGCGCGTGTATGTACCAGGATACGCGGTGTCGTTGGTGGGGGAAGCGTGCCCCCCACCAAATTGCAAGAAGAAATGGGTGGATCCGTACGAAACGGCTACAGAGCCTTTCATTCAGTCGTCTGTGCTCCGCGTTCATATAGGAATCCAATAATTGAGACGCGGCTGTGTATATTCTACAATTTTGTTGCCGAATGGATAACGCTGCCGCCCTGAGACTCCGAAAGAACGTCTTGTTTCCGTAAACTCCATGGCGAACCGTTCGAATTTAGCGCCAAAATTCGTTCGCGTGGCACGTGACGTCACGCGCGTCCCATCGATCTCGCGCATCTTCTTCTACGTCTCTAACGTGGTTACGATGTTGCCGCGTGATCTGCTCGATCTCATCGAAAGGTTGCGAAGCAGCACCGTAAGAAAAGGAAGGATGTAACGGAAGGATGCATCTCCGGTAATTTTGAGGCTGCTGGCTGAGGATTCTTCGAGTTACCACGAATCGTTCGAAGGCAACGTAAAAGAATCGCCGGAGGCTCCTGCTGTCTTTCCGATCCCGCGAGTCACTTAATGTAATGGAATTCGCGAGATTTCGAAGTGCGCGCCCGGTACACGTACCGTAGAATTTACTTTTCGTCCGACGCTTTACTCGCGGTAACGGACGATGCTCGAAGCTTTCCGCGGAAACATTTTGTTTGCGGAGCGTAATTTAATGGGCAAACGCTGTTACCCTTATATTTTCCTCCCTTCGAGTGAACGAAACGTAATTCTTCGCGATATAGTTGCTCGGCAACACTGAACTTCGTCGAACTTTCTCGCGCTTACTCACCTCTCCACCATTTTCCCTTCAGCCCCGTAGGATTAGTCGACGATTAAACGCTCTTCAGATTGAACCGCGTCTTGTTCTGCGCGACTACAACCGTACATTCACCGAACATCAAATTTTTCACGGATGAACCTTGCGGAGGATGTAAAGTCCATCGCTACTTGCGGCAGCCCATTTATGCGGTCAGCAGCCGCCAACGGCAATTGGCGCTTCGACATTGTCCAACGATCCGTTTCCCCCACTCCCTGTTTCCCCCACTCTTGTCGCGCTTGATCGACGCCTAGTTCGAGCGTGAAAAATTCAATCGGTATCAGCCAACGGTTATCCAGTATGCAAATAAGACGAAAACTCGCTTAACGCGTTGATAAGCGAAATTTGTCCGGCACTCGGTGCTACGTCGACCATCGCTGATCGATGTTGAATTTTCTGCACAGTTTGGCCTGAGCACCGAGTGAGTGACTCGAATGTTCGTCCGTATATCGTCTGTTAAAAAGACGCACCCAATTTTTAAGATGACTCGTAGCTTTGTGATGGACTCCGCATTCACCTTCCATGCATTAATTCCTGAAATTCCACGATCCCAATATTTAAAATAAACCTTACATCCAAAACGAGTAGGCGGATCGCATTTTTCATTTCAGGTTCATATTTAGCACATCGAGAACCTTTGGAAAAATGTACAGTACGTGAAAATTCGATGCTTCGTTTTAAGGTTTTAAAAAAGTGCAAAAAAAACTCTATAGTGCAAGTGCACAAAATAGGAAACTCTGTAAATAATCCATTTTCCTTCCCGTACTTTCTCTTTTTATTAACCGATTTATACGGAAAAGTGACACGTTTCTTTCAGAGCAATTGAATACGATTAGCAAAAAGGATAGTTCGCAAATAAGTACGGTCTTGACAGCTATGCTATGCGTCACGATTCTTCATCTCTCGTAAAAACTGTCCCAGTTTGTGATCCACTCACGAGTGAATTTGGGTTGATAACGCAAAGTAGCAAAACGTGTTGTTTTTTCACGGTTTTTCCTTCATTTTTGAATACGTATCGAAATAAATATCATTTATTCCAAAAACCATCCTTGCGAACTACAAGATGTTTGAATTTCCTAAATAATAATAATAATAAATTATAACAGTAATAAAAACATTAACAAATCGATATGCAGCATATGTTATGTCGCAGTCGCTCTCGAAGAATCTGTAGGTATAAAGGTATCAGAAGCATCTTTCCAAAGTAAGAAGACTTTTTAGAAATTGTGTTGTTCTCGTTGATAAAATATACGTACAGTAAGAGAAACGTGTTAGAGGAAGAATCTGAGAACAAGGGAAAAGGAGAAGTAACTGGAAGCTAAACGAGATAGAGGGAGAACCGAGCAGAAAACGAGAACATCCTTTTCTCGGCATGTGGTTTTGAAAGACGTGGCGTTTCTCCCCTATGAGACGCGCGTAGCCTTATATTTCTCTCTTCTATTTGAAGAAACATTTTCTTCGGTTATCCCTTTAATGTACGAGGGTGGCAGCGCGATACGATAGGAAAGATGTTCATGAAACGGAATCTCTAACGGCTCTTATTTATCGAGACGCTTTATATCGGTCGACCGTATCAATAGCCAATAATAACCGAAAGTATCGAATTCTTCGATGGCGATGTACTTATTTACTTCACACCGTTCTCAACTTGAACGACGTCCATTTCTCGAGTAACTCGAGTCTTTTTCTCGTACTTGTTAATTTATTTCGTCTTCATGGTACTTCGCAATCTCAATAAATCGACATAAAGAGATCATTATTGTCAAGCTCCGATCCGTCAAAAAAATTCATTTTCATTTAACATTATGAATATGATCGCGATACTCGATATGCTTCAACAAAGCATGCAGCCAAGATAAATATCAAAGAGAGGATGAGCGTAAAAGAATATAGTCGAATCGTATTCTGTCGTGTCACGATCTGGTCAAAAGTAATTAAAATCTGATTGCATGTTGCTATTGAAAATACCTACGTGTAAACTACAGCGTCTCTGAAAGACACTTGATACAGTCAAGACAGTGTGAAGTAGAGACAACTTGCTATTTTACGGTCACGAACAGCACGCAAATCAAAAAACATACGACACAGTTAGCTCTTGTAGGCCGACGTTTAGCGGGATCAGAAGCGATTCTCCAATCGACGAGCTCCAATTCTGCCGTTAGTTGTTCCAAGTTCGTGGAAGTACAATATCTTTTCAGTGTGGTAAGCTTCGTGTCGTGTGGCATCGCGGTTTTGACATTAACACCAATTTAAATTACAAATGCAACTATCCTGGGACTCCGGGGGTCCGCAAGTGGCCGACGATTCCAGGTCAACAGCTGGTGGGAGAGAGGAAGGAGAAAGGACTGCAGGGACGTTAGGCAGGAGAATACGTAGATAACTAGTGGCGGTGGCTCGAAACGGTCGGACGTAACGTTTAAAATGGTCGAACCACTTAAAAGGTTGGCGCTCCCCGCGGTTAGCACGCGACCCCCGCGACGCTATCTCTTGGCCTCCTTCTTTCTTCTGCCTTTTACGATAGCCGAAGTGGCAGCGAGATTCCCGGCGCTGCGACGAGATTGTTCGGATAACTTCTCACGGTGGAACATTAATTTCGATAATGGCGTTAGCCGCGTGCCACCAGAGCCGTTTCCTCGCGATTTTCTAGCCCGTTCGCCTCGACTCGTCCACCGCCTTCCTCCCATTTCGTCTTGCCACCCCTCCTCTGTCCCTTCTCCACTCTCTTTCGTCCTTGCAGACCCATCCACGTTCGGCTACGTTTTATTTTCCTTGAAATTCCTGCAAGAGGGCGCGGCTACCGCGCTTCCTCTGTCTTTTTATTTCCCTTTCGCCTTAATATATCTCGAATAACTCGCAACTCCTTGGGGCGTGCGATAAAGATTTTTCCTTCTTAAAATGTTGGAGTTCCGTCGTTGTTGGCTGGCTCGAATTCGTTCTTCTGGGAATATTCGAAACGTCGCTTTGTTTTCTTACGAAGACGAAGTGCTGTATCCGCGCGCAAATGTGTGAACTACCGTACGTGTTTCTTTTTTTTTCTTCCTTATGTTCGCGCTGTATGAAGCGCCTGTTTAAAAAAAAAATGGAATCCAACAACTTCATTGTTGAATTTTCGTATTCGAGTTTTCGCGACGATATTCAGCATAAACTGTTCGCTTATTTCTCGTGATAATCTCGAAGACGCATCGCGACTTATGCGATTAATTTGCATCGCGATTTATTCGAAACGCTTGGATAGCGCCGCTGTAATCATAAGCTCCGTTGGTGTAATTACAAACGATGCTCGATTTACGCCAATCCGATTTACGCACTTTTATTTGGACGCCATTCACGATTAATTAACGAATAGCGTTCAATTCGGACGTTTCTCGATTGCATTCTCCGCTACCGCCGACATCCAAGGAGCATCGTAAACGATTCGACAAATTCGATCTCTCGTTTCTCCTCCTGCGTATATTTAAATACACGCGCACGTAACGTCGTACCTGAATACACGCGCGTAGAAACAAATGCACGCACACGGATGCTAATTGTATTCAGTCACCGTGCATCCATCCTACGTCGAGACGGCTCTCATAACAAGACGTTACCATAATTACATCCCGGGCTCCTCGGTAGATGGTAGACAACCGAAATGATAGACGCGTTGCTTCGGTTATTACGGCTAAATTTTAGCCTTGGCGTATCCGTTCTTCGGTACATTCTCTCGATCGAAGCGCGTCGACGCAGCTGCGACCGTCAGGCACCAGCAACGACGTCGTTTTCGAGGAAGCGCGCCACGTCGAGACGTCAGCAGCGATCCTAGCCAAGTTCCTTTCGAGTATCTCGATACCCTCGAAATTACGTCGTTCCTTTCAAATGCGACTGGGCTAATGGAAGGCGCCTGGCGGAAAGACTCGACTCCTACCGACTACGTTTAGCTAACGAGAGACCCTAACGACGTGTACGTCGTAAAACGAGCCTTCGCGAGCCTTTCAAGCCTCCGCGCTCATCGATCGACCCTCTTCATCGGCTCTCTGCCCGAGGATCGTCGAAACGAGCGGACACTCGGGAGTGTTACGCGTCCATTCCTTCGTCCAGACTTGACTGGACCTGTTCTTCCCTGGTAGTCCGATGGTGTCCGGGCTAGGGAGTTCTCACTCGCTTTTCTAGCATCGAATAACTGATAAGAAGATCTGACGATTCGAACAGACCAACTTTTACCAACTTCTTCGTCGAAAGATGGCGAAGTCTCTAGTTGCTTTCTGGCCCTTAAGATGACCTAAGATCTCTTTTCTGTCTGTTCTTAGTTCGTGACGCGTGCATTCTCTTCTTCCTTTTAGCTCTTCCGTTTAATGCGTCCCAATGCTACTTTGCCATGAACAACGAAGGGATGTTTGAATAAGTTGATATTTCTACCTTCTAACAAAGACACTGGCTTCGATCGTTTTTTAAGACAGAATAGAAACAAACGACTCTTAAATCGTTCAAACCTAATCATAACCATAACTTAAAGATTGTCGAACTACGTAGTAACATGTTCCATCGTATCAATTCATCGACAATATTTCTCAACTACTCGAATACCGTCCAAGAGTCAAACTTCTGTCGTTGCGTTCCACCGTATGAACGCTCGTTCCACGATCTCTATCGAACCCCAAAGGCAAGGTAACCGCAAACGCGACGTGGAGAAGGGCTGCCTGACGTAGCGAAGCAATCGACGTGACCTGAGGCACGAGGCGAGCCATTCGAATGTAAAAGATATAGATAATTGCCGATGCAACTGACGATAAGAGGAGTCTTGGGATAGAAAGGCAGATAGGAAGGCTTGTTAGCTAGCTAACTAACTGTCTGGTTGACTGTCTATCCGGACGATTAGGTCATGTTGATGGCAGAACGGCGCCTGAGGGAGAGTAGTAGCTGGTCTTTGTCCTTTGGTGCAGGAGCAAAGGGAAAGACTGCAGCTGGGAGTCTCTCGACACTTGGTAAACGTCTCTCGGTGGCATCCTTTCACCTTCGCGCCATGTCTTCCGCCGAGTTACCTAGCAGTTTCTCCCTTCATCACGTCCAGTCGTTTCCCTTGTCAGTCCATGAAACTCGCGTCTGACTGCAACGACTCGGCGTTTACTCAGGCTCGCGTTCCGATCGCGACTGAGTGTCGCTGCCACCTCCACCGCCTCTGCTGGCGGATACTCCCGCCGCTCTGGCAGTTAATTAAGAAAAAGGAAGGGCAAACGAGTGTGCGGTCGGGAGTGGGCACGGGGATTTTAATTAAATCAACGCGCGATAAATTCGAAAGACGAATTCTTACCGACGACGTGGATATATCCCGCTTTTATACTCTACCAAGACCAGCACCGTCGCTACCACCAGCAGCAGCACCCTTTCCTCCACCTGTCCGCCGAGAGATTAGGAGGGAGATTAGAAGGCGGCGAAGCTACGACGGGAAGAGGACGGAGAGTCTACCGATGGAGGAGATAGAGAGACCGAGAGGGTGCCAAACGATAAATTTCTCTTCGACCCTTATCGAGACCTACCACCAGCGCCCCACTACCGAAGGGAGAAGGGTCTTTGAGAAAGCACTCGGCCCTTGATTCTCTGCCTTTTTTCTTGTTCCTTTTTCTTTCTCTGTCTCCCTTTTTGTCTTTCTTCTTCATCGGAGGCTATCGTTTCGAAGCGACGCTGCTCCACGATTTCTCCTATCGTCCGAGATCGATCTCCGATCCTGCGCCACCGATCAGTCTGCTACCGATGGATACCGCGACCATGGAAGATCGCGTCAACCTTGTGTCGACTGACTTCCCATTCGGTTAAATCTTACAAAATATCGCCAACTTTAGGATTGTCAAGACGGAGCTGTATGTTTTTTTTTTGGTTTGTGATATTAAAAATAAATGAAAAGATTACACGGTGAAAGTCGATTTTTAGCCTCGACGTTTTATGATCTTCGGTTTGGACATATTCGATGTTCAGTTCGCAAAGGTATGGACATCGTCTTCTTGACTTTGAAAGACCATTAAATTTTGTTCGGCTCTCAAAGTCAAGCAGTCGATCGAGACACGTGCACGGCCACTTATTCGAGAATCGTGAATTTTCCAGATTCGCGGAGAAACTTTAGAAACGTACGTACGACTCGCGGTAGCTGTTTGCGAGATAAGAGATTCCATCCTCGTGGCAGCGATCCGACGTTATACGAATTTTCCGTGACTTCTCGCGCTCCTCGTTGGTAGGCAACTCGAGTGTTTTATCAGACGGGCGTGTTTATGCGCGTTCTCGTTTCTTAATGGCGCAAAGTTGTTGGAAGGAAATTACGACGTGCGGTAATGCGGAAGAACTGCGACTACGTCGTTTTCCGTACGAGTCTCGAGCTTCGATGCGCGAAGAGCGGCTCGGTTGTCTTTGTCGATGAGCCACGGAAATTCGCGACACGAACGGCTTAAAATATTTAACGCGTCACTCAAGGTGACGTTCCTCGAGGAATTAAGTTTTTAGACGTTGAATATCGTTTGAACGAGACGATGATTAAAGTAGAAGAGTAAGATCGGATATTTTTGATATTCTTCAATAACTATTAAACGCGTCTAGAATGTAGATTAAATTGATTGAGAAGGATTAGTTAGGAATTATGAACAATAGTCAGCAAAACGAGTCTCGACTCGATATAACCGTTTCGTTAGATTGTGTAAATAATATCGTGTCTTGTTGCAGGCCAAATTAATACTCGGAACTCCAATAATACGTTTATATCGCTAAAGTGCAAATTGCTAACCCATACAAAATTGAGAATGTAGTTACACAGACTTGTAAAATAAACTTCGTCCATTTCCAGGTGTTCGTACAGCGCATAAATTGCAAACAGATTATCTCGTAATTCGTAAAATTCGTATAAAATATAAGGGGATATATTTCATGGCATAGGAGGGCTCGATTTATTATACAATTTTTACAAGCAGTTAATGAATAGCGGTAATTCGTTTTTTCTGCTCTGTTTTAACACGATGAATGAAAATAAAAAATCATAAAGCGAAATTCGAACGAACAACCGGGTACTCCATTGTTTCGTCCTTACGAAGACAAAGGAAACAAGAATTAATACTCGCTTGGTAATAGCACCGCGATAAATATTAAAAATCTAGAGCAAAGGATCGTTTATCCTCCGCAATAACATTAAACGACGTTGGTAATAAACACGAATGAATATTAAATACCATTTAACCGTGTCACAAGGATTATAGCTGAATAATTACAGCAGAATAATAAGAATTACTCACGGTAGAATGCCTTTTAATTCTCGTTCGTTTTAGTTACACGTATGACGTGTCAACCGATGAAAAATAAAAGGAAAAAGAAGAATCATATATAACGAATAAAAAAAATATGCGCTATATAAAATTGTCTATATAGATTACATATACGTATAATAAAAAATCGTATAATTTCGCTCCGCGTAACGAAACGATGTACTCGAAGCGAGTAAAATTCCACGAAGCTACGATGCAGAAATTCGTTTGCACTGCGAGTTATTATTTCCATCGATTCGAAAGTCGTCGTCGATTCTTATCGATACACGTTCGACTTATCGACAGGTTTTGCCATGCCATTGGTAACTTTTGGATAGCGTCGCGCGCAGTGGAAAATCGCCATACGTACGAGCAGGACGTAGGAACAGTGAACTTCTAGTCGTCGACTTAAAATGTCTATCGCGCACTCGTACCATCGTACACTATAATTACAAGCTTCGAGCACTTTTGCCGGTCTGAACTAACCCGCACAATGCAGGTCCGAAATCGTGGCACAGTGCTTCCGCAAACTTTCCAACGTTACAACCACATCCGAGCGATGGAAAGTTAATTCGCGGTTGAAAGGAAGGAAGGGCTGCATAATTTTCATCTTGTTTGCCGAAATATCTGACGCTTGTTTCTATAATATTAACTCATGAATACGATCCGGTTTCTCTCTATTCCCACGTTACACATTTATCGTCCAACTTTCCATCGAGACGATGAATTCGCTACGGTCAATCTAACGGCATGATCTCGTGCTGGCCATAACCCAGTGCTTGCTCGTACCTCGTAGAAAATCTCGGTGCGGGAATATCTTCGTAGCGTTAATTGAGTCAAATACAAGCCAGGTATCGAGAGAACGAGATATAAATTACTGTGATTTTCTGTCCCTGTTGTTTACGAGGAACGAACCAAAAAGTAAGACCTGGGTATCGAGAATATCAATGCCATCGATTTAAAGAACATTACGCTCAGATGCTGGTGACAACAAAAAATGGATTCACTAGCAGAACAAGGAGAATTTGACAAGTCGCCGTTTCTCGCAAGTTTCAGCAGAAACCACCACGATGCATTGATAATTCCGATCTTGGGTAAAGTTCGATGATATCGTTATCGAAATACTAGTTCGATTATGTTGGATTCTCCGAGGTAGCCTTTAGCACAGGCGCATGCAGAGCCTTTGATTCTAGAGAAGTTGATACTCCTGCTTCTCGATGAACGAGGAAGATCGAATTCGGTCGAGTGAACATCGATTCATCCGAGATCTTTGACACTAGACACGAGAATCCTTCCAGTCGACCTCATCGTGACGTTTCCACTTGCGCTCTTGAAACTTGCCTGCGGCAACGTCCTACCAATCGCTGACTAAACGGTTGTAAATGCGCGGAATCGAGTATCAGGGGCTACCTACGGACAAAAGGGTCCACCATCGTAGCAATAGAAACTCGTACGTTCCTAAAAGACAAGTTTCGCCTGGTCAGACCTGGAAGATTCCAGTGTAAGGTAAACGAACCTTGTACGATCGACGCCTTGCCTATCACCAGAATGCCTTACCGAAGCAAATCAAAAGGAACGCGGCAGTGTCCTATCATCAGCCACACGAGGAAGTCACTCGATGAGAATTCTAGTCCAGTTCTGATTGATCTGCTTTTACAAATTTGGTTAATTTGAGTTACTAAACCCGTTTCGTGGAAACACTCGCTTTTCAATGCATACACGTGTCATCGGTGGCGCTATCGTTTACTCTCGAACCAGCGCGGTTAGAACTTGCTGGATGATCGATCGTCGGTTCTGGCTTAGGTATCGTCGTAGTCGTCCAAACTGCGCGTTCCTTGCCACCTTATTCGTCAATTAGACCTTGATTAGTTTACTAACTCGTTTAAATAATATCCTGTATTTCGTGACAACCATGGTGGTGGTGGTTGTTATGCCGATGCTGGCTGGAGTTGACGATAATGGCGATTGTGTGGGTAGTGGTGATGTTACCATGCGAATTCGTGTTATTGGACAATGCGATAACGCGCGTTTGATATTGATAATACGTACTAATACAGGGAACTGGAGAGATTTATCGTCTGACGAGGACGGTGCTAATGTCCATGCGCGCTAATTGGTCCCGCGCCACGGACGTAGGTAAGCGGCTTGCGTATTACGTGTTCCTAGTAGGAGACATCAGACGAGTCGACTGTCTTTCGTTCTGGTGACCGCTGGATTGGACATTCGACGCTTATCTCGGTCTCGGTTTTGCTAGAAATTCGAGATACCACGCGTTGCAAAGTCTCATGCTGAAATTATTCTTGCGGAGTGATCCGACATGATGTTTTCTATTATTACGATTTATTTTCAATATAGTGATACGGAATGGACGAAAACATTTTTATTCTACTGAAAAATTGAAGCACTCTGATTGCATTATTCTCAATAGCGAGTTTCTACAGTTTCGATGATTATTTTTCTTCGTTACGTTAGGATGGTTTGCCTTTTTATGTGCCTCGATGCAGTTATTCTATTATTGGTTATAAGTTTGATCATTTTTCAAGCAATTACTTAAGTTAATCTCCGCAAAGAATGTGCAATTCTCCGACAAAGATTTCTAGAATAATTATTTTGACTTCCACAAATCAACGACCAGCTGCTTCTCTCATGACAGTCCAGAAGAAACACGCTCTTTCGGCGTGTAAAGCTTAAGCTAACTGAACACGCGTAAATCTACTCGAATGGCGCACTAAGAGCTACTCATCGTTAACTCCTGGCGAAACGCGACTGATGAATTTGTTCCTGAGAGGTTTCTTCGTATAAAACAAACTGGTAAGACAAGCAAAAGTTCTGATCTTTTGTTCTGTGTGCATTAAAATATGATGTTTCTTTATCGTATAATTATTCAAAATTTTTGAAAGAAGAAACAGATTTATAATATTTACATTAATTCATCGTTCATTATCGGTTCATCATTACTAGTTCTACGTAGCATGTATGCAAAACTAGAATATCTCCTTTGCTTCAGTTCCGTTTGGAAATGCGTTAGTTCGTGGAAAAGCACGATCCAAAGGTACTTAACGCAGCGCGTTAGAGTCAAACGAGTTTCGCGAAACGATCGGCACAGTTTCCATCGATAACGGATTATCGTTATTGCGCATCGAAGTCGTGTAACGCTCCTAAAACTTTCTCTCTTCCTTCTCCTCTTCCCTGGCTCTCTCTCTCACTCCCACTCTGTAGCTGTAAGCTGCAAGCGACACTCGCAAGGATATTGGATAAGATATTGAAAGAGATATTGGAAGAGATATTGACCCGAGATATATGTAGGTATATTGGCGTAGAAGATACTTGCCAAGGTATCCACAAATGCGTCTGAGAGAACAAGTTCGACAGTGAAATTAAGAAGGCATTCGCCGAGTGAGGAAATAACGACTTTGATGCTGTTACTGCGGCTGATGATAATGATGATGATGATGATGATGATGATGATGATGATGATGATGA
>JAITYT010000498.1:98512-113397 GCA_025433975.1 Liostenogaster flavolineata
ATTTTCTCGTTTAATCGTGAAAGTATAACCACGCGTATACGATGAGGAATATTTAGGCGCGTGTGTGTATTTGCGCCTGTATACTCGTTCTAATTGCCTCGATCAAGGCAAAGCAGAGTACACCGAAGCAAGAACGCTCGCAGGTAACCTATACTCGTTCGAGCAACGCGTAATTGCTACCACACATACATACGTACAAATATTCCTTATTTTCCAGATAGTCGCATTCCACGATCAAACGACCGCCGGTTAAACGTTCGTAACCATCCGAAGGAGCGTCATGCAGCCATCTCGATGATCGCTCGGAACCGCCCGGCTTACCGTGGAATTTTTCCTCGCTTTTCCATTCGAATCACTGGCAAGTCGCGATATTCTTATTCCTCCGTGCTTATCTCGCTCGAAGAGCATGAACGAGAAGAAGAAGAAGACGAAAAGGAGGAGAAAAGGAAAGGGGACGAATGAAACAAAAGGAAAAGTGGAAAACGAGGGGCCGAGAGACTTTGACTTCTTCGTTATTAGACGCCCTTAGATTCTCGCGTTATCGTCGACGGGACGACGTGCTTCAAAGCGTAAAAAAAAACGTAGGAAAATCATAGTAGAGCAAAAGGAGACGTATAAGGGAACGATGCGTAAGCGAAAAGAAAGTTCGTCAAAACGCAATGTTTCTTCCTGCAGCCATCTTTCTTCCTTCCTCCCTTTTATTCTGCTATTGGATCCGAGCGACTGATTTCTTCCACAAGGCGCCTTTCATCGTCGACCATGAGCGTTGTTCGTTAAACCAACGATAGAAGAGAGGCACGAAAGGAAAGTCGATCTCTGGAACAAAGATCAGGACGACGACAACGACGATGGAAGACGACAGCAGACGTGAAAGTCGACGAAAGCCGATGCTGGACCGAGTGGTCAGAACAGAAGGAGAAGAAGAAGAGGAGAAAAGGAGAAGACGGAAGCAGAGAGAAGAGGGTAAAGGGCAAGGTTAGGTGCAAACGACAAGGAAAGAGAGAATAGAAGGTGGTAGGCGTTGGTGACGATAAGGATGATAAGCCGTGGCGCAGCTTCCGCGAAATTTCGGCTCCTCGCATATAATTTAACGAGTCTCGGCGTACCGTTCGGCGTTATCGTCGACGATTTGCAAGGAGTCGTTGACGCGCTACTGGAGAGGGAGAGAGAGAGCGTTAAGAGGACGAAAGGAGGGAGAAAGGTCGAGAGGGTTGTGGAATCGAAAGGGAGGGAAGAAGGAGAAAGACGACAACGAGAATGGTAACGACCTGGAGGAGAAGGCGGAGTAAAAGGAGGATGAGGACGAGGACGAGCCGAATACGATGACGCCCCGACGGCTACGTGTTTGCGAGCTAAAGCTGCACGCTGCAGTGGTGCATCGGTGCTCGACGGTGATTCGAAGAAATGAAACCTTCGTGGAAAATTTACCCGTTTTTCTCCGGCGAATTCTTTCTTCCTCTCTCTCTCTCTCTCTCATTCCATCCTTCTCAGCCGGTCTGCTACTTTTCCCTGTTCGTTTCTGTCTCGTTTCTCTGTGCTATATTCTCTTCTCTCTCTCGCTTTCTCTCTCGCTCGGCGTGTCTCTCTCTGGCTCATCTTGTAGCGTCATTTTTCGCAGCGATCCCGATCCAAGCGTTGTTTTCGTGCACGCGTAAGGAATCAGGTTGTAAGGGCACGAGGTAAACACGTTTCTTTCGTCTCCATTCGATGCAATTTTACGAGTAATAAAAATTCGTCTCTTCCTAAGAAAAAAGACCTTCTCTTTTCTCCTTGACCTCTTCCCCGCCCTTATTAAGATGTTTCATCGGTTTTTGAAGTATCTCGGCGAACACTCTCGAATCGTCGATGGCGATTTTACGTTACTTAGCCGATCGTAGAAGGCGTCAGAAAAGGCAGAATTTATAAACCACGAAGTCGTAAAGATCGTCCGAGTTCTCAGCGCGGGAGACTCGATATTCGGAAGTCTCTCGAGAGACGCGACACGCTTTGGACTTTTGTTCGCTTGACCAGGCATTCTTCGCCGCGAGCGAGGGAAAAGTCGAGATGAAGTTTGCGCGGTGATTGAAAATAAGCTTCGCGCTTGATCACTTCCAAACGCTCTCTTCGACTTTCGAGGTATCGGTTTCTTTTCGTCATTTTTCTTCCAGCCTCTAACGTAAGCGTTTTAACATGAAAGTCGTGAGGAATGGCGAAGAGTTGACGCGAAGAGTTAATGCAAAAAGGAGTACGAAAGATAGAAGACAACTTCTATGACTCGTGGATCACGTAATGTCGCAGTCTCAAGGTTGACCTAAATCCCACGTCGCGAGCCACTGGGAATCCGTCCGATTCCACTAGTCGATGTTGCTCTACGCTCAAGACCGAAGCGATTTCTCCGTGTTCCTCCTTGTTGATCAGGTCCAAGTTTTATAAATGTTACTCGCGTGTAAAATAATAGGTCTAAAATTAAAAAGAAATTACATTCGACATCGGTAATCTTCCAGCTGATAATAACTTGCTTTTTTGAAATAATTTACTGCTCGATACATGTGAAGAGAAACATAAAATCGCGATACTAAATCTGGCTACGTTCGCGATGGAAAATAAAGTCTTTCCTTTGAACAATGTATCCTTCGATTTTGACTAATTCACTAGCACAAAATAAAAATACGTCCACGAATAACGCGCGGAATATTTCACGCTCGATATCCTCCGTATCGTAAACTACGATGTCGATCGGTATCGCTAGGAGTCAGAATTAAACTGTAAACTGTCTCGGTTAAATTTTGTTACAGTACGGTACAGCGGTAAGCGACACGTACCGTTCGATTAATCGAACGCACGAGATTCCGCCTTTCGGTTGATCGAATCGAACCTGTGAGTAACGGCACCGAGCCACCGACTTTTTCCGCGCATCATATGCATAAAATCGTGCGGCGCCCGTAACGTTGCCCAGGGGAGACGAAGCCGTTCAAACGGACACAACGATACCACGTCCATGCTACCCGTTCGATTTTCACGATTCCTGGCTGATGGAATTAATATGGACGATTCGTTTTCCTCCGGTTTTTTTTTTGTCATCGTTGTAGATCCTAACGATCGACGAATTTCAGAAAGAGAGAGATGGAGCTTCGAGGAAACATCAGCTATTTCGCCTGGTTTTCTCGATACCCGTCGAGACGCGAAGGAAAAGAAGTTCGACTAGGAGGAGAGGGATACGACTAAATCGAACGTCGACGCGAGAAAAGTTGTTCGATGCTAGTGACATTCTTGCGCGCTCCAACGATTACTCTGGAAGTACGTGATACGAAGGACACGGACACCCCCTCGAAAGGGATGAAAATATTGCGATCGATGTCAAGTCTATCGAATTTTTCACTCGAGTTGGAAGGAAGCGATAATCGACTCTGAGCAAATCGATCTTCGCCATAAATTCAACTTTTAATCCTTATAAAAGCGTTCAGCGTCGTTCCCTACGATCTCGACGCGTTGAGAGGTCGAAGAGAGTCGCCAAAGATTCGTGGAAACCGAGCGATTGCGTTAGCAGGCCAGTGTCTGCGAGCAGCTAAATCGTGGGAACAGTTGCGACTATGCGACACACCGGCGGAATTTCAACGGATATATTGAATAATGCGATCCATGCGGATGGGGTTTATAGTGGGTGACGTTGCGACACGACAAACGAACGAATCTTGATGCCGGGCTGATGGGATTAACGAAACGTAGAGCACGAAAAGAGAAGGAAGAAGATAAAGAAGAACGGAAAGGCAGCTACTCCACTCTGTAACAGTACAGCTCCGAATGGTAGTTGTAGACCACTACCAGTTCGGAATTCCGTGGATAACACCGTGACTCGAACAGGCTGGACCTGGAAACCAGGATACGCTACCCATTCACGACGTCCCTGAATCTCTATCCGGTAGGCGACCGAGTCTAATCAAATTTAACAACTTTCGTGAGCCGTTGGCTGGCTCCCTTCCCACCTCGTATTGCTTTCCTTCTCTTCGTTTCTCTACTCCGTCTCTCTTTCTCTCTCGTGGAGCACGACCACGCACGTCTACCCCCTCCCATACGTACGTTACCTCACCCTCTTTTCCCTGGTGGCAGCCACGGGGTTCTCCCTCGACTCCCGTCACGTTATAAACTTGCGCCTCTCGCAGTCGAGCCACCGAGTACCGCAGATTTATGAGCGGGACATGCCAGACCTGCTGAAACGAGCCCCTATCCGCTCGCAACTCCATTTTGGACGGGGTCTAGCCTGTCTGATCCCCCCTCCACCGCGCTTGCTCATCCTCGCTTGCTCACCTGACCCTTTCGGTATCGTTTCGACCGTCTCCTTTGCCTGCTTCGTCTTTTCTCTCGTCTTCTGTCCACTTTTTTTCTTCTTTTTTCATTTCGATCTTTTTTCTTCTTCTCGCGGTTAGTTCGTTCTTAAATATAAAGGCTTGTAATTTTGTATTGTCCTCCATGGTAGCGCGTATCAATTTTTGATGTAACTTTTGGCAATGCATATTTCGAGTGAACGACGGTGTCGATTTTCAAACTGTTTTTCTAGAGATCTCTTACGATTAAGTATCTTTTTTGGAAGTACTCTCTTTGAAAAGGAAGATGCATGACAGATCACAGTCGTTGCGGCATCACGAGTTTTCTTTTCTTGGACAAATCGTCGTCGTCATTATTGTTGTTGTTCGTCGATTAAAACAGCCACGATGACGCGAACGCGATACCGACCGACGAATACGCGTATCCATGCGCGAAAATTTAATGGAGAGTTCAAGGGAGGTCGTCGTCCCAACCTTCGATGGCCGACAGAAAGGAGGCGACGAAAACGTCGATACTTATGCCAATTATACAGGATGTTTCAAAAAAAGTATCGAAGACAGCGAAAACGAAGATAACGCATAAAATTAGTCCGAGTAACATCAAATAACTTGCAGTTGGGGGAACACATTTTGTAGATCTTTGCAGAAATGGACGAGTAAAGAATACGCATAACTTTGAAGGTGTCCTTCCAAAAATATCACAAGCATTTTTATCAAAAGACGAAGGAGTAAAAATGTTCGATCGATTCTTACTATCTGTTTATTTGATGAACAGAAGTAAAATATCGATACTAAGTAACTCGATTGTGAGGCGATGTTTGACAAATGGAAGTAGATTGTTAAAACGAAAATACAAAGGGAGTCGCAATGTTACTCATGAAGATTTTTTATTTATATTCATCGGACATTTTTCACGTAATTTAACGCGTACTATCCTATCTGAACAATTCCCGATAGGTTTTTTGAAGCACCTTGTATCTGAGAGACACCGGATGTTCGTCCAACGACTGGTCGTTGACGTAACTTTGAGATCGCACGAACCAAGGACGCGGATGAGCGGTTTTAATGTCGGAAACGGATGTGAAATAAAACGACGCTTAAAATTGTTCGATGATTGAGATATCGTCATATCGAAAACTTTAATCATAAAAGTCTTTAAACGATTTATCTGAAATGTGTTAAAAGAAAAGTTCATCGAAATGTTGGAAATGACATTCAGAACAGACTTTTTGAAATATCGTTCCATCTTTATTTCAACTGTATTGCAGCATAAGTGAAACCGAAATGAACGGACAGCAACACGCGATCGAGCGTAACACGCGAGAACGAAACGCGCCTCAAATTCGTTTTGATCGTTCCATAATCAATTGCGTGAATCATTGATAACGCGATTACCTTCCCATTAATATCGCGTAATCGAAATTCTACTCTATTTACGTTGCTCTCGACCCTCATCCTTCCGCCGAGCATCAGCTTTGCTCGGTCACGCTTCTTCTTTCCAATTTCCACTGAATAACTGGGACACAAGCCGCCACGTGGAGCGAATCGTCGCTTCGCGTGTCGACGTTCACAGATCGACTTCTACCGATCGACTCGAACATACGTTTTTCTCCGTTACTCGCGTGATACTTGTAAAAATATTTTAACTTTGAGTTAAATTCTTTCACAAGTCGAAGATCGATATACGAACGTCTGCTTTATTATTTACCGATCGATACGTAAAGTATAATGCCCGGAAAATCAAGATATCAAAATATCAATAAATGCGCTTGTACGATCCGTACTCTTTTCCATTATCTACAGATTTTACAATTTTTCCACGTTACTTTATTTTTAATAATCTCTTACATTTTTTGTATTTTTTTAATACCTCTGCAGCGCTCAACGTTCTTAATTGGACGCACGAAATTAAAAAATTTCTTTTTCGCTTTTTCGAGGCTTCCCTGGTCGCTCGAGCGCGACAGACCATAGAAAAAGTCGGTTGTAATAGAATTACCGAAGAACATTTGAAGTTGTTCAGCATCTAAGTTGATCTTTGTTCCGAACGCTCGGACCGTGAAAAGATGGAAAGAAGTGTGTTTTAACTTCTAAATTAAATAACTTCGAGACGAAGTGTGGGGTGAAGATGGACAGAGGAATGTTAGATGCACTTAAATGCCAAAAGAAAAGGAACAGCCCAGAGAAGGCTGGGAACGGTGAAGAGGCTGCAGCACGAGTCGGCAAATTTTCTTGGCAGGCGACGAATTGAACTTCCGAACCGAAGCCACACGCTAGTAGAATCGGCTACGTTTCTATCAGTGGTGGCGACGGTGACGTTGGTGGATGCAAGCAATGGAGGCAACAGTAGTGGGAAGTTGGAAGCGCGTGACCCTCGCTCACCAGTAGCTACAGATTAGCGTTATCGTAACAATGGGAAAACGTGGTTTGCCTTGGCACTGACGCACAGGATCCATCCTGAACGAACCCTCGAAGCGCAACGGATCGACTCAATGCTCCAAACTCGAATACGTCGTTTCGAAGAGGTAAAGTTGAACGAAACGACCGAAATAAAAGAAGGAAAAGAAGAAGAAGAAGAAGTAGAAGAAATAGAAAAAGAAGAAGAAGAATAGAAGGAACCTAGTAGAAGAAGAAAACCGGCAGTTTCCCTCTCGCTTTGCACCCCATCTCCTCGAGTCTTTTGGGAGCAAAGGAGCATCCGAATCGAAGATTTCGAAGACGATCGAGGAACATGTACGCCCGAGCTCGGTTCAACTTACTGCCATGAACTAACTTTTTCTCGTTAAAGTCGTTCGCTTTAATGCGGCTCGCTTCGTGTCTCGCGAAGGATTCGAGGAATATTAGGAAGTGAATCATCCCCTTCCTCCCCTTCTCTTAGCCTCTTCGCATCACTTTTCGAGAAATAAGGAGCTAATGGAGATACGGATGCAACGCGAGCTCGTGTAGAGAGCGTTTCTTCCTTTCCCCCCAACCGACGTTTCATCGGTCGCGGATCGATCTCCATTAATCGAGATACGATCTTGCGCTTACCTCGACTGGGGGAATCCCCGCTAGTCGATGCGCGTTCGATGCGATGTCTCACGAAGTTCGGTACGAAGTATTTGCGGCGCGAAGTATTTTGGAGCATGTCTTCCGTTTGGTTATAAGCGTGAACATCGTGGAAGTCTCCGAGGTCATTCGAAATTACGAAGGATTCTTCTCCTTCAACGAGCAAACGGAGAAATACGAAAGCTTCGCGAGAGACGCGCCAATACAGTTTTAATCGCGCCGTGGAATTTTTATCGTCTGTAAATTTGTTTTGTCTTCCTATTTTCATTTTTTTTATTTTCTTGCATTTTTCTTCTTCATTGTTTAAGTAGGGCAGCTTCTGGAACCGACAGTACTCCGATAATGACAGTTTTATTTTGTGTTTCGCAGGTGTTCGGACATGTTTGACACTTCGAGAAGTCGAAGTATTTTCAGTGCGACTAGTCTGTAGTACTTTGCCGACATTCTACCGTGAAAATTCAGTAAAAACGTTAGTTGAAATTATCTTTTACGTGTTTACATTTTCATCGTTACATTTTTACGCGGTACTTGTATTTCACGATTGTTAAATTCTTTCCATTTTTAACCAGTGCTAAGAGTTGATAGTATGTACAACTACCATCTTTAAAGAACTTTTCTTTCTTTCTTTCTTTCTTTTTCTGCAATTATCGAACTACTTCTTTATGGTACGAAAGAAAAGGACGCAGCGGAAGACACGAAGGACTCGACGAATTGAGGAAGAAGAGGGACGAGACGACGGAGCGCACGAGTCAGAAAGTTAGAAGACGGGTCCGTACGAATTAGGGAATCCGAGAGAAGAACAAAACTGAGAACAGGACTGAGAGAAATAGAGAGAACGCGAATCCAGGATACTTTTGAGACGTAACGAGGTGCGGGACGTGAGAAAAGCGTCGTCTTTAGAGTTATAAACTCTCGTTACGCGAAAGGCGAAATAGTTGCGTCACGGAAATCGATGATTATTTTGTTCCGTTGTGATCGAACGAGAAGAAATAGAAGTAAAAAGGCTAAAAATTTGGACTTTCTTGTGAAGTTTTCAGTGCCGAAGGAGAATGTATTCCGAGTATTAAACGTCTCTATCGTGTCAGTCTTCTCAAGATCCGTTGGACGAGAAGAAGTTAAACGAGCTAACAGAGTGAAAATAGGAAATAATGGCATACGATCGATAACGAGAGTCTCGCACTGAATCGCTTGCACTCGATGCCGTTCGATGCGCGCTTCGAATTCTCTTCGAAACCTCGAGCGATCCTCGAAATTCTGCGCGACGCGTGACTACAGCGAGCGCGTCAACCTCCTTGATCGCGTTATGATGATGGAAGGGAAAAACTTTGAACTCGATGCTGTCCAAATGGATGCATGGATCATGGAAATTAAGAGCTATTCTAAAACATAAAAATTAATGGCACTTTCGGAAGAACGATAAAAGGAATATTGAAAATAATTTAAAGTCAATCCGAAGATTATAAAGAAGGAGAAAGAAAAAGCAATAAACAAATCTGAAGAAAATGTTAGACGTTCGTGGTGCCAGCGGTCAAAAGAGAAGATCCGATGGACCAGAGGAGATTCTCCGATAGACGAAAGACCCTCTAAGTTCCGTTCAAAGCCTCGATCGATCCTAGTGACAAGCGACGGCCGCAAGAAGCGCATCAAACTTTACAAGCGCATTAACGTTGCAGATTACGACGTTGCTCGGAAGGTCGGGACAAGCAAACGTTTACCTTTCATCGACGTGTCTAAAAAGACTCGATATTGCTAAAAAAAAAAAGTTTCCACCTTTTCGATCGATCCTACCATCCACTGAGAAACGCTTCGCTGATATCCGAACTATCATTTTTACAGATGCATACCAAACGGATGGTAGAAGAAATGGACGATCGATAGACCATAGGCCGAGCTAACCAAATCAACAATGTACGAAGAAGCAGTGAACCGCGAAAGGAGAAAGACCAATCTCTTCCTCTTCGGTTTCTTCTCTTCAGCCGAAATCCAGCAAACGTCGCAACTCGAGACTGCAAACTGCGTGGGAAAATTTATAAGCGCATTAACGTCACGGTGGAGAGCACTGAATTTCAGCTGGAAGATGCTCCAAGCTGGTGGATGGTCGACGCGCGAACCTGTCTTCGACGCTTCCAAGACGGCGGCCCATTGAGGAAGAACGAGCTCAGCGTCGACGTTGCGGAGAAGGTCGGTGGACGTGGCTTGAGAGAGAAATCGCGGGTCGTCGTAACGCGGCTATCTTTAGCTTGGACCCTTTCTCGGAAAGATCAAGCGCCATCAAGAGAATGAAACGATGAAATTAGAAACTAGGAAGGAGAGAAAAACGATGACGAGGCGGTGGAAGCAGGCGAACAAGCAAACAGACAAATAGACAGCTAGGCAGGTCGGTAGGCACTTGGTTAAACTCGCCAACTGCGATAAGTTTCGTCGAATCGACCATCCGTTGTGAACGCACGGTCGAGCGCGTCTACGTACGCGTTGCGCCAGAGTAGATTTTGCGCCGTTGCTTCCTCGTGGCAGACATGGATTGTTGCGGGACACCGCCGTTTAATTACCGCGCTACGGATAATGGGTGAACATTTACCTGGGCGCGAGCCGGCGAGACGCGGTTATTTTGCGCCACGCGATAACCGTCATTACCGTCGAAATTGCGAGAACGAACGGCTTTTCCTCTTTCTTTTTCTCCCTTCAAAGCATTCCTTCCTTCCTGTCTGCCTGCCTGCCTGCCTGCCTGTCTGCCTTTCTTCTTGGTTCTCTCCTACATTTTTGCGCGGAAGAGTGAAATTGGTGGATATGCCTGGCCGCCTTGCTGACAATTTCGGTGGCGCAATACGTGTAGATGTACCGCTTATTTCGGTGGCTAAACTAGTCGAGCCATCCATCGATAATTACGGATAAATGACCAATCCAAACTCAATCTGATTATCGCGAGTTCTCTGTGTCATCCAAAGAGGTTATTCGATGCATTGAACCGAACGGATGCATCGTCGTGTGCCGAATAGAATACGAGCAAACAAATACGTTGAACTTGTTGGAATCCAAAAGTACTGGTGGTCTTTCTAATTCGCTAGGAAAATAATAAATAAATGGATCGTTTAATGGAAATCATAAAGAAGCGTGATGGCTAGAAGAAAATTGCGCGTCACGAGTGTTAATCCGATTTAGAGTTAATCAGATTTAAATATATGTATCTTTCCTCCCGTGTAAGAATTTCGTCGTAGTACGACCTCGATAGAATCTCGATATCGATCATCTAAATATAATATATTTGACAATCCTCGAGACTAGGAGCGAAGAAAGCGGCACGTATTTCGTTCTCTTGCGAGTAGAAGGGAGAAAACAGACGCGTACGTATCTTTATCGAGATATCTGCTTTAGTAAATCTTGAATAACTTCGTGCCGTCGAAAGTTCTATAAATAAAAATGTTACGCACATGTACGATACAATAACGAATTTGTAATAAATATGTCAATATTTGTCGCATTCGTATTTACTCGTATTCTACGATGGTCGGAGCGATAAAGTGCATCGAACTGTGCATGGGTCACGCGCAAATATTGACACGGTAATCGTACGATCTAATATTTTGAGGCTGCTTCGTCGTCAATTTTATTTTGGAATTTTTAGATGCGGAATTCAGCCTTCGCGAGAGTTAACGCAAGGAAGGTTCGAGTCGAGTTTAAAAGTCCACCATTCATCCGATTTCAGCAGGATTGAGCACGAGCTCGACGCAATGTCCTACTTCATAATCGCGTAATCATTTAATCAGATTTTAACCTAATTCACTGCAGTTATAATCTTCGACGTGTCGCTTCTACCAGTGAAACAACAGGGCCAGTAATAAATCACTTTAAAGTGGTACGGTGCATCATCGCGATATTTGCGCTTCGTGCTCTATAATAATTTCAAGTATTATCGATTTATCGAATCAAATGGCTTGCTTTTTTCTTTCGTTTCTATTACTTGTCGATAAATGCGAATAAACAAAAGGAAGATTCTACACAGAATTGGGACTCTTAGTCGAGAAGATACATCTTTTCGAAACGTTTCGCACTCACCATCGTGACTCGATACCGCAACAGTTGGAAAGTTTTCCCGATAACGAAAAATTCAATCTGCCTACGCGACTGAACCAATCGGAGCACTGCAAAGCAAACGTTTTAAAGCGATTGATGCGGTTGACGGATTAACGAAAGCGCTTCGTATAATCACTTGAAATTGTCCATTGCTGATGTATTAACTTTTCATCGAGGAATTTTCGTAGTACAAAGGAACGATAAATTTATGACTAGTCGAACGATACTTCAACGGGATTCGATTTATCGAACCTTCGATGGAAACTAAATTTTATACTCATTCATCGATTTTCAATCGACTAATCCACGGACTCTGCGCGCTTACAAATGCATTGCTACAAACGCAAAATCCGTCAGTAGGAATCGATATTTAGCTAAATTCTAATTTTGAATTACCATAAATTCAAATCGTTACATCGGCCCAAACGAACGAAAGATTTACGAACGAGGAGTAACGAAGCGATGGAAAGAGACAGTAGATGGAAGAATACGAGACTATCATTTGTTTAATCCGTGAGAGGCGGAAAAGACCGAAGCGGAATAGGAAGGAAGGAAGATAGAGAGATAGTAGGAGAGTTCGTTCGTACGTTCGTTCGAACATCGTGCATTCTGCGAGGCACGCGATTTCCCTCGTCGCGTACGATTAAACTCGCGCCATCGAGCGTAACACCTGCATACGCGCAGGCGTTATCGACTCTGTCGCGTCGAAAAACAATGGATAGTAAAGATGGAAAAATGGATATAGAAGCGATAGAACAGAAAAATATGGAAGAAGGGACAAAAGAAGAGAGAGAAGCAACGCGAGCCGAATTCGACTCAAATACTATGAAAAATCCTCATCTTCGTTCTTTTTGATCCCTTATCATGGATTTGTTAGAGTATGGTAACTCGTTATCTCTTTTCACTCTACGATTCGTTCGGTATTTCCATCCACGCGGTGTTGTTTCGACATCAAAGGCAATAGGAATCGCGGAGTTTCTCCGTCGGCGCTTTTCTGATCCACGACTTTTGAAATTTTCTAAATTTTCCACGGGGCCAAGATGGACCGGATAGGGCCATCGTTAAAGCGTCGTTCTTCAAATTGTCGTCGTTCTTTTCATTCCTGTCAGTTAGCGTAATTACATGCAGACTCGTGTACGTATGTTGATTATCATAATGCGTATGACAATTACGGGCTGCAGCAATTACGAGAGCGAGCGCCTGGTCTTCGTTTCTTCCCGATGTTTCGGCTGAAGGTTGAAGAGAGAAACTGAGAAGAAGAAGAAGAAGAAGAAGAAGAAGGAAGACACGACAATCTTCTTCGATTTCTTCGAAGTCGAGCGAGACAACACCAAGCGATTCCAAGTCGATCGCCATTGACTGTCGAAGTCGTGCGTGACCGAATCAAACGGCTGACGTCATCCTTGAGGCCATAAGTAATTCCGTTTCGACTCAGCCTTGATTCGCGTCCGATCGACTTTGCTCGACGGTCTATGCGTCTTCGCCATTCCGTTTGTCACCCCTGAACGAACGTCCATCAGTCGGGCCATTCAATCATCGAAAAACAATTCGATTCTCGTTGACGCCAGGATGTCTTGATGATGCGTGGTAATTTACAAGAGGAATCAGTCTTTTTATGAAGACGACGCTTACACCAGTAAAAGACAAATCAGGAAAAAAAGGTCCTGCACGTGTCTGGAATATTTCTCAGTCTTTGAGTCAACGTAGACGTGACGCGTGAAATTGTCGAGTCTTACTAACGTCGTTTGTGATCTAGCAAAGAGGTTCGTCTCGCTCGACACGACCGATGTAGCCCAACAAAGTTCTCGGAACGAACGAAATGCTAATACGTGCGTTCGTATTCGTCACTGATTAGTTCCATCTCGAACTAGCCATCGCTACCTCCGACACCGTCATTATCCCAGCGTTTATTGTTCGACTCGTCTTTTTATCTCTTTAAATTTAGTTCTTTCGAGCCGAAGACAAGAAACAGCCGTTTCGCGTCGTCGTAGCTCTCGAGAGGCAATTCAATAATTAATTAATTACTCGATGCGCTACGGGGATCGTAAAGCTTGGTACCCGGACAGAAACCAGAAACCTCGGAATGTTGGAGTACCGCCAAATTAGCTTATTAAATTAACACGTTAGCCCGAGACTTGGCAAAGGGTCTTGGCCTCGTAGTTCGGGAGAAAAGAACAATAGAAAGCGGTGAAAGAGGAGGAAGAATGAGGGAGGGCGGAGGACGAGACAGATGGGACAACGAGAACGAGGATAGGGTGAAGTCGTACGACGAGAATGATGACCGATCCCGCGTGTCTCTCTCTCTCTCTCTCTCTCTCAGATAGCCTCCCTTTCTTTCTGCGAATTTCTGTCTCTGTCTATCTCTCAGGCAATAGAAGTTGCAAGACGAGGTTGGAGCAAAGATCGTGGATTTATCTTACGCTCGAGTAAACATACCGTGTTGAGATTCGTCTTATTGTACCCTTGCCAAATCGATGGAAGGTGTATCGCTACATTGACGTCGACGTACAATCGAACGTTACGTTTAACACTTTGAAGATATTATTTTTTTAAAGCAATACCTTTCGACATTTTTGATAAAACTTTGTCGATTTTATAAAGCAACGAACGAACTCCATTGCTACTTAAAACAGTGCATCGACCTTCATCAAGGAATTACTCGTACAATTTTACGTTAAATTACACAACACGATGTAACAGACAATATATCAAAAATTAAATCGAATTTAAACTGATATCTGATATTAAAAATAATCGACGTGAAAGGTATCAAAGGTACGACGATCGAAATTATTTAAAACGAAATTTATTAGAGGAAATTAATTTTTCGAGGAAATATAATTTTCTCTTCTCCGATCTTTCTCCTCATCACCTCCTCCTCCCTCTCTCTCTCTCTCTCTTCTGGCTCGGTATGAACAAGGAACAAGACGCGATCCTTCGTGTCGTTCTCGCACGTCGCAACGAGGCAACGTCACGAGGTACCCCGACAAAATTAAAAGAAGGATTCGACGCAGCGCCATCCTCTTGAAGAGACGTTAAAGCGAAACGACAAGAGGCGAAACTCTCCGATAAAATAGTCGATCGATTCGATCGCCTCGCTTCAGCCGCGTGACGAATCGAAACTCGATTCCAGGATGCGCGCGTGTATCCTTCCTTCTCGTGCGATTATTTAATTCAATGCATCGCGAAATCGCGAATTTAGTCGATCGCATCCAGCGCATTTTTTCTCCTCTTCTTCTCTTTTTGCGCGGTGATGCGCAACGGCGTAACGCACGATGTAAAATCGTGCGTATCGCAAACGCACTCACCATCGCGGCTCTTTCCCACGTAATTCGTCGATGAAACGCGGTTACCTTTGTGCAGCGCACGAACGCTCACGCGCAAATATATCCGCCGCGTGCGACTGAACAGAAAAGGGGAAAAAATGAAAGAGAGTCGAGCGAGGGGAGCGAGAGAGAGAGAGAGAGA
>JAITYT010000498.1:119714-160958 GCA_025433975.1 Liostenogaster flavolineata
CGTTACAACTTGCCTCCATTTCACAAGGAAGAAGATTCCTGCTTCTTTAATTCGTTTACCGGCCATTAGGAGCCAAGAAGAGGAAGAAGAAGAAGAGAAGGAGGTGGCGGTGACGGAGCGGTAAGAGGAGGAGGCGAAACTTTTCCATTTCATTACTCTGTTTCTCGGGTTTACTTTTTTTTCTTCGGCCTTTTTCTTCTCCCTTTTTTCTTTCTTTCTCTTTCTCACTCTCCCTCGCCGTGCGTTCGCTACGTTGAACTCTCTCATCGCCTCTGGCCATCATCATCAAACCTGTCCTCTCCTTCCGCTCGACCGACCAACCCGATTTTCACCGTCAGTTTCGCCCCCCCACTGACTAAGTCACCTACCCCAATCGGTCGTTCTCTCATCAACTTTACCACTTTGTCCTCCTTTAACGTTGCATCCACGACGCGTCCCTCTATACGCCAATCGAAGTTAACTTAGTCCGTTAGGCCTGTTTCTCACTACCTCTCTTCTTCAGTCTGGATTGAATGTTTCGATACTGAACGTCCTTTTCTTCCAAATGGGGAGGCCTGCGCGAGATCGCCAGTAGGCTCGAAACAAACGTGTCCTTTCTTTTATGGAGGAACGACGGATGTTTCTTAGTGCATTGGTTTTACTTGGATGATGCAGCAAACGAAGTCAAGTAACTCGTTCCAAATGTCATTTGCGAATGATGTTTATTCCTTATTTTAATTAATTTCTTAATTAATTCCTTTAAACATTTTTTGCCGTTATTTGGAATCACGATCCATCTGACACTTATCCAGGCCGTTTCTGAAAATTGTTTCACCACTTTAACTTAATTGACAATTGTTAAGGAACCACATCTGTTTTTATTTCATAAAAAAGTCTGTCGCAAACCATTGACGTAACAAAAGAGTGTTCCAAAAAATCTCGAAATATCTGACGAAATCCTTGTTAACGCGCGGAGTCCGAATGAAACGCGAAGAGCGAGCGAAGGATAGATGAATTTTGAGTTGAAGCGTAATCACGAAGGCAAAATTATGCAGCGAGTACATGGAGATAGCATAACCTCGTTCAATCTCGGTAGCTTGAACCGATACATCGCCGACTCCATTTTCGACGCGGCACGTTTCTGGCTTCCACCGTGCAATGAGACGCGAGCACCAGACAACGAACGCTCGGCGGTTGAGTCGACTTTGGAATTCCATGCCGTTTTCATATACTTACGTACGTACGTGAACTCTGGTATCCGTTAACGATCATAAATTCGTGAGAACCTCCGTACGACCGAGTATAGACGTAAGCAGTAATCTAACTTAAAAGAAAGCCCGTAATCTTCCTAACCTAGGGGAAAAACGAGGTTCTCAGTTTGGATCCTGTTAACGGATCGTAAAACGTTGATCATTCGACACACGCGACTGAACCGACCATGTCGTTTATGACCTATCGTGACATGCTACGGAGTAATTTATCCCAAGAATGAAAAGCACTCGGACTACAAATATGTCGTTGCAAAAAGTTTACATAAATAAAAGTTCGTAGAACCGTAAAACGGACGCAGGGTCATCGGCACACAATGACCAACGTATCAGTCAAGTTCAGACCGTGCTAGAAACGATACATGCGGCAGGAAAGGGTCGAGGTAGTTAGCTCAAACTCGTAACTAATTTACGTAGTTTCGCGCTGACGCGTTGCATATTATTCGCGCAACCGGACGGACCTCATAACGCGTGACTCTCGAGTAAATAGGAGCAGTGACGGCAGGTCGAAGAAATAGCGTTTCAGGGCACGTTACTCGATTCGATCGAGGTAAGTCGTGACGCGTGGGAACCCCCGATAACGAAGGTCCGTGTTCCATTCAGCGGGATGAACGACGAGCAACAATCGAGAAAGTTCAGTCGGAGGTGTCATTGAGTCGTGGAGACGACGAGAGTCTCGTAACAACGGGCAACTCCACAGGTGGAGCACCACGCTCGGAATCGCAATTGTACGAACGTCGCTAGACTGGATAATACAAAAGAGAGCGCGGTGGGGTACGAGAGAGTCGACAAACGCAATGGTGAAGAGTTTCCATCCGCGGAAGGATAAATCGAAGGTGACGCGTGCGCGAGGAACTCGAGGCTTTGTCGAGACGGAGACGTCGTTCCACGGTGTTCTGGGAAAGATGATCGAACGAGAAGCTCGCCATTTTCCTACGATAACGAGCAGTTGAATAAATGTCGACCAACTGGATCGATTCTGGAAGAATTGAAACTCGGGTACATTCTAAGATGATCGTGATAAATGGTCCAGTCGGTTTACGGTGGGACCGAGAAATAAGAAAATTATTCCTCATCAATGGCACCGAGCACTTTAACTTGCAACTACGTATTAACTTCTATTCGGTCAGTGAATAACTGAATACAAGCTTCGTTCCAACCATGGCCTGCAACTTATCTATTATATATCCGCATACGCATGATTAGCTTTGGATTATAATAATCAACGAACAGATTTGGAAACTGATTTTGTCCTAACCCGGACAAAAGGATCAATTCGGAGTGTCATGTCGGAGACATCGCGTCTCTCTCTCTCTTTCTCTTTCTCTCTTTCTATTGGATAAATGAGATACCTTCTCGTCTATGTTTGACAACTTGAAAATAAAATGATCCGGCTCCTGATCAAGATCGACTCTAGACTCCTCAACCCCAAACCCGAACACAGAAGCGGGCAGAAACGGTAAACGATGCAAAGAGCACTTAATGACGAGCGACGAACGATCAATGGCTGCTTTCATTGAACGCGCGATTAACGTTGGACACTCGATGCCGATGCTCTTGGTCGGCATTCAAAATCGAAGCCGAGCTGCTGCATATCTGAACGGAAGGAGCGGGATAGAAATTGGTGCGTGTGTGTGTGTGCGCGTGCGTGCGTGTATGCGAGAGGAATGATAGCGATGGAGAGAGGAAAGGTGGCACGACGCTTCAGCCGCGTCCTAAAATATTCAAAAGCTAGCGCGATAATGGCGTCCATTCGCATTTAAAGATTCAGCCGGTGGCGCGCGGCAGCTAGCGCGCTCGAGACTGCGCGATGAGAGCGCACGAGGCGTAATTCGACTTCGGTGGCGAAGTGGCGCACGCGCCCACGGATACCCTGCGGATATGCGCTTCGTCCCTGGAATTACAGTCGTAACGAGTACATCGTTCGTAACGGTTACGTTGCACCAAGTAATCGACGAGTGCACCGAATTCGACATCCTGTTTGGCGTCTCTCAGCAACGAGACGAAATTAGCCGCAACGAGAGACGATGTTTGCTCGACTCCTCGTTGCTTTTATCTCCCCTTGCGCTCAATAATTGAATTCCAACGTATCTTTGGATATCTTTCAGTTCGACTTGGGATCTATGAATAATATATCACAGATAGGTTAGGTATAACATCGTGATCAACAGGCTAAATTTTAAAATCACACTTGTTTAAAAATTCTGTTATAATTGTATCGTCCAAATCACATCGACCTCGAAATTGTCCGATGATAACATTCGCGTAGCTCATCATCACCGCTGAAATAATTTGAGAGGAGAAAAGCTGCAATTTCGAGGGAAGAACGGGAAAAGAGCGAATTTCTTGCCACTCTTCTATCCGACCTCTTCGTGGTCCTCGACCGATGCAATTCGAACTCTATATCATTAATTTCCTTCCTTTCCACTCACGTCTTGATAATCGACTCTTTATCGAGCCGCGCGTCACGTGGCAAGATCGAATCGAAGCTCGACTCCGGCTCGATTGACCGACTTGCGTTGCGCTCGCCCCCCCCAGGAAGGCGGAAAAAGCGGAAATATCCGATAAACTGGTAACATCCGTGGTAGATGAGATAGGTACGTAACGGGGCTCCGCTAAAGCGGAGAAATACAGTGGGGTGGAAGAGCGTAAGCGCCAAGAAGTAATATCGTTAACGAGCCAGATATTCCGTAGTAATTAGAGACACGCTTACGCTCGATCTCTTTCTCTTTTGGAGTTCCAGCGTCTCGACCGTTTTTCTACCCTCCCCAGGCGCAGTAACCATGAACATAACCATTAGAATCTGTTACATTCGGCGTAGACTATCGTCTCGGCTGGCTCTCGGCCGAGGGAAGCGTCCACGAGCGGATGCAGACTCGCCTTTACCACGTCGAGTCTTTACAACGACTGCAAACGGCGGTTCGTGTTTTAATTCGGCCAAAAATCCCACCGATGTTCCCGGAATACGCACGATAGAACCGATAGAGGAGAAAGGAGCTAGGAGGTTTGGTGGAAGATGAGAACAGGTAGGAGTAGAACGGGCCAATGGCTATCGTTACATCCTGTAGCTGCGCTCTCTAGCAGGCCGATCGCTAGCCGCACTGAATGAACTTTTTAACGCCTTCCCGATACGCAGTGTCGTTAGTCCGTCCTGGTACGCAAAATCTATGAACGAACGCGATAGAGTCGCCACCAACGGGGAGAATTCCCATTGGCGGCCTCTTATTTCTATTCCAGAATCGTCCTCTGTGTTTCGAACTCTCACCTTCATGGGTATTAAGACTGCAACTAAAGAATGTTCCTACTATCAAATGGATGTCTTTTCGGCAAGAAAACGCGCAAAGGAAGTTCGCGAAGACGTGTGCTTTGATAAAATATGAAAAGCATTTAACGTACTACCCTTGAACAATCCCTAAAATATTCAGGCTTCCAACAGATGAAATTCAGTCGGTGAAGAGTATGTTAAGAAGTTCTCTGCCAATGCTGCGTTAAAAAAACATTCCTTGCTCGAAGGTCCAAGAGGTGGAAGGTTAGGAATGCCCAATCTCGATTTCGACGAGATCCAAACTCGATCAACGACCTCGAACTGGACACCAAAGCGCACACGTAGGTCGCGTCGCGTCGTTCCGCGTCGCGACGACGTGCAATCCGCGCGATAAAATATCCTTCATCCATTTCCCCGCGAAAACTCGTCTGGGAATCAGAGGATTCGACACCAGCTACAGCCACGACGTAAGGTCGTGGATCGTCTTCTCCCACGGGGACCGGCCCTATTTTTCAGAACGATTTCACAACCTATTAAACTTGTCGACGATCGGCAGAGTGATTGGATGGATGGTGGTTGGCTGGAGGGAAAAGAAGTGGCGGAGGGGGGAGGGGATGATTGGCGCTGCTATTGAGAGTAGAAAGGAAAGCGTGAGGAAGGAAAGAGAGAAAACGCGAGTGAGAAGTGGTTTGAGTCGTGGAGAGGAAGAAGGAGGAGGCTAGGGACGGAGGAACAATTTGTCGCGTGCCAGCCTGTCGATAATTCGGAAATATATGTCGGTAGGAATGATTCCGAACCGAATCGACCGCGATGATATGAAACATCGTCTTGGGATACGCGTCCAGTGATCCCCACCTTTTTTCTCACCATCCTTTTCCTTTTGCCCTGTCGTCGTCGTCGTAGTAGTTCTTCGTTGCTTCTTCGAGCTTGGTCGACAACTCAGGGTGTTATCGGTCTCCAGCTTGCAGTGAGCAGATAGAGGGGTTTTAAAACTTTTCACGGTATATCAAATGATCTTTTTCTCGATTTTTAGGATAAGAGAGAAGTACGGCACTCGTTCGTTACGGTTGAACATAGTTAGGATGTCGTAGCCAGTAGAGTGTTCCTGAGGAACGTTAAGCATTTGCATTTTATACTATATTTTGCTTTTGGTGGTAAAGAAATTACTGCTGTTTTTGTTTAAAAGCGAGGAACGATAATTGCGTAAAATTAATAATAGAAGGAATTGTCTAATTATCCATCCGTTTTTAATTTAAGCAAATTTATCGAACGGAACGTAGAAGATAAGTACGAGATCACATAGAAAAGGATGGTCCTTCGAAGTTTGGAAAGAAGCTTTACGGAATCTGACTCCGATCGGTACAATGCCAAGCACCCCTTAGCTTGGACAACGGCCAAACGGTTTCGTTTAACTCTTTCAAATCCTATATATTCGTTACAATGAACATTGACTCCGTACAATCATATATCGTGGTTTGTCAGATAACAATACCAATTTTAAGCGTTATTCAATAAGGAGATGTTATCTGTTACCCGTTCGTACGAATCCACTTATTCTACCGGTATCTACGATACTTTCAATCGTTGGTCATTTTGCTCGCGAAACTCCTGTTAAAGCTGAGGAAAGGAATCTCCTCGAAGAAACATTAACTTTTACAACTGTCAAAGATAAAATTACGAACCAATAATTGGGATGGAGTGAGATAATTTTATTTTGAAAAAAATGTCGCTTTGAAATTTTAAGAAACTTATCAAACGTATCGAAAAGTATCGAACGTTAGACACGATAAGATCGATCACGGTGATAGAGATTATCTACCATAAGACAAGTATTGCACAAATATTTACCAAATAACATTGTAAGATCGACATTCAAGTCCAATGCCTAAGTTTAACTTTGTGATTGATCGCTAGTAACGATCGAACGAATTATCACGACCGATCGTCGAGGTATTAAGAACAAAGATTGCCCCCTTTCCAGGACTATTCGACTCCTAGACTCACGGGTCGTTGGTACCTAATGGACAAGAGCTCAACGACCGATCGAACGACGATAGAAACGCAAGTCGAAATCCCTGATACGGCGTTCGTTCTGGTCACGACCTGAGAAATGTCATTTATATTCATTTAGTCATACCAGGGTCGGTTGGAGCGTGCGTGCGAGGAAAGGACTGGCGCTGGAAGGGTTGGAAAAGGGGAATGGTTAGGTGGAAGGACAGTGGCATGGCTCGAGAGAGGTTTGACGGAGAAAGGGGTGAAAGGAGACCGGGTATCGGATCGTTCTCTCGGTTGGTCGCCACCTCCGGGGGAAAACTTTGTCTCGCGAGTCAGCCGTACCACCACTACCTACAGTTACCCCCGGATTAATCTAAGACTGCAAGGTACTCGGCTGCTGCAAAAGCAACCGCGTATACGGGGTGACACACACGGCGCTTTTCGAGTTGATTCCTTTGATACCGCCCGATACAAGTAAGCCGCAGTGATCGACTGTTCGACCGAAACAATTTTTTTATCGTCAAGATAAATAAATCTAGACTTCGTCTAATTTTCTAAGATCGAACAAAGTTCAAGTATTTTATTTTCCAGTGACCTTTGTTACTCATCGTGCGTTACACTCGATATATTTTTTTATATCATACTTATTCTTAGAACTGAGCTAGCTATCGACCGATTGTGAATAAAGCATGTTAAAGTTAATCAAGATTCTTCAGATTTATACCTATTTTGTTTATGGAAATTACTTATCTTCTTTATATTTTTAAGAAGCTTAAAAGCTACAAGAGAAGTTAATCTTATAGCTTTTAAGGAAAATAAAATCACCAACGTCTCTCCTGTCAGAGAAATCGAGTGGTGACGAGCCACCCTGTACGTACGTGTGTATTTATACACTTAAACATGCATACGAAGGTAATATATGTATCCTGACCGAATATACATGTATATGCATACACGAGGACGCATCGGAGTTGCCATCGTCGTCTCCTCGCCGCGACATTGCGCCGCTCCGAGGAGTCGGATTAGTATTTGTCGTACTGTTATTCAAATTAGCGCGTGACCTGGCGACCTGGCTCGCCTTCCTTCCTTCCTTCCTTCCTTCCTATGTACCTGCTTGCCTGTTTTCCATCTCCTCTACGCCAGATCTCGGCTCTCCTGCTGCTAGGTACATTGACTACGTCAACGAAAGCTAAGTCGTCGCGCACTGTAATTTTCTTTCCAAGTAATAGAAATAATCCAACGTAGGTGAGCCAGGTGGACCGCGTATATCGCGATGTAAGGTGATAACTCTTGATCCGTCAACTCGGTAACGTCGTTTGGCTTGAACGATGGGAATTTTAACATTTCCATTCGTCTACGTCGTATTAACGTTTTCTTCAGTACCAACTGCTATTCTGAACGAATATTAAAAACTATTTATCGGTTGCTATTAGAACCTAGCTATTGCGATAAATAGTGTTAAAAACAGCTAAAGAGCGATTTTTTCGACAAGGGCCAAGAAAGATCGATTCCAGTCTCGAACGTCCTGTCGGTACATTTTTCTGCGACTTCGACCGTAGACTTCGACCTCGTCGCTCGTCAGTCACCGGAAGATCAGCAATATCCGCGAGAGCAACGATTTTCAACCTTCAAGACGCATCGGTAGAAAAGTAATACGGAAGCAGGTATTTTACCCTATAAATTCACCTCGCGACCTTATTTAGGATTTATCAGGATTGGCGAATCTGAGAAGAGCCCATCGTCCTCGCGGTCTTTACTTATCAGTCGTAAGTCTTGGCCCTGTTCTGCCTTCCTGAAAGTCGCTCCATCGCGGCCATGCGTCATCGAGAATCCTAAGCCCTTGTCCCATTCGTTGATGCCGTTATATCGCGCCAGCACCTACGTAAAGCGCGAACGTATCCTTAACGTTCGGGTTTGCGGCTCCTCTTCGCGGGACAATGAATGTTTATCGATGGCTCCCAGCTAGGAAGAGCTCTTTCGTGTCACCCGACGGCCCGTTGTATACGGCCCGCTTTTTATTCGAGATTCTCTTATTGCGAGACGCGAGAGATATCGTATTTTCCCTTCGTCGACACGATCATTTCCATAGAGATATTTTAGGGTCGTGACGCGACACCCGCGAAATATTCAGCAAAAATTCACCAACGCTAAGTTATTTACTTCTTCCACTCGATGTCGACGCAACGAAACGTTTCGATATCCCGAAAAGATCGCGCTTGCGCGTCGTCCATTTTGTTCCGCTCGCGTCCAGAAACGCGTGTCTCGTCGTGCACTCGAAAAAATGGCTGCTCAGAGACACGATCGCCCTTCCGTTTCTTTTTATCTCATCGTTTTTCAATTTTGGTAACTTTCTCCTTTCGAGGAGAAATCGTATAGCTTGAATCGAATCAGACTTTATCTCGGTACGGTTTGATGAGACTTCGAGTCTTGAAATCACGGTCGATGTTGCAATAGCTTGCGACAACTGTGACATGTCTTGATGAGACTGACCTTTGCAAGATACTTTCTCTTACTAAATCATCTTAAAAAAAATATTTAGAAAATATTCTGCAGTCCTAAGCTAATCGTAAGGCTCGAATCGACCCAAAGACTCGTTCTTAACATGTTCTGACATGGCCTCGAGGGGAGATCGCAGCCAACGCAACGACAACTATAGCATTGTACGTCTTGATGAGATTGATCGTACGGCAATAACATGCTGGACATCCGGCAACTGAACGCAATAACTGTCGTACCAAAGTCGCCTGTTGGCCCGTCACTAGATGGTGGTCGGTCGTTCGTTCGTACGTTTGGAACGTTGTCCTTCTCCGCGTGTTTTATTAAAGTCGCTCGATTCGTTGCATCACGCCAACGACTGCGGCGTAACGACGACATTTGTCACTCTTACATCTTTCGGTCTCTTCCAAAGCTGTCCTTTGTCGAGGATTATTTCGTTCTCGATATTATCGTTGTCGTAGTGCGACGAATCGTTAGTGATAATCGAACGATACGAAATGGACGTTAGTTCGACGGTGCATCACAATTGTAACTATAACGAAATAATTATTTTGCGAAGAAAAATTCATTCTCGAAGAATCGAAGTTTGCATCTTCTTCCACGACATTATTCCGTGTAATTCGAAGGCACTGATTAGAAGCTAGGACCGAGAAAATAGCGTCGCTTTGACTTTCACTCGCAATCAGAATATTTCCGCTCACGATCTTCCATCGTGATTGTTGCTAGAAAATCTAATATATTTTTGGATATTCAGACGTACGCTGAAATTCTATTTCGAAATTTGCAATTTATGACACTGAAAATCGTACGAGCGACGATCGGTAATTCGACTTTGCACCGACGTGCGAACGAACTTTTGAGAGAATCGATCGAAGCATCGATGGACAATTTTGGCAGATCGGAGGCTTAGAAAATCGGTAAGAAAGGGAAGAAAGAGGAACACCGAAAGAGGAGACAAGGAGAATCAAAGACTAACGCGTTCGACAGCAGTTATTGACATAAAGGCACGTCGTTGCCACGAGCCGCGTTCACGAGACACAAATTACGCGGTGGCGCGTTCCGCTCTGACGAACTATCGACGTTAATAGTCCTTCGGTGTTCGACATTAAGTTGGCTTTATCGGCGCCTCTCGCACACTCACGCACGAGATGTTACATCTATCGAGTAAATAAGCGAGTGAGTTAGAACGAACGACAAAGTAGCTACTTGTTAAACTGGGGTGAAGTCTGTCAGCCTGGTGGAATGGAAAATAATGAGAAAAAGAGAAGGAAAGAGAGAGAGAGAGAGAGAGAAAATCATGATCACAGTCTTAAATAACAAAATTAATCTTTGATACATTTAACCATATGTTAAATTTTTCCTAAGCAAATTATGCAAGTCAATTGTATGTAACATTATTCAATATCAGTAATTCTCCGATTGGAACTCTTCACTCTGTCCCTTCGTGTATCATTTCATTTGCGTTTGAATCGAATTAAATTACGATAACTGAACCTATAAAAATCTGATACCTAGCTGCTTCTTTCGGAGGAGTGTAAAAATGTAAAAAAAAATTCAATCGATTCGACGCTTACAGTTCCTCGGTCACGTCGATACCGAAAGAAACGACGAGGGAAGGCGTTCACGCAAAATCACCGAGACTCTCGTCTCATCTTTCTCATCTTTGACGAGAGAGAATCCATGGAAATCGCGCCATCTTGGCTCGCTTCCACAAGGGCGAACGCAAGCGGCGCAACGGCGACAAGATGGAACATCTTTTATACAATTATAGTTTTTGCGCGGCGCGTTTCTCTTGAAAATATGGTCGCGAACGCGAGAGCCGCGATGCTCATGAGCCCTTGGATGCGAAGAGGAAAGAGCAAAACGAGAAAGAGGAGGAGAGTAAGAGTCGCGTAGGTACGACGAGGAGGCAGAGAGGTGTTAAAGCGTGGGACGAGCGAGCGGAAGACGAACAAAAGGGCCGACAGAAGGATACGAGAGCGGAGGAGGTAGAGAGAAAGATGGCACGAGAGGGTAGATAATAGCCAGGATAGAATTGTTCCAGGAGCAAAAAACCAATCCATCCCGGAGTTATCGGATGGTGGAAGCGCTCGTGGGGCAAGTGGCTCTGTCCTCGAGAAAGAGGCGAGCTGTGCCGCTTTTGGGAAGAAAGAGAGAGAAAGCTAGGAAGGAAAAGGGTCACTTCGAGAGAGAGACAGAGAAGCGTTCCACACCTAGCGGATCAGACTTTTGGTACGTCGAGGGAAATGGCGTTGCTACGGCTAACGCCGGACTAGACGTCGACCTTCTCCCCTCAGACGCGACAATTCACGAATTTCATCGAAAGAACCTAACGTCGATGAAGATGTCGTATTCGTGATTGTGTCATTTCGAAAGAAAAAAAAAAAAGAAAAGATTGTGAAAGAAGAAGAGAAAGAAAGAATTTCCTAAAGAATATTGAAAAATCGAGAAACAAATAGAATTTTACACGTTAGACGATCTTAAATTAAAATTTAATCCGATTGTTGGATAACGCGGTAGAACGTGATTGCGGTTATCAGGCAGTCTTATAATTTCTTGGATCATTGTCTAAAATACACGGTAAAATTTCTGGATTTCTTCTACCTCTCCACCTCGCAACTACGATATAAAAAGGACATAAAATTCGAAAGAAAAAAATTGGAAGAAATCCAACTTCGAACCACGCTGTATCGCTAACGACGGATACGTACTGGCACTTAGAATAAATCTGGTTCTTAATTTAGTAATCAAATAAAGTTTAACGTTGTACTCGTTTGCTGTTGGAATGGAATCGGACCTTCCGAGCGTATCGACGAACTCAACGAAAAACAGAACGGGAAAAGATAGAAAGACATTGCCAAAAAACGCACTCGATTATGGATACGAAAGCGTCGGTCGATAATGAACGTGCTTTCGCCAATCACCGACCGAAATAACGAAGAAACGAAAACTAAACTAGTCCACCTTCAAAACCTTCGAGCACCTTTGTCGATCGTGAACGATATTCGCACCGCGGATTCGTGCAATCACAATCGTCGCAACGCGCATAAACATTGCATAAACTGTTTGATTCGGACAGCCGGCTGGAAGGCTAATTACGCGAACGGCGATAATGCATGCATCGAATCGCGGTAGTAAAGTTCAATTAAGCGCAGTTACACGCCCGAATAATGCGTATCGTCGCTGCTGCTGCCGATAGGAGAGTTTGTAGCGAAATCGTCGCGTCGCGTTGAGTCACGTTGCAATTTGTAAGCGCGTCGATATCGAATAAACAAACCGCGTCGTACGTTAAACTCGAAAGAATTCGTGGCTTGTTTCGGTTTACGCTACAGCTCGCATCGTTTTGTTCGACAGAGGCAAGATATTTTTGATGGAACAAAAGCGAGGTCGAGAATTGATGAAATGCACGACGATGTTTTTGATAGAAGCTCGAGAAATATGGACTCGTTTTATCAAGCAGCAGCGAGCACGAATTCTTCTCTGAATTCTTCGTAATTACGTTTACAGGGTTTTCAATAGACTTAACAATTTGGATCCTTGGAAAAGACAAGGATATACATTTATAAATATCTTCAAAGAACCTGAACATTATCTCATACGTAGCAAATATATTCGTGTAATCCGTCGTCTGAGGCATGAAGCTTTTGACATGTCAAACATTCTACGATCGAAGCCAAAAGTGTTAACGAACACTTGTTGCATCGCTCGTTTACGTTTTCAAACGGTTCCAAATTTAATATTGTAGGAGATTTACCGTGTGATCCTCAAAGTTCTGTAAAGACTACGAATATGTCAACATCGTTAGAAATTGACTTGCTAAACAGATTAAAGCATCGGAAAGGAAATACGTAGATCGCAATTTAAGCACCGATCTACTTCCTAATCAACTTTTACGTACGCCCATGGTATGCGTCTTAACATTATTTTACATAATATCGTACTATCAACATACATACTTCCAGCCATGATAAATCAAAAACAGATCCCCAAAGAGAAATTAAAACACATGCAACATATCGTAATATATAATTGCAATGTTAAAAATATTACGATTCACATATATCGTACAAATTGCAACGTAATATCAGTCAAGTTAAAGTCAAAGAAAAAAATTCTTTTCCCCGCCCATGCTAACATACTCGAGGTCGCTACCTAAAAAGATCCATCAAGTCACGTCATGTCGACTCTCCCTTCCACCGAAAGACTTTCAAATTCCCGTTGGATCGATCATCGATAATTTCCCTTAATTTCGCAGAATCTCGCCTCGATTTCCTTTCCTTCTTTTCCTTACGCTTTTTCCATAGCTTTTGGGTAGATGGAAAATTCGTCCCTCTAATCCATCTAACAGATACGACCTCTTCGTATTCTTCGAAGAAACAACGCTAACGTAAGTAACACCACTCTTGCATCTGCCATCGTTACTTCCCTCCTGGCTTTCTCTCCAATGCATTAACAGCATCACCAACGTACATACATAGTTCCAGACCCATCCCTGGAAATATCCGTCTTCGGTTTCGTCAACTTTTCCGAATATCATTATCTATCATCGCGGTCAATTCCAACAACTCGGAAACTTTCGTGGAACTTCTCCCAAGCCCAAAAAACAACGAACTTCTCGTACCATCCGCCTGTTTAGAGCACAACTTTTTCTTTGAAACGCAAACGTCGAAATACGACTTGTGACTGGACTATTCCTTCTTTTCGATCATCCTCTTCCCCTCTTTCAATATCGAAAACATATTCGAGCTAAGCCAAAAGTCGATTAGAAAACAATGTCATGCGCCAACGAATTTTAGCTACGGTGACTTTAATTCAAGAGATTTCGTTTCGACCGAAATTCGCCAAGGATAACCAGGTTTGTTCATCGACTGGCAGGCGTAGTCTACCGTTTATCGACCCTCGAAAACCACGGTCGCGCATTAATGCCCTTATTGCCGCTGGAACGCCTCATTACCGAAGTTTATCCGATGCCACGGCGTTCGAAGATTTATTTTTCACCGATAATCTTTGTGGAATATTCGTAAAGATAACGAACGAGATAAAAAGGGGAGGCTCGATGATCGAGGTTACATTTCAGCCGTTCACTTTTAAGTCGTCGAAACTTAGGAAGTTTCGGATTGCGTTGCTTCGGTGCCTGATTTAAATCTGTATCGACATGCTCTCTCGCGGAACTGTGAATCGTTCTAGTTCGACCTCGAAGAAACGTGAAATAGAGTTCGTGAATAACTTGAAAATGCGCTATTAAAACCGTTTTTGTAGGAGAAGCGGATGGCTCTCCATTTATTACGATTTATCGAAGGAATCTCTCATTGGGTCACGCCTCGATGCGCGAGTTTCGATCGGAGAATGGAGAAGCCCGTGATTCACGTATTACAACGGAGTCCTTTAAATGAATCGATAAATTCGCTCGATTTATTGTACTTTTCCAATCGCGTTTTATACGAACAATTAATAAATTGAGACACTGCTGAAAGGACGAAAAGTCTGTTCGTACTGTAGTCGCAAAATGAAGTCGTTAATCTGTTCAACCCGTCGATTGATCAAGACGAATACACTCGTCGAAGTCCAGGTCGCTTGAGAAGAATCGCCCCTCGTAGATCTTAAGCTCGTTCTTCGATCTGCTCTTCGTCACTCCTATAAAAATAATGTCGATCGATGAGAATTATTTTCCGCTACACTGCAGATCAATTGCTTCTTCGCGAAAGAAATTATCGCAGTTATAGAAAAAGATGTTCATAGAAGAATAATCTCGATTAGCCGTTCAAAGTGCTAACGGAAGGGTGGTATCACAAAATGGAGACGTGAAAATTATATTGCCATTTTCCATTATCTCGTGTCTCATAAATAAAGCCGTGAGATTGTTTAACCTCGTCCGATCGAAACGTTTTGTGCATTGAACCTTGATAGCAAAAGAAACTCCCTCAAAAATGACGTTAATCAATAAATAATTCTTTCCACGACTCTTCGTGGGCTCGTTACGCGTCGACGAAAAGAATGAAAGCAGTTATAAAGAAGAATTCCGATAGAAAATAATTCCTATTAGCCGTTCGACGCGCTAACGAAGGATCGTTCCGTAAAATCGAGAGCGAAACTCGATTCGCTCGAGGCGCTTCTTGCATCCTTGCACGCGAATGCTCGACGTGGCGCGAAGAACACCGAGAAAAAAGTGTACGAGCGTCATCGTCGTTATTATTATTATTACTATTTTTACATGCGCGCAGCGCCCCGCGTAGACCCGAGCTTCAGCCATTTCCATCGCAATTTTATGCATGCGCATAACGAATTTAGCGCCGCATTTTCACGGCGTGCAAGCCCGTAATTCCGCGGCGAGGCGTTCGTCGATCTTGCGAACGTTGCGTCTTGCAGTAGGGAATTCGTTGGTGCGCCAATCGCCCGCCTTCCCACGAACAAACCGAGTCGAGCTCGTAGCTCCGCTGGAAACCTGAAAAAGCGGCTCGTTTCGTCTTTAGATCGCGTCGATAACCTCGAGAAAACTAGAGTAAGTCGCGCGAAATGTTTCGATACGTTAAACTTTTAGTTTTTTACCTTTGCTAACATTTCTTTAAACTTTTCCATTTCAACAAATAGCGCAGATAAACGAGTGGTTCAATAATATTGTTAAATTATATCGGCCAAACATCTAGAGACGCTCTAGCGTCTTGTAGTAGTGTGTATAAGCGTTGATCGACGCAGAAGACGGCACCAAAGACGTCAAATTAATTGAACGTATCCGAGAGTCTATCGATCTAAACGCTTCTAGCCAAATACAAAGTAGTACACGTGGGAATTCTATCCTGCCATGTTGCACAGTTCGAGAGAATCCTAGAACAAGTATGCCAAGGGCAGCTCGGTCCTTCCAAATTAATCCGTTGTCCTTCGATTTGTTACGTCTTTACGTAGACGCTACTGCATTTATCGCCTATATCGCGTTACGATTAATCACGTTGACGGGATTATGTTTGACTGTTGCCTTTTCCGTATCGCGAGCAAATAATCTCAACGATTTTCGCGAGAAGATTTACGAGAAAAGATTTATTTATGATTCGAAAAGCTCGGATAATCTTGGATAATCCGTAGAATGAAAGAAAAACTTAGGAATACGACGCATACGCCAAATAGATTAGAAAAATGTTAGTACCGATCGACACAGGCACGCACGTATATGGACCGTTTGAAAGTGGTGTAAGATCATTGTTTTTAAAAATGAAATATCACATAATTTTTAATTAATTTAGTATAAACTTTTTAATTATGTGATTAGAGCGTGTGTGCGCTAAGATTAATTCTCCCGATAGAGTTTCTTCATCCGAGCGAATTAACCAAAGCGACTCCAAAAGTTCACTAGATTTCGATTATATCGCAGAAATTGCTCAATTCTTACTGACAAAGTCCCTCGACCAGAAGCTTCTTTTACTTCTCGATTTTTAGCAATCGTGCGTCTCAGCGTACGCAAACTCGTGGATCATCGATCGAACTACGAGTAACTTTAAAAGCGTATCCCTGACGCATCGTCGCAGAAATTCGATACAAAAAGACGCTTGGCGACTTGCAGCCGAACCTATAACCCGAAACTTCAACCCAAACTCGGTGGGCTCGTGAAAGAAGTTTCGACTCGACGATACGTTGTCCAGAGGTAAAAAAAAAAAAAGATAAGATCGAGAAGAGAGGAACAGAAAGGAGAGACTGACTAAAAAGAAGAATCAAAAAGGAATCTCGACTGCGCGCTTTCGTAAGAACGCGATCGTTGCTCGTTCGTGGATGAATAAGCCTTCAGTGGCGATGGGGATGCTACTTGTGGACGGTGGTGGTATCGCGGGTGATGGGAACCGATGGAGCTACCAACATGGTGCACCACGTTGAAAATAGTTTGGAAACGTCTGAAATACTTTACAGCCGCTCACCAGCCGCGATATTGCATTTCGGTCTACCTGGCTAGAAGGGGGCTTGGAATTAGAGTGCTGCCGTGGAGCTAGCCGCACTCCTCTCACGAAGGTAATACGAGATCCACGATGCTCGTCAGATTTAACGCGAATTCCTGAATCTTAGAATTTTGCCTAGTAAGATTCACGTACGCTTGAATCGATTAGCATGGAAAAAGAAGAAATTGGTGTGTTGAGAAATGTTCCAAGGAATTGGACATCTTCGTGGGCTGTCGAATCGACTGATATGGCGATGAAGATCTTTTGCTGTCGTAGAGCTACCTAAGTTTATCGGGCAAATTAATCTATAAAATATGTAACGATACGTGAAATACGTAACGTCATGTAACAAAGAAAGAACTTGTTGTTGAATCCTAACATCGAAGCAACGCGTAACAAGGATTATTAAATATTTAACGTTTAATTAACATACGAATAATAGGTAAATGAATAGACACGTAGCTAATCAACGATCTGACAAGCAATTGCAGCTCACGCTACAAATAGCATATTGTAACGTTGCAATAATACGTTGGAAATAATGCCCCGTATACAATATACGAAGGGATATGTAAATAAAATTCGTAACATATATTTAAACTCGACCTCGTTTGAAGCTTTTAAAAATCACCTTCGTGTAAAGTCCAAAATTCCGTCTTAAAATAAAAATCGAATGCAAGATAGAACTCAATTTTTAAAATTCGACGACTAGCCCCGTCTTATCAGTATCAACGATACGATCTTTCGTAAAGGCGCGACTTTCGAACTTCACGACGTCGACGCGCAAGTCGACCGGTGGTCAAATTCGAGTCAACTGTTGCGCCCTTTCCGCCGTCGGATGTAATTGGGGAAAGAAAAGGAGGGAACTTTTATCGATACCGTAGGAAGGCGAAAAGTTTCGCTCGAGGATGAAAGCTTCGTTAAAATTTCGGCCGGCGGAGGAACTCTCGTTAGACTCGGTCTTCGGTGCGGTGTCGCGTTAACTCAGTTACCGATCGGACAATGGCTCCTCGCGCTCTTACATCGATATGGATACGAGGCATTGTTCTCCCCTTCAAAGTAACTGCATGCCTTTTAATGTCGATCCAAGTCACTTGATCAAAGTCCTCTTGGATGCCTCGAGTAGCGATGAACGCAACGCGGCAAGAATCACGTATTCCTAGACGACTACATCTTCGTATTACGTTCTGAGATAAATTCTCGAATAGAGGTAAAAATCAAGAGGAAGAAAATTCTCTGGCTGAAGACGGATCTCATAAATATTCGCTACGATAGTTTGAAAGCAGTGTCTTCGACCCACGCACGCTTTCACGAAAAGACGATCGATTTGGTACTTGGTTTAAAAAATTCAAGGACTGAACGTAAAGAATCCTTCACGCGCGATAACGAAATGGTAGACTATATTTTATATTCTTCGTACATTTTTCAAGTTAAGAAGGAATAAAAGAGGTAGAATGACAATATGAGAGGAAAAAGAGAAGAGCGACGACGACCAAGAGACGCGACAGACTACGGCATCGGCTGGAGCGTGGAAATAAAGCGCGCACTGACGACAACGACGTGCTCGACCGAATCGAACGCCACCGCTACAAATTGACGCTATTCTCGTCGGCGCATTCGTTCAAGATTCGAGAATGGAACCGATGTTTCGACATGTTAATTCCAAACCACCAAGATTTATCTTGACGGCGAAGCGCTTGTCTTGCAGAAAATATCGAATTACGAATTACAGAAGACGTTAGGTCTTTCGAGCATCAATGGATCCAGGATGAATTTATCGAAAGGAGGGACAGTCCAGTCATCGGTCATCATCGACTTCCAAAAAGAATCCACATCGACGCTTAGTTGCGACGTGGTTAGAAAATGAATCGAGTCTATTCGTAAAATGGATCACCAATAACCAAGTACTCGATAGCCTTGTTAAAATATTCTTCGGTACGTAAAAATATCGAAAGTTTTCCCTCTCGGGAAGCTTCCTTCTCCAGACGAGATATCCGACCTTCGCTTTCTAACCGAGCCATCGATCAAGATTTGACTCAGGAATCTTCTCTCCCTGCGCTGGCATCCCTCGCATCGCCGGACTTTCATTTTCTCCGTTCTCTCCTTTTTCCCAGCGGCAATGTCTCGGAGAATGTCCCTCGCGCTAGAAGTTTGACCGCGAAGTTGCTCCAAGAAGAAAGATAATTCCGACACGCAAAATCAATCGCAGTTCCAGAAGTCAGGAACTATCCTAAAGAAAGAAATATACGCGCTAGAAGGATGCTTTCGCGCCTACGAATTAAAACAGTCCTACCATTGCGGAACCTTTCCTCGGGGGATTCACCGAGAAAGCAGCCGGCAGTAAATCGACGAGGTCGATGACGAGATCGATCGAACTCGCCAAACTGATTCTCAACCCCCGATGGCAACGGACCGATTTACGATCGTCATCCGGACGGTTTGTCCAAGGTGTACAGGGCGAACCGCCCTGCGAGGAGCATCACGTGCACGGAAAGAGCAGACAGAAGCGGACACGCGTACATAGGGAGGAACGTTAGCCCGTATAGCTTTGGATAAAAGGAGTGGAATTCGCGGTGGTAAGTACGACGGCGAAGAAAACATCGCGGCAGAAAGACTGGAAAGAAGATGAATGACCGCATGGCGTGTACACGCGCTCTTTCGTGAGCACACGAAGCCACACGGAGGACGCGGACACGTGTACGCGTTGCGCATTCGTAGGTGGTAAACGCGTGGAACGTTTTTACGACATTATTCTCCGCTCCCCTGTCGTCTCTCTGCGCGTCGTCATAGGGGGTTAAACCCTGCCAACGAGGAAACCTCCAAGGAAGCGACGCTGCTGGAGGATAATATCCCCTTTTCTGTCTTTCTCTGCCACCGTCCCTTTTCCCAACTCTTTTCCTCTCCGTACCGTTCTCGTGTCCAGGGTTCAGGGAGGACGTTGGTCCTCTCGTTCGGCGCGCATCGCTCTGGAAATGAGCGCCAATGGCTTCGTCCTTCTTCTCGTCCTTCGCACTTGGGATATCGGACCGATCGTAAATTCTCCACCTCGTTCGTCTCTTTGCCTGAGCCTTTCGCTCTGAAAGAGGGAAAACGTATCGCGTGGATCGCGTCACAGTTTTTGGAAGCTCCTGTTGAGCTTGATTTTTCGAAGAAATTCCAAACACGTTCTATTGGGTTATAAAATATTTATGTATTGTTATTGCACGAAATGCAGGAACGTCGTCAGTCGGGTTATATAATATTTGTTAACGAATCGCTTTTGTGAAAATGAAGGACGATTAATTAATTGTCTCGCGTGTGCAAGAGCGTTGTTTAAGTTTTAAAGCAGTAATGAATGAAAAGAGCGCGATTGATCTTAATCTTAATCCAATCCTGGATAACGCTCCTTTGGGTCGAAAACAATACAATGTAGATTGGCTACCGTTAAAATCAGCACTGCTGCCGTTAGCAGCAATGAGAATAAAATTTTGGAAATTCCAGATGGAAGAGGAAGATTTACGACGTAGCGAGGAACGGATAAGAGCCGAAGCGATCGCCTTAAATCTCGAGGAAGCGACTAAGGGGGTCGTCCTCCTTCGTAGACGGCTGGAATGGAATAGCGGTGCCTTCTTATCGGTCTTCGAAAATGGACCAACGGCGTGCCGTGTCTCCAGCATGCACGCGCTTCCAGCAATCCGTACACACGTATACGCTACAGTGACGCGTCTACAGGAAGAAGGTACGACTGTATGCGACACGTAGCTGTACTACGTGGATATATACGAATGCTCGTCTTAAAATTTAATATTTCCCCTCTTGGGAGAGCACGGAAATGCCATTAAACGGCTTCGCGAGAAAGGCATCGCCTACTCGCCCCTCTCTTCGTCTCCTCCTTCTCTCGCATCTTGTACTCTTTTTTCCTTTCCCTCGACTTATTCTTCTCCGGTCTTCTTTCTTCTTCTTTCTTGTTTCAAGTCTCTTTTGGTATCGAGGCAAGGATCAACTTCTAGAAGACGTTTCGATGCGATACACGCTTCTAGACTATCGCGGAGGTACGAAGTCGCTCCTTCGTATTGACGCCATAAAAAGGTACGCCTCGTTGCGCGTTTACAGTTACGTGCGTGTCTGTGTTGCGTGTGCATGATTGTGCCTTGCTTGTATATGCGTAGGGAATTTAGTACCGCGACGATGTAAATTAACTCGATTGGTCGAAGTGCATTTGTTAGATGCAAATATTCCTTGGAAAATAGAGGTAAAAATTCTGCAACTTTCTAACGATTTTAAAAATCGAGATGTCCGTGGCGACGTAAACGAGATCTTTTATCGGGAAGGAATTATCGAACATCGCTACGCGTAATCGGTTCCACATTCGCCGGCTGAGATCACGTAATAAAAATCAAGATCGTCCGGACGGTGGCGTAAATACTTAGGGATACAATACAGTTTTTTTTTGGAGAATATTTAACATACCTAAGTTTATCTGCCTAAGCTTCGTATTCTCCGGAAGGGGCTGGATAACAAACAGCCAAAATCGCCCGGACGATGAGATGAAGCAATAAAAATCGCGTAACGATGCAATCCAGTTTCTTTCGGAGAATATTTAACATATCTGAGCTTATCAGCTTTGTATTTTCCGAAAGTGGCTGGATAACAAACAGCCAAAATCGCTCGGTTGGTGAGATAGGGGATCAACTCCTCGGCAACAGTCGGGGTGAATGTGGGAATGAGATCAGCGTCCCCGCTCGTTGAGATGTCGCGGAACGCGGGGACTCGACAAAAAGGACCAGTCCGGGTCAGCGATAGCACTTAAATACAAAACTTCTTCTCCATATAATTTCTTGATTAAATTCTAGACTTCCTTCCATTCAAAACTTCTCGTTACGATTTATCTTCACTCTTCTGCAGATTCTGCACGATTCTGACTTCGATTCTAACTTCTCGCCTAGCTTCAATTAAATTCAATTCTTGCGTAACTGTTAAGCTCCAGAACGTTACTGATTCTCTACTTTGTTTTTGTACTATTGATCTTACACCTTAAAGTGTTTATTGTTTAATATCGTTTATTATATTGTTTAATAAATTCACATGTCATTGAGGGATTTAAAAAGCTCCCTAATTTTTGTGTAGAAAAATCGTGACACGCAAGTCGAGCTGCTTAAATTATTTCTTGACAATTGATTAAAACAGTGGACGAAAAATGATTTCTCAGGAATTTCGAAGCGACTAGCTTGTCAAAGCGAGCGATATCGAAGAATCGAGTTATTCTCCAGTTTCGCCTTTGGCTTTCCACTCTTTGGATTTGGTGAACGTTCTCTCGGGTTATGTGTATCTCCAACTTTAGCGTCGACGTGCCAACGAACAAGGATACGATCGACGATCTATAAAGAACCAAGAGCGCGTGGAATAGTAGGAATATCCGAGAAGCCGTTCGTGGAAAATCGTATAGCCGAGTGGCCGCCGCTGAAACGTCGGTACTTTCTCACTTTCTACGGTCCATCGTTTCTCTACGACGACGTAAGTTCGTGTGAGACACTGCGACGGAAATGCACGACTGACTTTTGAACGGAGGACGGCAGTCGGAGAAAGAAGAAGCCCGGCCGATCGACTGTCGACGGACCAGTGATTTTAGAGTTCTTCTCTTCCTTTCGATCTCCAGATTTTACGCTTACTTCGAGCGAGCTGTATTTTACCATGTTGGTCCGAATCTGAGTGACAGCTAAGTTTGCCGTAAGAGACTCGTCGCTTACGATTGGCCGACGACTACAATATAATCGTTTATATCGCGTTACTTTTATATTATAAAAGTGCAGTTAAAAGTTATCGTTATTAAAAATTTGTGGTAAATGTATTTTATCGGAAGTAGTATGTAGAGATTAGTTTCGATGATTAAAAAGATTGTTATTTACAGTAACAAAACAAAGGATGTACTAGGTGAGATATGAAGGTTAAACGACTATTGTATTGTGAAAGATTCGATTACGTTTTAAACGATTAAAGAAAGTTATAAACAAAAAATTAATAATCTCTTGTTTATATCGATCTTCCGCAGCTCTGGCCCGCTCTACAGACAACGAGTCCATTTTAGAAATTCGAGACGAGATCTCTCGCGAAGAAAAGATTACAGCTCGCGCTCGTTTCGGTTACGCGCGAAAAATTTCTTTGCGACGATGAAAAACTCGTTCGCTCGTTAATGAAACACGCTCGAACGTAATTGCCGGAGGAGGAGAAACGCTGCGAGCACGTGCGTATCTTTTCCTCGAAATAATCCGCTTCCCCTCGTCCATCCTTCCACACTCGTCGTTATTCCACCACCTCGTGAAAAGAACGTGCACGTCGATGGTGAGATTCTTTTTTTCGATTTCGTCGACAAAGTCCACCGATCGCAACGTGCAATTCGTGGAAGTTTGATCTAGGCGATTAAGATCGATCGTCTCGCGATCGAACGACAATTTCCAACGAAGGACTAAAATCGTGTCACTTTCCTTCGCGTTTTTCCCGATAAAAAAAAATGAAAGAATTCCTTGCGCGAAATCGCGAGAAAATTAACGTTAAAATCGCACTTTCGTTATATCACGATCCGCGATCGTCTCTCTCACTTCCCTTATTATTTCGCTCGGTTACGAGGTAACTCGAGCGAATCGCCATAATCGCCGTCGTAATATAGATTTACCGTATTAAACCGATTATATTCGCGATGTGAGTCCGAATAGAAAATTCTCGATGCGCGTCTTTCCACGGACGGCATCAGAACGATGAAATCTCGATTCGCAGCCGGCCACCTCGAACCTCTTGATAATAAAATTTTTACAAGGAAAGAGGAAGATTAATTCAGCCCGATAAATTCGATAAAGACACGTTTTCACGTATATAGTCGGGAGTCGTGAAAAGAAATCCACGATGTAAATCTATTTGAAGGAACACGTGGAGGCAGCGCAAGATTTTTCTCTCGATCGAGCGAGTCTTCGAGAATCGTCGATGAAGTCTCGAAGGATGAAACGACTCTGTCGTTTTTAAGGTTAATGAAAGCTAATCGAAAGCTAAAAAGAAGCACATATTCTCTAATTTTTTTTAATATATTACAAGAATTATTTTATTCAAACCTTTAAGCATATAAAAGAGCAACACTTAAACAATATTTAACAAAATTTTCATTTAAACATTTTGGAAAATTCGAAGAAATCATGCTACCAACTAGAGTTTTCAGAAAAAAACCGATTTAAGTTAAAGCTCTCAGTCGGGCGAGCCTAATGAGAGCAATTTTCGAAGGCCTCTCTTTCCTAGAGTTTTACTCCGATTGATTTAAAACTTTGAGAAAATATTCTTTACATGTTGTGCTATAAAATAAAAAAGAATTGAAAAGTAGATTTTTTGAAACGTTCGAATCCATGTAACCCCTTAAAGGGAATACGATTCAACGTTGAAACATCCACGCATAAAATCGTATTAAATAACAATTATTAAACAAGTGATTCACTCGTGCATCCCATCTTGTACTTAGTCGCACGGAAAAAGAGCACTTAATCGGCAATCTTAATGTTTTCTGCGCGCGCGTACACGTACACACGTACGTACGTTATTTTTCTACGCGAAAATTGCCGCATTACAACGGCGAAATTACAAGGTAGATGCGAAAAGCGCTTGCCCAAAGTGACAAAGCAACGAGTTACGATCCTGATGGAGCAGGAGTACGAGCAAGAAAAAGAGAAGTAGTGCGGTGGAGAAAGAGGGACGAAAGAAGACAGGGGAATAACCGAGAGAAAAGATAGAGAAAGAAGGAGAACAATTTCTCGAGTGATTCGCGAGTGCGTTGGATTATAACGCGATAAAAGGACACGCGCCGAGAAAAGAAGAGCGATGATGACGTACGTACGCGAACACATCCTCGAATATCGCGCGTACGTACGTTGGTAGGCGTGCGAGCATTTCTACCGCGAAAGAGAACAACCGATGGCTTTCAATCCGCTTTCGCGCTTTTCCGAGGGACTTTCGTCCTCCGTGCCGAGCCACGTTGTTCCACGCCATTGGAATAGCCTCGATTCTTCCACTCCCCGTCCATTTCGTTCCAACACCTTCGTTCTCACTGCGGAAATCATTTCGCATTTTCTACGTCGACGAGCCCTACGTCGATGGCTTTATGCATCGGGCAAGCACATTACCAGGAGAAGGAGAGAACGTGCAAAACCCAAGTTGCTTAGGTTAGGTACGAAGACGACGAAGACGATGACGTGGACGGCGCTGCAAATCGGGCGAACGACGCGAAGCGCCTCGTAATTCGCTCGAAGTAATGCGAGCCGATGATTCGCAGTCAACCTCCTTCGTCCTTTATCGAAATCGCGACGAATCGTGATTCTATAAGGCGAAATATGTCAAACGCTGTTAATAATGTGTGGAAATGCAATGAAATGCACTGTAATTTGTAAATTAACTGAGAGATGTATTTCACATTTATTTCTTTGAACTCAACATTTCGCATCTTTTGGCACGATGAGACGCACGCGAGAATTTATCATCGTGTCGTTCTTTTCGCGTTCATCTATTCACCGTTCTTCTAAAATGATTTTTATCAATCAGCAAACTATCGGTTTGAACGTTTATATCCTATTCGAAACGGGTAGCAGTGACGATCGATAGTATTAGCGGAAAACCGCGCGATGCTGAGGCTGGTAAAGCAAATATAAAAAGTAAGCTTACATCGAATAATCCGAATAAACAACGTTCTACGTTCGAGTACCGCTTAAACGGATTACATCGCGTTATATTCGTGCGTGTCGATTCCACACGGTCCAACTTCATTCCAAATATCTACTGGATAAACTTCGTCAAGAAAATTATTGAATAAAAAACATAATCTAGTGTAAAACGCACACGGTCGAACGATCTACCAAAATTCATCAGAAATTTACTCGAACGCTATATCGCGCAGTTCCACGATAAAAGATTAAATTTATTGAAACGCAGAATCTAAGTAGACTTCGTACTTTTTCCTTGTTCGCGCCTCCGACAGGGTGCGTAAAAATCGTACGGTCGTAACCTTTCTTTCCACGAACTCGTTCGTTCCTTCCGTTCGGGATCGTTCGCAGGGATGACGACGCGATTACGACGTACCTAACCTCAACGCGGAGACAGTCTTCTAAAAGAACGGTACAATATCGACGTGCTTAACCTCGACCCAGAGGCTCGTTAAGGCGGGCGCTACAACTTCGACGCACCTAACCTCAAACTAGATACGTTACGTACAAGGAAAAGGACAAAAATACCACGAAGGCGTACCGGGCGTGAGACGCGCAATCGAAGGACACGGAGGGTGGAAATCGCCCTGGACGAGCCCTTGCGCCGTGAGAAGAAGGGTCGAAGCGAGGTTAACCGAACTCATCCATCGCGATGCACGGGGCTCCGGTTTCGTATCCGGTGTTCGGGAAGTTAAGTGACCCAGCAAGTACAGTCCGTGTTGGCTCATTCTTGGGCCGTTTGTCGTGATCCACGAGAACCGTGCAGCCCGAACAGCTTCTGAACGACACTCTAATGTACATTTAATGTCTGAAGTTTGAATGCGCCGTGGCTCGTACCGAGATAACATCCTAAATATGTTTTTGCATTTACGCGAGCGAACAACGGCCTACGTCGAGCGCAAAAAAGCCGCTTGAATGCAGCCTCCTCGTACTCCTCCATCTTTTTCGCCACCATCCCCCCGCTAACCTCTCTTCCTTCCTTGCCGCTTGCTCGGCCGCTACTTTTACTCCTACCACCGCTTCACCACTGCGAAGGAGGCAGAAAGGAAAGTTTTTAACACGGTTTCCTACCTACGGCGGCTTCCCCTTATTCCACCTGCCTCTGGCATTCGTTGCTACGCCCTCGTTGGACCTGCCGAGGCTGAGGAGGAGATCGGAGGAGGAAGAGGGATGAAATGCTGGGAGGGAGGGGGAGGGAGGGGGAGAGGGGTGAACAGGAGGTGCAGAGCCACCTTACGCTCTCTTTTTCCAAGAGATTTTCGCACTTTTTTATCCTTCCTTATCCTTCCTGCTGGCGTTTCTTCCTAAGCGCGACAACGACGATGTCGACGGAAAAGACGAAGACGACAACGGCGGGACGATCTCGCACGGACGACCGAGGAATAACGGAAGTTTTTCCATTTGCCGCCATGAAAATGGTAGAATAAGGTCTCCCACCTTCTTATTCATCTCGAACAACAACAACAGCAGCGACGAAGAAGACGAAGACGAGGCCAACGTAAGCGTCAAACGCAATCTCCATCTTCTGATTTCGAGTCTTCCCTTGAATAGGTTAATAGGTCTCCACGTTAGTAAGGTTTAATGAACGATTACCGAAGTACGACGGTGAGTGTTGCCCGAGGATTGAAGGATGGAAGCAAAAGGAAGAAAAATTAGTCGAAGGAAAGCGTGAAAATGAGTCGCGGAACGAAACGGAAGAATTAACACATCGGCTGATAAGTTTCCGGTCTGACAGACAAATAGCGCCACGAATACAAAATTAATATTTTTTAAAAAGTACTAATCTTTAAAAGATAGCTGTAAACATTTAATGAAAGAAGAATTTCGTGTGTTGATAAGACATTGCTTTTTAATGAGAAAAAACACCGTTGAAACGAAAGCTAGGCTTGATAAGTGTTATCCGGACTCTACATCAGGAAAATCGACTCTGATCGCCCAAAAGAGGTGGTTACTTCAGAAGACGTCAACAATGTCCACAAAATTGATTTGGAAAATAGTAAAGTGAAGATGCAAGAGATAGCTGACGCTCTAAAGATTTTAAAGGAGCGCGTAGGCTGTTTACATTACCGGGCATTATCTTTAGACCGGGAATTTATCAGCCGATGTGACAGTTTGGTGAAACAGGCGTTAAATGATTAAACGTCTTGACAACGAAAGAATATCGTTACACTTAATGATGATTACCAGCCGCGATATCTTTCAACGACTTCCAAGGGAAGGGACTCGTCTCTGCTCTAAACACGCGGCGAAACGTGCAATTTATCATTGTACCAAGTAGCCTGAATATTAAGACGCAACACACGTAGCACGGATAAATCAAGACCCGATTTGACATTGAATCTCCAAAGCAGCTTCCGGTAAAACTTCCATGGGAGATTCATCGCGGTCCAGTCGTGACCATCGAGTAGCGGAATAAATTTGTCCTTCTTATTTCTCAATTAATGTTCTTGTAACCGAATGTTTTGAAATTGTTTGCGCGCGCCACGATACGTATCCCCAATAACGATCTGATGCAACTTTGAGTATTATAATTAAATGCTTAAAATTGCCAAATCTACCTTTCAATAACAGACACCTACCTCCCAACAAAGAAACACTTCGTCTAGCTTCGATTAATCAGACAATGATCGCCAACAACGTAAAAATAATAGAGTCCACGAGAATCTTTAAAAAGTTCGAATTTACGCGTTCGAAGATCAACCACAGTCTGACGTTACCAAAAGACAACAACTGGAGCAGAGGTAGATATCCTTGAAACAAGGATATTTCCACATTTTCGTGTATCTCCTCGTCGATCCTCGCACAGCTCTTTCTATCATCCCAGCTGCTATCCAGCTTCTGTCGTCGCGAGTTCGTTTGTATGCATAAGCTGGCATGTTGATTGGCTGGCACGCGAAGTTGCGCGCCACTCACGGCAGCCCGCCAAAGTCTACCGTCGTTCTCGCTCCCTCTCTTATGATCCTCCTGGCTTTTCGTCGTCCTCCCTCGCGTTCCTTCGCCTAGCAAGACGCGCTGGCTTCTGCCTCCTTCTTTGTCCGATCCGCGCCTCTGAAATTCCTCTGCCCCCTCGACCCCGATCCCATCCACCCCTCGTCCTCCAGCAAGGCCCCTATCGATATTGCGAACGCGTTGCATTAATATGAATTTAAATTAGTGCTTCAAAGCGATCCGAAATTATGACGTTGCTCGTGTGCAGGTGGCTGGATGCTCGTCTGCGCACCGTGCATAGGTTTGATAGACGCTGAACCAACCGATGCGGTAAGACGTTGAACCTTCAAGAGCGACGCTCGTGTTGTTGCGTCGATTCTAACAAATGTTATGAATTGTGTGGAAGCCACGAGGTGGGGGGTGCGTTTCATCGTTCAGAGAACTGAACCGAAGCACTGTCGATATCGGAGCAGTGCAACGACGATTAAATCCTACGTTGAATCTGACTAAACTTACGAGTGAAGTTTGGCCGTATTGTCGCTCCGACCTGAGTTCTGACGTTGCTATGAAAGCTTCGGGACGAGGGGAATGGGAATCGTTGACTCTTCCATCGATCAGTATCTCCACCACTAAACTCCAGATGTGGCCATCTTGAATATTTCCTTGGATTCTTATCGTCTGACAATAGTCGTTTCGATGTTTCGAACAACATAACACGCTGTACATAACAGAGGTATAGCAGGAACTATTGAATATATATTTATTCATTCAAGATTAAAAAGAGACTCGAGTTTCTCATGAATTCAAGATTTTTGTACTAGAGCGAAATTGAGGAATCCTCGAGTTCAACCAACTTGCATCCGACCCACCCAACGTCTCCTTGAAGCGCCACGTCGCGGTCCAGCCATACTCAAGGTCAAGGAGGCGAAGAGCATGAGGGCGGAGAAGGAGCCAGGAAGCTCGCGCGTCCGTGTTTACATTCGTGCGAGAGAAGTTCCGCTAAAATTCTACCGAAATTCCGGCGAACACCCGGAATTGTTCGTGTGAAATTGTCGGGAAGTTGCTCGGTAGTTTTTAAAAGCGGTTCCTTTTACACTACGGTGCTGGCCGGAAGTAGAAAATATCGATAAAGCGCGGCGCGTGCGCGTGAAAAACGAGAGATCTTGTTTCACGTCGGCGACACGCGTTTCCACGAAAACGAGATTCCCGTGGGTGATGCGTTAAAGGCACCACCAAAAAAAAAGATGATCAAAAAATTTTCCCTGTTCGGGAGTTCGGGAGCGAGGAGAGAAGTAAAATAATAGAAGGACGTAAAACATTTTCTCTAAAGAAGGAACAAAAAAAGAAGGGAAAAAATAGCGTATCCGCAACGACACGACGTCAGCTTCAATTTTTCGAGCCCGCCCATGGACGGACGGACGGACGGGCAGACGCGTATCGTTAACAATGAGAGTGGACGCGTGTTTGACGCGTACGTCACACCGCGGATACGAATTTTAACGAAGAATAATCCTCGAATCTTGCCAACTACGCTTTTACGCTCAAAACACTCCGAGTATGCGGTGCGATCGGAGATACATCCTTTTTTTTCTCTCGTTTTTACGGCGTCGAAAAAATTAGAATTCCTTCGAGCATGTCGATTTCGTTCGAAAAAAACATGGCGTCCGCCCGCGCGTTTCTAGGCGATATATTGAATATACAATAATTTTATATTCCGTCGAGCGGATTTCAAAGATACCAACGATTTCTCCTTCTTTCCCATCATTTTTGTTTTGTTTTGTTGCATTTTTATCTCTCCTTTTTTCTTTCTTTCATAACACGAGGGGATCTTCGATTATCGGTCCACGGATGCCGCGACGAAGCCGTGGAAATTGGAAAATGGCTCGGTAAACTCTCTCCTCCTCTTCCTCTCACCGTCCCTCTTCCTTTCTATGGCTCCCCCTTCCTCTCGTTGCGAGACACCGATGTTCTTGACACGTCGACGTTGAAAGCGTTCTCGCGAACTCGCTGCGACGTTGTTAAGGAAAGTTACGACGGTTTTAAGGAGAAAAATGGTTAAGACAAGAGAGGCTCGTGCTTGCGCACAGATTCTCCATGTGGCGACAGTTTTGTATCCTTCGATTAACATTAAAAAGCTTTCTGTAAAAGTTCTCATCTTTCATTTTTCTCGTTGTCCTCTCGTGATTTTTCCGATCTAATAGGCGACAAATTTTTATCGTAAATCTCACGAAACATTACGAAAAAACATTAACTCTAGTCGATTGTTACATATAGCGTTTGTTGTAATATTGTATTTTATCGTAGTAAAAGCATTGAACTTTTCCACACGAACATTTTTTTAGGATTCGACCCGACACGATTTTTATTCGTCCGAATTTATTTTGTTACGTTTTATTAATTTTCCATTTATTCAATCACGACGCTCGTTTTTGATAACGAGAACAAAAGCACGAGATAAAGTGAAATTATCGTTTTGGAGTGGAACGAGTTCCTACAAATTCGTGAAATCTTTTACGATTCTCGCGTTGACAAACTCATTCGAAAAGTTCCTTCGAAGGCGTACCTCGCGGAAACTTTCCGCCGACGATAGATTTCGTCGAAGTTGTAACTAAAGAGTTCCAGATTTTATTTCTCAGCAAGCGACACGCCCTTAATGCGATCGACGAATGATTCGTAAATGCTGCTAGGAATTTACACCGGAAAGTACGAGCGGAAGGTTCGCAGCGCGCGTTATGAATCGAGAAACGAACGATTTGCCTCGAAAGAAAGAACGGTTTCGATTCGGAATTGTCGGAAAAAGCCGTGATAAATGATAAAAATCTCATATCTTCGTGGATGAATTCGCTTCATTTCACGACAGATTTTCTTTCGCGAGGGATTTTTATGAGTCAGAAAAATGAATTTAAAGAATTTTTTCCAGCTAACGCATCGTCCGTCCTTTAATATTATACGTCGATGGCGTTGCAAACATCGTTAAAAATGGAGGAAAGGTCAAAGGGAAAAAATCGTCATAAATAAGAACAAATAAAAGTCATTCTGTAAACGAACGAATTCGTTTTTCCCCGACTTGCCGCGAGAGGTTTTCACGAGTTAAGAAAATGAATTTAAAGAATTACTCGAGTTAATTTAACGTTCGTCGCTTAATATTTATTATACGACGACGGCGTTATTTACAACGTTAAAAATGAAGAAAAGAAAAAAGGAACAAAAATCTTCTTCGATTCAGAAACGATGAAAAAAACATCCTTATAAATAAGAAGGAACGAGATCGTTCCTTACACGAAGAGAATTCGTTTTTCCTCGACTTATCGCGAAAGGTTTTCACGAGTTAAGAAAATGAATTTAAAGAATTTCTCGAGCTAATACGACGTCCGTCGGTTAATACGAGCGGCGACGAAAAGGTATAGAGAAAGAAAGGAGAGGAAAGAAAAAGCGCGTTCGGTTCTCGTGAATGGTTCGCGTTGCGTTCTCTCGTCGTGAGAGAATACAAATGCGTCTACTTTAGTCGAGATGCGTCGCCGAGGAGAACTGGAACGGGGAATGAAATCGCGGTGTCCAAGAGCGAGCGACGATATCGTTGCCCTTCTTCGCTTCTCTCTCCCCTTTCGTTATTTCTTGATTCCACCTGCGCTTCTCTTTTCCTTCTTGTATCTCTTCGAACGAGTCAACCAACCGCTTTTCTTTCGCGAAGACGCGAACATCGAATTAGTTTGCTTGCGTTCGAGGACGATTTTCTCCTCTTTCTCGACGGAATTAACGAATCTTGAGACTCGTTCCAATATGGCGGTCGTCTTGTTTCGTCTCGCGAAAGATAAATCCATTTGGACCGCTCCTATTTTCGCGAACGAATAAATTCAGTGTCAAGGCTAAATTTTATTTTGTGATAATTTCTTTGTTATCGTTGTATCGAGATTGTCGCAGGTTTATTTTATTAACGTTTCGTGTTTTTAGAGGTTACGAAAATATCTACGTTTTAAGAATAAACGATTAAAATCAAGTGCAGACATTTTTGGACTGCAAAAAATGAGAAACTTTATTGCCAAATTTTTAATCAATTCGAGTCTATCGTTTTACGACTCATCGATATTTGGATGGAATAAATCTAGAAGACGAATCGTTGATCGTTAACGTAGTTTTTAGAGAAGAGTTTCGAAGTTTCGAGGAAAGCTCGTGAATCTCGCGACGTTGACGCGAATTTCTAGCTCGCGTAATGACGAATAACTTTTTCCCCTTCTTCGAGTGTCGCGATGTATCACTGTTACTCGAAGTAGCAACAATGTCATTTGCGTCGTGGCTTGTTAGCAGCTTGGCAACTACGAGCGAATTTACGGTAACATCGTGACAAAGAGCTAAAACTCCGTTCAATCGTTGGTAAGTTCGCTACAGCTTGAGACGACGGCGACCTTAGCTGGTAGAAGAAGAGGTAGAGAGGAAGGAAAGGTGCACGTTTACATTCCTAACCTCAAATAATTCTCTTAAATATTGTATAATGAAAGCTGTCAACTGATAAAAAAAAATGATGAAAGAGAGAAACTTTGATACTCTTCGTTTTAGCATTGCCCTGCTAACCTGCTATATCGATATTTCATAACACGAAATAAAAATCGCTAAAGCCAGTTGCCTAAAAACTGTCTTTTGTATTTTATCGAACGTTTAAAAATGTTGTAATATAATTTCGACCGAAATCAAATACCTTGAAACGATCGTCTGATAAAAGTCGATCCTTTTGGATGAAAATTGAAAGATCTTCACGAAATCTAGCACGGAATTCATGAAAGAATCGCAGATCCGCCGAGTAACACGAGCGGGTTACGATGTCTTACGTTTCACCTCGACAAGACGATTTCACGCAAACGAATTTATTCATCCTCGTGAAATTTATATTTGCATCTACGTGTCTGAGCCTTTCCAGGCGTCCGCGCCACGAAGGAGGCTAAGCGCAGAAACTAAAGCGATTTGATAACTCGTGAGATCAACTTGTCAATACACTGACTTTCTAACCTTTAAAACTTTCCCAAAAAACTCACTTCTCTTCCAAAGACAAAATCTGCTAACGTCAGACTTTCGTACGGAAAAGAAAAATTATAAAAGCGGAGAAACAAGATCATCGTAAGATTCTGGGCAACAAGAGGCCAACCATAGAGAGCAAAATGTCCTATTCACCCAGGCGAAGCTTCTCGCGATGCCAGCAGCGCTTCGAAAGAGTCGACGGATCCCACGGTGAGCACGTTTGTTGTAGCGCGTGAAGCTGCGTGAGCTCATGATCGAACGGGAGACGAGACACGTTGACATCGATGCTGGTGGACCGACCCACCTCGAAAGCCCTCGTTCGTTCGTTCGTTCGTGTCTCTTCACGCGTGTCTTCCCTCTCGGTACAAATATGTAAATGTACCTTCGGAATTAGTCGCGCGCCCGCGTAAGCTGCGACATCGACCGTTTCGAAGAACCTGGTCCGCGTCGCTACCTCGAAAGCACGTTTCCAAGAATACGTTTACTCCGGTGACTGGTGATACATAGTTTGCGTCAGTATGCGCGCGCGTACGCGTGTGTGTTAGTCGTTAAAGCATCTGGAATTTAATTGTTGGTGCTACTACTTTCTAAAAGCGAAGATATCGTTTGGTAGGTCTATCGATAACAAGGTTTATCGTGCCATGTCGATTTAGTTCGTTTATTTCGCAGATTGTTCTAGATTACCTAATATGCCTCGATAGAACCCTAATAATTATCCTAATTATAGGATTGAGTTTGGAATAGTCCACCGTAATGAAGAAGATAATTTTAGCCTGATCAAGAGCCAGCATCTGTGCGATACGGAATTATTTTTCTCCCCCGCCTCGTTCTACCTCCACGATGGAACGCAAACACGCAGATCTTCGATCGAATCCAACGCTCTGCGTCATGTAATCTCGAGTATCTTTCCTTTGGCATTATTCCACGATAACGACGTAGCTGTTACAAACGACTACGTTTCTATATGATCGAGCTAATTAAACACTACCAATTAATTAAGTTAACGACGACTGGATGGTAGTTTACGTAACTCCGCTTTGTACGGAGGGTCTTGGTATAGGCGAGGAAGAGAAGATATGGAAAGAAGGAGGAAAGGCAAGTGCGTTGCGAGAAACTGGCAAGTTAGATCTCGATGCTCTCCTGGTAAGCGTCCTCGATACCTCGACGATATATCGTCGTCGATGATAGGACAATTGGGTTACGCCTAGCCTTTAGACGCCCTCTCATCCTCCTCTGCCTTTACTCACTCTCGCCGTGGCACTCGAATGGAGCAGACGCCGCGCATCCGGTTCGATCGACGAGCGAAAACGTAGTTGGCGAGTGGCGTTTACTTCGAATAAACTCAAACGTTTCTAACTTCCCTCGGTAAACGCTTTATCGATGGAACAAATGAGAATACGCGTATTTACATCGGTCGATCGATCGGTCGGTCGATCCTGGACGCTCTCCATCACCCAAATACGAGAAGTAAGAACAGCGAATTGACCAAGAGGCGCGTTTAACTTGCGATACGCGAGACCGCAGCTGCGCTCCTGCTGCCTACGTGCGCAAGCAATGGCTACGCGTCATACGTGCGAACTTCCTTTCCGTCTTGTGTGTGTGTGTACAGGTTAACAGCGATCTGACTTTTGGACTTTGGATTAACTTTTGGGTCTGTCCAACCCGACGAAGACTTTCTAGGTTGTATTACGTAACCTTAGTTCTCTGTCCTTGTCGGCAATTACGTGTCCTATGAGCCGTTCAACGACGATCGAAGTTATTACGAAATTAATCGGATCTCTTCGTCTTAACCCCCTGACGTACGAATGAAGATTGAACGCTCGTCGTTGTCGTTATTTTATTATTACGTTTTGCACCTGTGGAGAAAGAGGAAAGCGTCTTCAAGAAGTGATTTTAAAACGAACCAACATCAATATTCAAATGAGAAATGTTTTGCTGTTAGCCAAAGTCAGTCACTGGCATTTTAGAAACGTCAACGTCGTAAATGACGTACGAATCTGATAAAGTCTCCCCGACGTCACGGTATGTAAAAAGGTTGGGTTAAGGAGCGAACGAGCTCGTAAATAAATTCATAAATTGCAATGGAAAGAGGAGATAGTCGACTGTTATGAGTCTCACGACCTGTTCGACGGCGATCGAAATTGTTATGAAATTAATAGAATCTTTATTGGTCTCAAGGGACAAATGGACAAATGAATAAAATCACAAATCTCAGTGCCTTTGTTCGAAATCCATTGGAAATTAATGGAGTCTTCCTTAGAGAGAAGCAGAGTCGCTCGAAAGAAAACGATGTAACAGAGCGAGGACAGGTGACACCCCTCGTAGGTTCATTCGAGAATACGGTGCTCGACGAATCCTCCGGTCGTGACGCTCTTTTTCAGCGACTCTTCCGAAGGCTCCTCGAATAAGAAATGTAAGGTAGGTACGATGCGAACGCGATACGTACGACACTCCACTCTAAATGCAAAGCGAGCGGAGATAAGCAAGCAGATTAATTCGTCTTACGGTATGTCAAAATACGTGACGTCTTGTTTTCGCTTACGCGTATCGTATTATCTCGAAAAAGTCGCCTGGCGACACACGGAAATCGTAAATCGAGGAATCTCACGTAAGGTGTGACGCGTGACTCGACTTGCCGCGGCTGCATTAATAAATATGTACGTTCAATCTGAGAGGAAAAATCCGTAGTAGCCGTTGTAGGAACGGTCCGAACCAGTCGACACAGATTCCGAAGAGAATCGATCTAACCGTCGCTGCTTAAAATTTCAAAAACGCTTTTAAACATTCGCACGTGGCGTAGAATTCACACTGAGAGTCGTTTCAAAACGAAAGAACGAACTCAACGAACTTTCGTCAAAGTTGACACGTCGTGGAAACTCAATTTGCTGTGACCAACTCTGCTTTCAGCAAAGATTAAACGTATATGCATTCATGGCCTATTTTCACTTTATAAATATTTAAGTATTTGCAAATTCAAGTTGCTTGGCTACGTTTAGCTAATCCACGTCCGCACCGGTGGTTTTTCGTACGAACGGGAGCAAAGACCAGGCGTTTGCTGTCTCGTGCATTTACATCGAGCGCGAAATACTCTTCCCATATCCTGCTTCTACAAACTAATACCGCTTCCGTATACTCGTCTGATTTTTTTTCATAAAAAAATCTGATTAAACCGTAGGATCGTCACTATCTCGTCTTCGATTTCACTCGTCTTTCAATCTCGATTCAATTCCCATTTCAATTTATTTCATAAATGACTTCGCGTTCGAACCTACAAATCGCACAAGTTGGTAAATACATAACAAATTTTTTCATCGAATCGAACGCACTCAACTTCCTTGCTAGATCTTTTCTTGAATCGCCTACGAGAGGCACGTAAGGCTAGAAGTGATCGACCTTCAGGCTAACTTCGACATAGCCTCCACCATGAGTTTCAGCAATCTCAAAAATGATTAATGAACCAGGGTGATAAATATACGTGCGTGCATAACGACGCGTGCAAAGTATTCCTGATGATCTACGAGCGATAAATTGTTAGATCGACAAACTGATTTTAACGATGTTCCTTTACGAAAGTTCCACTTCCAAGTTGAAGGATCGTTTGTAGGAAATTCGAGAACGATGGTGAAATACATACATTTCACGTTAGACGTCCAAGCGATCGGGAAGAGATCGAAGACGTCCAGACGGGTCGACAACAAGGCAGTTTTCACGTACGACGTCATTTGCGCCTCCTCGCCTATGCCGATTCCAAACTTCATTAAATGCAACGAGCCAGTTCAGAAACTAGCGTAGTTTACGTGCAAATGGGATACCTTTTTTCCTCGGCCCCGTGGAAAGGTATACGAAGCCGTCAACGAACGTTAGACGACGCCCTCTGCTACCTTCTCTGTGCCCAGTTACGATGCGCTACGTTGCACACTGTTCCCATCTACCCACCCACCTAACCCAACCACCTTTAGCCTGCCTGTTAACGATGTAGGAACTTTCCTTCTGTCCCCGGAAAGCGGCGATGACGACTCCGTAAAACTCCTTCAGTTCGTGAAAATTCGATTGACTGCGGTGCATAATGGTGTCCCTGAAGGCGTCTTTGAACGCGTCCTTGAGGGCTAGTGTAGCATAGTACCGCTAGGAGGAAGGCATCGTGGCTCAAATTCGCACGTTTCTCGATGAAATTCGTCAAAAGACGTTTCGAATTAGAGGATTTCCTCGAACGAGCTAGTTGCCACGATACCGACTGAATGTCGAAGCTGTTTGTGATAAGAATTGGAACGAGTGCAATTGAACGGGAACAAACAATAACGTAAATGGGTCGACATAGAGAATTCAGACAGCACGGAATTTCGTTATTTAACGCTAGACGCGTATCAGTTAAATCGTGTTTGCGTCATGCGAATTGTGTGAGATGTCACGTACGTGAAAGTGAGCTAGTGGCGCTGTAATTTGGCGAGAGAACTGCGACGATTGGTTTCATTCGATAAAAGCACGAAAAATCTATCGATCTATGTGTTACACGTATTAAATTAAATGAAATGCATGAAAACATGGTGAAGTTATCTATATAATCACTAAGCTAACAGTGAGTTTAAAGTGGGTTGTAATTACGGCGCCAATATTCGCCAATGAAATGCAAATTAGAAGGAAGCTGCTTAAACGTATACAATTTAAACTCTAGAAAATAACAAGAATAATCGTCGAAAACTGATCGACATAAGGCGGCTCGTAAGCAGACGCTCGTCTGCGTAGGTACAAACGATACAAATGCATATTCAGGTAAAATACCAACATGTGCAAAATTTTAATCGAGTAACAACACCTATTCAAAATTAACATGGCTGGAAATATGTAAGACAACGAGGAAGGCGGAAGACGAAATATGAAAATGTGCGATATCCATAATATGCGTAATTCATGCCTCTGCGAAATTAAATGGAACGATGTAGATAATAGCATTAACAATAATAATAATAAAAATTAACGATATCAATTTTACGGTCACGCGTACCACTAAATTTTCAATCTATGCACAGACATATCAATTTTAAGACTCGAAAGATTTTTAAAGCTTATTTGTTCGCTGATACACCGTCTTTATAATCACGATGAGCCCCTTGATGAAAAACTTATTTTGTCAAGCAATATTGTAATAAAAGCAAGAGAATACCACGATCGAATGCAGAAATTGAAATCGAATATAACGATCGAAAGGGTAATCCCTACGTTGCGCGTTAGACGCTGAACGGTCTGTCTTTCCTCTCTTCCATTTTCTCCTTTTTCTTCATTATACTGATGCTCGTAGGATGAGTATTCGATGTTTGCTTTTAACTTCTCCCGTCTCCCTCCTTCCGCCCTCTATCTCTCACAATCAGTCTCTTCTTCCTTTCCTTTTGTCTACGTTTCATGCAACATGTTACATTTAATTAAAGTCATCTGTCGTAATAACGGAATCAGTATTATCGAGCTCCATTCCTACCCAGGGTAGAAAGTCCTTCATCGTGAAATCGTAACTAAAGAACCATTTATTACCGATTTTAATGAAATCCAAATTTAACGTAAACATCTTATTGTCTCGAACGTGATAGGAAGTAAAAATGACGAAGATGTCGCCGCATTCATGACTTTATTACGGTTTGTGGGCCTTTTTGACCGCCGTTGCGTTGGACTTTGTGAAAATTCGAGCATTTCGTTTTACCAGCAACGTAGAAACGAAGAAAAGAGGAAGACGGAGCTGGCCGAATAGATCTTCTGCTTAGTTAAAATTACCCGAATGTTCTTCGTAACGAGTGCTTTGTCGTACGACGTAAAACGAATGGTAGGTCGTTAAGTAACAAGGAACTGCTGATAACAATATTATTCTCCAAAAAAAATGTGCCTGCTACGTGTCTCATATTTCACGTACGAAAGACACATCCGTGAGCAACGCGTACAATTTCAACGCTTGAGTATTTTCTCAATTGCTAATTAGATCCCGGCAAATATCGCGGCACGTCGGATTCGTTTCTTTCGCGCGACGCGTGTGATCATTGAGGTACAATTTTGATCACTTTTTTTTCATTTTATTTTCTTTTTTCACGGAGACAATATACTCGATATGAAACAATCGCCTGTTTTTCTTTTTATTCTTCGAATATGCACGGATACGATCTCTATGCTGACTCTTTTCATCGCAGTATTTATATTTAAAGTTCTATCGAAGTTTGCTTTCAACGCGAATATAATAATATGATTCCGTGAAACGAGCGACAACGAGCCACACGTTAATAATGGAACTTGCGTACTGTTATCGATACGCTCATTGGTGCGTTCGATTATTAAATCCAAAGAATAAAACCGTTTGATGAAGTTTAGCGGCATGCGAAATTATTCGTGGATTTCGAAGTTGCGCGGCTATTTACAATAATTCCTTATTCACTTCTCTTTTCGGAGAAAGATGACGCATACCTCCTAGCTGTCTCGATATAATCCATGAGTTCGTTATCGCGCACATTTTTTTTGTGTACGAAATTATTGCTTTTCTTTATCGAAATTCTAACGCTCTGTCCTTCGAATTTTATCCGAATTCTGTCGACCGTCGTGCTTCGAGACAATCTACAAATTGAAGTGCATAATCTTTGGGATAAAAAGAGAAGACTTGTCGATCGCGTTTGGGAAAATGGGCGATCGGACGAATTCTAAGGCGAATCGACACCTCTCGATCGTATGAACGCATCAAAATGGGTCGACAGGAGCTACTGAAACGGGAGAGACACAGTGAAATGTACAAAAAAAAGGGCATTGCTTTACGTTTCTACCGATTCCCTACGAGACAGTTTCGTTATTGGAAGCAATGCCGATACCGTCGATTCTTCTTCTTCTTTTTTCTCTCTCTCTCTCTCTCTCTCTCGACACGTTTCATCTTGACGCATCGATAATTGCGAGCATCGAAATTGCGTTTGCGTCGAAACAGTCAGCGCATGGGCGATTTCACGTCGACTTCACGAAAACGACGTCGTTGTTCCAATTCTACCTTGAGATACTCCTTCGACTGTCCACGCGTCCAAGACGAATTCACTTTAAAAATTCGATCAACGATTCGATACGATCGTATTATGTTTGAATATTTTGCGAATACGAAATTATATTTTACTAGATTCGACGATAACAGAGACATTTTGTACAAGCTATGATATGACGATATGTTACACGCATTTTCGGAAAGAAATTCCGATATAATCGATCGAGATAACTAAAAGTACGAGCAACAAAGTTAAATTACTCTGGACGAAGTCTGGAGTGAACGCGTCTTAAGAAGCTCATTCGAATCGAAGACGCGACTTGGGGGAAGGTAAAACACTCGTCTTCGTTTCCTCGAGTTCGAGCCGCGCCGAAACGATCGCCGAGCGTGCATTTGCATTCAATCGAGCGTTTGATCCTTCCAGGATCGCTATCGCGGTGCACGTCAGAGAAGGAAGAGAAGTAGGAGAAGGAATGGCTCCAAGCGGAAACAAGACGGCGATATGGCCGATGGTAATCCGCTTTTATTCGAGTCAAAGCTGGTCGATGTCACTTCGAAACTCGCTTGCGTCTGTTTAGATCGAATGAGCGTGCTACGATCGCCTCTATGAATGCCTCTATGACGTCAGACGTTCGACAATGGAGAGAAAGAGACGCAAAGAGAACGAGAGAGAGAGAGAGAGAGA
>JAITYT010000498.1:161141-178230 GCA_025433975.1 Liostenogaster flavolineata
TGAGTCTTTGTCAACAGACGCATGCGGGCATTCGAATGCACCGAATGAAAGTTTCATCGAGGTTTGAACAATGACGTAACAACCACCAGTACTTCCTCTTTTTTCTCTTGCCTCGATTCAGGCAGGGGCGATTCAGAATCGAATTTAGAGGCATATCGTTAGAGTAGATTAATAGGCAGTGAATAGGAAGAGAAAATTCGATATTGTCGATGAAGATCGGTTGCCTAATTATTTGTAAATTTCGGAAAGAGTTGATCGGATATTTGGCTGTGTCAAACGGGAAACGTTAATGTCTTTCATTAATGTGAATTTCGAAGGGAAGAGTCTTAATAATTGATCAGACGGTAAAGCAGACGAAGCTAGCGTATTTTTGTTCTTAGATTCGTGGTCACGTTGTCGAAAATTTCTCACGAACTTGAGTTTTATTGTAATTATGTCGTCGCAGTTGGTAAGAGATTCCTATTAAATCGTAATGATCGATCGATAATTGACGAAACGCAAAGGATTGATCGTAACACAATTTATCGTTACGTACTACGTTCATATAATTATCCATAATCCTTATTATTGAAATGAATGGATAAATTGCATTAATTTATATATTGAGCGGTGCTACATTATCCGTAGTAATTGAGAGGAAATTGAAGATCGAGTGATTGAAAAGTACGAAATTGTATTCTGCCCGAGTTATTAGCATTGTTCGTGTAAATAATTAAATTAATTAATTAAATGAATTGCAGCGCCGGTTTGACTTTAATAGAAACGCATCGCGTATTTATAATGCGCACGCCCATCGTAAGTATTTAGTACGTACAAATTCGTATCATTGATAATGACGATACAGAGATTCACAAATCATCAATAGCTCCGTCAAATCATACAAAGTCGTACATAACCATACAAAATTTCTGATTATCGAATATTACGGACTCAATTGAAAGCCGTTCGAATCTCTTGTTAAGCTACTTAAATAATTAATAAAAAATAAAATAAAATAAATAATTCATGGATAAAATTTCGTGATGTTTCTTAAAAATAATTTGAACCTAAAGTAAAAGACTCAAATATGTTACTTTTATAATTAGATATACCTACATACTCGAATAAGTATCGCTTTCTTTCCAACCACTATTTAATTATCCCAGTAGTGAATCACAGTTTTCTGCGTTCCACATAAAATTTCGAAATCTTACTTTACTATTTTTACCAACGCACGAAGCGAAAATTATCGAAGCGAGTAAATGAATCGCACGATCGAATCGACGGATCCTTCAGCTTCCCTTTAAGACTTCCTCTCTCTCTCTGCGTGCACGTCACTCTTTGTTCCACGGCTAATTCCTTAGAGTAGCTAAATACCTGTTTCGATCTCCGCGCGAGAATTTGCTTTCGATACCAAGCGTGTTTCAATCGCTCACCCGAGGGACGTTCACGTACACACACGTAACAAGAGATCATCGAAAGACGATAGGAATGGATGCGACGAGACGATTTTAATCCGTCGTCTGTCTGTCAGTCGGTCAATCGACGCTGTCGTTAGTGGCATAAAATAAAAGAAGAAATAATAAATAATGAAATGGGGATCCACGCATAATTTACGCGAAATATACAAGAATATCGATATTCGAATATCCAGGGAGAATTAATAAGTATTGCGTATGAATTTTAACATTGGCATTGATACTCGATGTTAATTTAATGCAAAAACGAGCCATTGTCGTTCGAAGGTAAACGCAACGCGAAGGAAATGTATATTACGTTCGTTGGTACCGGTAACATCTTACAAATTTGTCGATATCCGTGTAAATCCTTAAGGCAATTTTTATCGCAAAATAAACGAAAAAACAACGAGTCTGGAGAAACTATTTGATACCTACAAAATAGAAAGACTCTTAATTCGGATTTAGAGAAGCGAGGGAGAAGAAAAAGGAGATATTCCGTGAAAAACGAACGTCTCTTAGGAATGAGATAACTCGCGAAAATGGAGGATATTCGAGTGGTAGGTCGTTCAGTTTTTTCCTTTTCCTCTTGCAAATTAGGGTGGTTAACCTATCTTCGGTTAATCGATAATTCATCGAACTCGTCGATGACATTATCGGTATTATGCCGTGCGCTATTAAGGAAAACACGATACGTCATATATGCGGGCTGCATGCGCGGCGATAAGCCCGGAGGTCGTTACAAACGCGAACGTTTCTCTTACCTAGCGATTGCGTTTCCTATAATCACCCTATGCGATTATAGATTCGTACATCCTTCAAGATAAAGGGTGATCGGGCGGCTCGGAATATTCCCCAATTTCCGTTGATCAACCAGAAGCGTAATAACAACGTGCGAGCGCAAACGCGGACTGCGAAATTGTACAATTTTTTCCTCTACTAATTCCATATAATCGATCGAATTAATTAATTTAATTAATTAACTTTTATCCATTTTTTCGAGCGATTTCGCCAACTATGGCGGCCTTAGCTTTCGGCAAAAATTGTCTCAAAGGAAGGATGCAACGATAAATGGAAGGTAATTCGATCACGATGAATCGTGAATAAAACTGTTCTCTTTCGATGGAATCGAAATAACGAAATCGATGAAAGAGGGTTATTGATTATCCTTCTCTTTTTTCCCCTCTTTTCGCGCGAGCTCGGGAAAAAGCTATCGAACGTGGCATCACGATGATGGCTTCGTTACAACGTGTACGCGTCAGTGTTTCGAGTCGACCGAATTCGGGATGGAGTTTTAACGCGCTTTCGATCGAAATTTTCAAAAGAATCTTTTTCATTTTCTTATTTTTCTTTCACTCGTTGTCGTTTCTTCCTTGATGTAATTTGCTTCTCGAGTTTTTCTCTTTTTCCTCTTTTTTTTAGGTACGCGAAGAAGCCTTCCAAAATTCGTTTTCCTTATTTTCGCTCTGCTCGCAGCGAGCTTCTCGCACGTAATAGACACGTCAATGTCTAAAAAGAGGACGACGACGAAGAAAACGAGAAAGAACGCAAAGATCGTTAGAGGAGACTCGACTCCTCGTTACGTATCGCGAGGTTAAAACAATCATCTACATCGAGTACAACGTTGGGCGAACACTTACCTTGGCACATTATCGTGATTATGTGGAGTATGCTGAAAGACAGGTATCGACTCCTTCTTGCGCCGTCTGCCATTTTCGTGCCGTAATACGCTTTATGCCTCGTAGCTCACCTGCAATCACATAGGAACGGTGCTTTTAAGGAAATACACTCGATTGTGGGTCGTGTGTGCGCGCGCATCCTCGAGAGACGCGAGAATAATAACTGAAACACTCGCCGAGATCGGAGTAGAAATTGTTCCTTCCTGTCATCCGTAACGATATTTCGATTAAAACGTTTAAACGATCTTCTTTCAAGCCTTCTTCAGAGATTCATCGTGACGCGCGAAATTTATTCCACAAACTTAGCGTCTGCTGTTAACGAACGATATCTCCGTCGAGTGACACATCGTCCGCGATCGCCGTTTAAAAATTAACACGCCGATTAATTCGCCGCGACGAGTTACTTCGATCATTTTTAATTTAATTTGCTAATTCTACGGTCGCGCGAATAAGTGTCGAAGTGACAAGAGACGCGTATATATTATATATTATATATTATAATATACGTTTATATATCATCAGAATAATTATTTAAAATAATTTTAATATATTAAAACAGTTATTAGAAAAAAGATGAATTGGAATATCGCTTCATTCTTTAACAATTCTTATTTTAAACGCGAATACACGAGCATTAGAGCGTCTCTTAAGAAAGAAGCTTCGCGAGTTCGCCTGAATTTAATTCGACGCGCACGAAGCCCCACGATCGACCAAAGAAATTTACATACCGCAAGGAGGATCGAGTATCTCTTCGTAACTCCGCTTTCGATCGCTTCGAGCTAGATAGATATCGTCGAAACGCAAGACTACGTGACTGAAAATTAGCATCGTCGTTGGACGTACATCGTAGCATCGTACGAGAGATGGATTAACGCATGGCAAAATCGACGTAATAGCGTCGATATGTTAATTAACGCAAGCAAAATGTTAATCAGATTTATCGAACCGTGATGACGACTACGTCGTCGTCGCCGTCGTCGCTCAGACAACACTCGAGTAGACATCGATACGATCTATTCGAATTTATTCGAAAGCCGTGAATGCACTCGAGGTTTTTATGATTTTCAATGCGCGTGCGCGCACCTGTGAACGAGATCGGCAAGCTGGCGCTAACTATCTTCCCTCGCCGCTTTTTTTTTTCCTTTACCTTCGAAGGCAAAACGAAAGATCGAACTCCCTTGAATAAAAGTCGTGAAAGGTCGAATTTAACATCGTGAGAAAGTCGAGAGAATTCGCTCGAAACGACACCGGCGACGTTTCGAATTTTTCTTTCGATGGAGAAAAATTCCGATGACGAAAGATCGTACGTCCAGCGAAATTCGTGGATGATAGAATTTAACGACGTAATTCGAGAAAGAAAGAGTCGATTGGCGCGTGACTGCGCTTCGACTGACCGCTCTTATGGACGGGCTTTTAAACGAGATCGCTCCTCTCTCTCTCTCACACACACGTACGATCCCTCCCTTCGTCGAACAACAGGAACGCAGGGAAGTTAACGTCGTCCGCGTTTTACCGTCCGATTCTACTGGCGCTCGAACCGTCGCATCGCGTCGCTCCGACAGATTTACGATACAAAGAAGTCGAATAAAGTTATTTTATTCGCGCTATTAGAGGAAATTTTCAGAAATAAATTAACGCGTGTATTGGTAGGCACGCTGTACTCCTGATATTTCGGTAAAACGAGGGAAGAAGTTATTGCGTTACGTTTATGCGCTGAAGGCGTCTGAAATTACGACAACGACGACCATGACGGTCGACTATGACCTAACAACGCTCTAGCTCTCTCCCTTTGTCTTTTTCCTCTCTCTCTCTCTCTCTCTCTCTCTCTCGTGCTGGTCACATAATTAGTAAACTCCAGGGTGGAAACGAACGATGTTTTCGCCCTCGTAACTTGCAGTGCCTCTTTTTTCCCTTTACCGAATTTTATCTCCCCTCTCTTTTTATCTCTCTTTCTCTTTCCTCGTCTCTCGTGCCACCCTTGGAGCAGCGACCCCTCGCGACAGGAAGGAACGCGTCGTTGACACGGCAAAAGCGCGTCTTCGAACTGGCAATTAGCGCTCGACGATCGGCGACTACGAGGATGAGAACGATCGTACGCTCTCGATTAATAAGCGTCGGTCACTTTTCAATTTGGCAGTCGGAAAGTTTGCACGTGTCGATAAACTAACGACGAAAGGTCGCCTCGTACTAACGAGCAGGCGACCACCGACACGCGCCTTTTCACACACGTACGTGAGCGTACGTGTGCTCGCATACGGTCTACGATAACGAACTTTCGAGAAAAAATCGCTTCGAACTTTCTACTTTGTATCGTAACCCTGCTACCGGGTGCTTTTAGCCGCTGGAAAAGCTTCGTTGCTCGCCGTTTTCGTCCTCGTTGGAATTGGCCGCATGTACTCGTAAATTTGAAATTGAAACTGCAAACCCCCGAAGAAGCGTGAAATTTGTTTAAATTATTCCTTTGCGTCTTTGCGCTTCCTTCGTGTATTTCCATAGGTGGAAACGCAGCACGTTTTGGCCCATCGATCGAAGATACGGGTCAAAATGGCCCGGAAAAGGACAGTGGAAGAATTAACAGTCGTTTTTACACTCGGTTTTAAACGATCATAAAAAACGCACGATGTCCTAGATTCGTACAACGCGTTCGTGAATCATCGTTGAGAGTGCAGAGAAAGAGCCGTGGTATTTTGACAAACTTCGCGCGGAGTACAGTTATTAACCGAGAGTAAATATTATCGTCGGAAATAATGAATAAACAAAGAGGTATAAATTGGAAATATTTTGTGTTAGTCGCTGAATCGCGTTAAAACGTAATCGTACGTTATCTTAAATTCGATGCCTTAATTCGTACGACATTGTAAAATCCGACTAGAGTGAACTATACTTTAAATACGTACGAAATGCAAATTCCAATTAACACGAATCCGTAGTAACTTTTCACGTGCTGCTGTTGGAATGTCGTTAAAAACTTTGCGTCGTCTCGACGATATTAAAAGCGGCACTTCCTCGTATTTGTCACTTCCAAACGCTTATTTGTAAAAATCATAAATTCTATATGCCATGGAGGAGACGATGAACAAGTCGATGCAATTCCTCTCGCGGAATCATTTGAAAGTAATAGAATGGGTCTGGAAACGAAGAAGAGGATTTTTAGATTTTCGAAAGACGTACCGAATCGAACCAATTCTTTTTTCTTCGATTCGTTTTCCTTCCGTTGCGTGCTCCAATCTCAATTTACCGACGACGTAGACGCAAGTTATTGAACGATATTTTCTGTGAGTTTCATCAAGAAATTGATCTTAACGACGATCAAATCGACGTCACGTCCACCCTGTAATTTTCAACGATTTTCACTCCTTTAGCCTTTCAGAATCCTCTTCCTTTCTTCCATCCGTCAGAAAGACACGAATCCGTCTATAAATAATAATTTTATAATTCAATAATATAATTCAATTTCATAATTTCAAAGTGAAGACGAAGAAAAAGGATTCTTAAACTTTCAACAAATTTAGCGGATCTGAGCGATTCGTTTCTCTTCCGTTGCGAGTTCCAATCTCATTTTTCCGATGGAGTAAACTCAAACTACCCTACGATATTCTTCGTGATTTTTATCGAGAATTTCATCGAGAATTTCATCGAACGTCCGCCTTGTAATGTTCGTCCATTTTTATTCCGTCCTTCTTCCTTCCTTCTTTCAGAGAAATCTCAATAGGGATATTATCCTATGCCCGTAGAGACAATAAGCGACTCGCCTTTGGACTCTCTCATCCAACGACCATTTATAATAATCTGTCGATTCGATATCGTAGTCATGGAACGTCGCGTGACGCACCATCCTACTGTAATCACATTGGCGCGATGCAATTCCGTTTGTTGCTGTTACCTCGCCGGTACGTTGACGTGCGGACGCTCTTTGTTGACATTAACGTCACGTACACGAGAGAACCAATATCGCTAGCGTTCGAGACGTAAGGAAACTGTTACGGTCGTTCCAATGATACGTACCTACGTACGTATGTAGGTACGCGTGTACGTGTGCGCGTCGAAAGCGAGCCTCGATGAAATTACGAGACAATTCCTAGGTATTGCGCACGGATCGTTAAATTCCTCAAAGTCTATCGCACGTATTTCGACTCTTTCGGTCCCCCTTGTTCCTCCATTTTTATCAATGGGAATGAACGATACAAATTCCCACGGTACTTCTCCAAATTAGTTTTTCCAATGAGAAAATAATTTTCGACGAATTAAATTCGTTTAAAAAAACATCACAAATTTAGAAGCATGTTCTTTGAAATTCCTGGCGTAGACCTCGCACGTCTTCAATTTGACATCTCTGGTATAAAAGCTCGACGTTTAAAATGGCATCGAGTGGGCGTTTAAACGTCCGTGGATTCGCGCTGCGAAAGTAAAGCGACGATAAAGATAGGCGAAACGACGTTTAAACGTTAACAATTCTTGGATGGCAGGTTCCCAGGTCCACTGATATCGTAATTTCGAAGCTGTCCTCGCGTGACTCATTTTCCTCGCGCTAATTCACTGTAATAATTGTGATAATCCCTCGTGTCGGTTAATGTTATTTCATTCGAAACGCGTACGCGAGCAGTAGTGTCGCTCGTGTTTGCTCATTCGCACCTTAATCCACCCTTTGCCTTCGCTTCGTTTGGTCGCTTTTGCAATGAGAGAATTATCATTGCAGCGGCCTGTCTTGCCCGTTATCCGCGAGAGGCCGTTAATCGAAAAGGAGCCACTGACAGCTGACACGAGCCGCTCATCGAAATACCACCAACGAGTGCCGGAGATTGCAAGGTACACCGAACACGCAAGGTTACCGATATCTTGCTTAAAGAAAACACCCAAAAAAAAAAGGATCTTCGCGTAATACAACGCAACACCATCCCAAATTGAAATCCAGCCTAGCAGTCGACACTATCCTCTTTAGGACTGCTCTAAACTTTGATTATCGATCGGCAATGATAATAGATGTGTTTGCGACGGCAGTGAATGGTTCGATGAAAAAACAGGAATCACTGGAACATCGGGTAGCCTAGACCGACCTGTTAGCGAAACGAGGACGATTATTTTCAACGGGAATTGAAACGCGCACTTCGTGTTAATAATAATCCCTGCAGCACCGTACGTATCTCTGTTTACAGTTTCGTAACGTACCGACGTGGTATACGAGCATCTCCCTCTCTCTGTCTCTCTCTTTCTATCCGTTTCTCCCTATCTCGCTGTCTCTCTTTTAAACGGCGCCGATTGTTTAATCCAATTGGACAAATGGTCGAGGTAGGTGCAGCAGCAGCGCCGTTGGCCGCGTCGCGGTACATCAAGCGCTCGCTGCTGCCCCGCGCACCAGATTTACGAGGCGATTTACAAATTGGCGGTTATTGTGCACCGCTCGGAAATCAAACTGTCCTCTAAATCAAAACGTCTGCCAGCGTTCATTAAACGTCAGGGCAAATCCCGAAAACCGTCGGACGGCGAGCCACTGACGCCAGGCACCCTCCTCTTCGACCATCGACTCTATCACCCGCGCCTCACGCAACCCACGCGTCATCCTGCGCCTTCCGCTTCCGTCCTTCGCGTCTGTCTACCTCCTTTCGTCCAGTGCGTTCGATAAATCCAAGGACACCCGCGTAACGTGAAAGAAGTAGGAATTCTCCAGTATCAATTCTATCGTTGAGGCTTCCACGACGTTTGCGGTGCTTTCTTCGACTGAGAAATGTCATACTGATTCTTACGTAGTTTAAAAGAAAAATTAGATAACTACAGCCTGCGACTGATTTTAATCGTTAATAATAATTCGTCAGTACAATTCATTGGTTCGTTCGTCGTCGGACATCGTTTCTTACTTTTAGCTCTTATTGCTCTAAACTCCGTCTTACTCTTTCATGCTATCCCCCTTGCAAAGCCTTCTTCCGTTCACCCCGTTTTAGGGTGTGATCGCACCAGACCATCGATAAACATCCACCCATCTATTTGTTCCTCTTCTTCGTTTACCTACCACCCTTCTGATCTTCCCTTTCTACCTACTATTTTCCGCGTCCGGAGCACTTTCGTTCCCAACTTTCGTATGGGCGTAGGCGTTGGCGCTCGAGAGTTCGTCGAATTCGCCGTGAGGGGAAAGTCGTAAAACACTGTCGGTTCAGTCGATGCGTCCTGCAAGAACGACCACTCTCCAACGAGACAACACCGAACGAACGGGCGAACCTGCCAGGCGCAAAAACCAATACGGATCGGATATTCGCGCCAACGACGATCGAGTTACGTCTTGGAGAGGCGAGAAGAGCGAGGGATGGCCGAACGAACACCGAAGCGCGATACGGTACTCGATTTCTTCGCGTTTTAGATATCCAAACGATCCAATTGTTATTTTAAATAACGTAATCGCGTCGTGTGCAGGTGTTCTTCAACGGATGAGAACTTGGAAGAACGAATATCGCCTCGTTACTCCATATTTTATAAATACAGCCTCGTAATCGAAATACATTCGTTCCACCGCCTACTGGCCGCGATTCGTTAATATATTCTCGTGACCCGCCAACTCGTACGTTGAAAAACTTCGCGTATTTTTGCGACGATCGTCAACGTCTATCGATTCTCTTCGTTCACTTTTTCTTCATATCCAGGTGTCGTCCGACGTTTACAACGACACCTAAACTCCAATCTTGAAAATCCAGGTAAAGAAAGTAACGTGGCAGCGGATAATGGATTTGTAATATTGATGAGAACCTTTTGCTTCGGCTGCTACGACACACGAACAAACGGCTAAACATTTCACGCCCTAATTGACGATTCAAGTCGCATAATTAAAGCATAGGTCCTTTATCGGAACTGGGATAAAAGTTAAAGTCCAAAATCCCAACGAACTCCTCGTCCATATTTCATTCCTCGTTCCATCGTAACGAAGAATTCTGATCGAAGGATTCGTTCGAACGCGTGACGTCTCTTCGATCGAACCAACCGAGTCTCCGTCAAGATACGATCGGTGTCCTCCGAGAGGTCAGAGAGAGAGAGAGAGAGAGAGAGACAGAAGAAACGAAAAAGTCCGTTCTATGGAGATTGCGACAGAGTCGTGTTTACGACCACGCATTACGCTTCTGAATGCGAGCTCCATACGTCATCGTTTTCGATCTATCAAAAGCCGAATAATCGTAGGACGTAAATGCGCTCGACGTATTATCGTGTGACATTTGTAAATGATCGCCAAAACCGATACTTCGATTGACCAGTCTGCAGACCGACCGACCAACCAATGGACCGACCGACCGACCGACGGGCAGACGAACGGACCAAATCGACCATCGAAGCAATACTTCTCCATTAAACGGGAGATACGTACGTACGTATGTATCTATATTGCCGAATGACGGATATATGATGGACACCGCGCGAAACGTGGATTCGCTTGGAATGGGTATGCCACGTACCAACGGCAAGAGGCAAGAACTGGAGGAGGAGGGAGCTTTTTTCAAACTGCGGACGCGTTAGGAAAGATAGGCACGGATGAAACAGAAGCCTCATGAATATTGGGTGAAGCGTCGATACGATATCAAGCTACGTATTTCGAGGTAGCTCTGTCGTACTTCGGCCTAGGAAATGCATGCATGCATGCGCTTGCGCGTGTCTGAGTTTCTACGTGCCTCGGATGTAACGCCATCGAGAAATATCCTGCGCGTTTCCTAACGTGCGCCTTCCTGCTGTTTGTCCATCCTCCGTCCTTCCTTCGCGACATAATCGTGCCCTGCGTTCTTCAACGACCTGGCGCCCATCGAAGGAAAACAAAAGTAGGACGTCGCTGAAATATGGAGATGAATCGCATTGCGTCGAATTACTTTGGGACGTATTATCGGAAAAGTTCCATGGAATGGACCGTCCGAGAAACAGCGATGACGAACGACGCATCGTTGATCTTCGTAAGGAATCTAGACTCTATTTTGAGGGATGTGCTGGTTTCGAGGGAAACTCTTTAAATAATAAAGAAGCCGTAAAGATCGTATAGATATAGGCTTCTTATTTAAGATATTCGTGGAGAGATCGATAATCGATTGACAATGCTGAGATACCGTGCCGAGCAAGGTGGAACATCTATTTTTATGATTGATGCTGCACTTCTAAAGATTTTTCAATGAAATCGATGCCTTATGCTTCTTCTCAATCTCAAAGCGAATATAATCGATCTAAATATTAGATAGAATACGTACGTTGATAGAGGAAATAAATTATTTATATTGTTATAAAGCAGCACTTATTAGTAAAAATAAAAATGTTGATAGCATCGACTCGTTGATGTTAATAGTATAATAAAATTCATTATAAAAATCGTTGCCTCGCCATTATTTCTACTTACGAAAAAATCTACTTACGAAATCTTCTCGATTCTACCGGTGACTAAAATTTTCTTTCGCGTGAAATTGACCTCGTAATTAGATATTATAACGAATAAAAGAACGTTTACAGAGAGTATAAAAAGGGCTTTTAGAAATATAGGGACTTGGCTTCTCTCGATTCTCATTCTTGCAAGAAAGAAGAGAAATGCAAAATAATTCAAATAAAAAACACCTGGATTTCAAATATTTTAATAACGCTGTGAGTTGAAAAAAGATAGAAGTCAGCCAAAGGAGGCTGCACGGAGAAGATAAAGGAGAAGGAATCTGGCACGAGTAAGAGGAAGTAACGTCAGAAGCAGCTCGTGCTTTCGTGGTCGTCGGTTCACGTGCTCGCAAAATGCCTCCGTGGGAAATTATTAAAATTAGTAATTGAATTTACGTTAGAATTGTACGAAATTATGATTATAATAATGCCAAAATACTCGGTGGTTGGTCGCCCGAGGTTTCGACTAGAAAAACCATGTACTGTTTCTCAAAATACGTGAAAATCTTTAGGAAAAAGTCGTTCGATATAAAACGAGAAATAAAGTGAGATTCAAGTGATCGTTTTATCATCTTTAAAAAAAAGAGGTGTCAAGTGCGTTTTTTTAAATAAAATCATTCAGTTCTCGAAGATCCACGCTTAACGCCGTATTTCGTAAATTATTTGTACAAATCACCGTTTCTTTTTTTAATAAAATGCAATATCAGGTATATTTCAAAAATTGTTTCGAAAACAATTTCATAACAATTGATTTAAAATTTATAACGAACATAAAACTCGGATTAACTCTGGAGTACGACGAGTATACTCGTCGCAATTCCCTTGAATTCGCAACCCCTTCGCAAACCCTTGAAGCTGCGTTCGAACAAGCTGAAATTGAATTGAGAAAGTTTCGCGATAATGAGATGTTTATCGTTTCGTTGGAATATATTAAATTAATACTTTATACGTTAGTTTATGATCCATATACAAGATAATATAAAAATGTATTTATACATTAGAGATGCGATCATGATGAGATAAATAAATAAAATTTATTTCTCACCGAGTTGAAAGGAAAATCAAGTAAAATTCCGCTCAATTTCCGACGATAATAATTTCTAAGCACGCTATAAAATAATAAAAGTTTAACGCAGCAAAATACATTTACACCGGCCAAAACGATAAAATTTTAATGTCCGATATATCCCGGCGCGCACGAGGAAATCAAACCAACGAATTCCCAACGAAAGATCCGTATTCTATGAAGGGCCTCGTCTCGACAACTTTTCACCCTCCTTTCGATCATCCGAATGGTTGTCCAAGAAACAAAAGGGATTAACTAAGAGAGCGATCGACCAGGAGTCGAAGGGTAAACGCGACAGCCTCGGGATAAAGACCGACGAATGTCGGTCAGGTATCGCTTCGAAAAACGATTAAGATAAAAGATCGATGATCGACTCATGAATCACGGAGATATTATGGCTACTTGAAAAAGGTGCTGCCTAGAGGAATGTTCAAAGATGGTCATATATGTCGTCGTAATTGTTAAAAATTTCAAAAGCGAGAGGTAAAAAAATTTGTTTCCTACAGACCCGATCGTGCAGTCCTTTTTATCTACCTGTCGATTACTCGATCGTGGTAAAGATACGAGCTTTTCGGTCGTCCAAGGAAGAAGGAAGTTAAACTGGAGGTCGATCGACCTCGCGTCGAGGGCTTAAGGCGACCACTTCGTGGAAAAGTTCGTCAAATGTCGGTCAGGTATTGTCTCGAGGAGCGATTAAGGATGGACTATCGTCGCGTGGATCGAGCGACGCGGCTATGATCGTAAAAGCTTTCGAAAAAAGCTGAGAACTGCTATCACGAAAACGCGAATACGATTCGATCCTCGCGACGACAACCTGCCTGCTCGATACAGTCGCCTTCTCGCTTTATGAGCGGCGTTACTTTTATTATCCTGCGTCGTAAAGGGCGACGTAGGAAAAGGTGAGTGCCGACTAGGCGTACAGAGAGTGCAAGAGTGAGAGGGGAGGCTCCGCAAAGGGAGAAGCGAAAAAAAAGGGAAGGAAATAGCGTTTGAGAGAAAAGGAGAGAAGGAGAAGGAGGATGGAAGAAGAAGAAAATGGAAATTAGACGAAAATAGGGGAATGGGAAAAACGTTGGTGAAATGAAGAAAGACGAGAGAGAAAGAGAGAGAGGAAAATGGAATAAATGAAGGGATAAGAATCGTACGAAAACAGGAAAGAAGCAAGAATGCAATAAAAGAAGACGAAGAAGTAGAAGAGGAAGAAAGCATCGAAAGAAGGAGCGAAACACATCTTTTCGTTTAATTTGAGTAAGAGAGAGGGAGTAAAAGGGTGAAACAGGGAATGAAAATAGGAAAAATATCAAAGAAATATTACAAAAAAGGAGACGAAGAGAAACGAGTAGGCAAAAAAAGAATAAAGAAAAAAAGAAACGTCTTCGACCGTGAAAAATCGAAATTCGACTTTGAATTTCGAGTGTCGTACCTCCAGCAACGTTTCAGCGTTTACCACGATACAAATAATCGTGTCTCGTCGTCGTCGTCGTCGTCGTCGTCGTCGTCGGTGGACTCGCGGTGAATTCGGTGAATAAAGGTCGACCTCTTCCTTCTCTTCTAGTTTCCGACGTCGTTAACGTCGGCACGCTTTTCCACGCCGGCCAGAGAAGGAAGGGAGAAAAAAGAGCGAGCGTGAATATCTCGTGAAAAGGCCGGAGGCACGAAGCAATCGCGACGAGCAAGCGCCTTGCCTCGTCTCGCTTCTCTCCTATTCTCGACTCGCCCCGTCTACACCCATCGCCTCCCTCTCTTCACCACCTTTAGACCGTCCACCGACCGATCGCGTTTCTCCAAAAAACCATTGCGCGCCTTTCTTTCGTACGTTCGCTCCTCTTAACCTTTTCGAGACGACTCTTGCCTTTTTTTTCCTTCTTTACTTCTTTTCCCCCAATGGTTTAAAGTCCCTCTCTCCACGAGGACTGGGAATCGCCTTCGAAAGGAATTTTGAAGCGGTCGTGCCAAAGAGATTTCGCGTGCGTGCGTAATTGGACGTCGCGATAGGCGAGAAAAATGGGAATAAATTTTATTTCAAAAATGTCTTTTTAATAATCGTCCAATTTCGACGTCCTTTCGTGCAATTCGACGGATGAAAAGGCAAGCTTTAAGAAAACGAAGCGAATGTGTTTCGTTTGATGCGAACGATGCGCTTCTGGCACTTCTTTTTCTTTTCTTCTTCATCTTATTCGTGTTTGCTAACCCGTCGATCGCACGCGATGCATCAAAGGCAATTCTCAAAGTTCAATTCTCGATAGACACACGCGACGAGCTTATCGCTGTTAAGGAGCTCGTGCTCGAAAAACCTCCACGCAACGGAGACGAGTTGAATGAAAGCGTATTACGCTGTCGTTGAATTGCCTCGATAAGGACGACGCTCGCGTGTAGTTAAATTTTTGCCCGTAAGCTTCGACGAATCGTGACCATAAATGGAGAGGAAGAAAATCGTTGTTATTACTACGCAACGTTGCCATTCGTTATTCGTGTTTTCATTGTGCATAAAGCCGAATTAAAATCGAAATTACATGATAAATCGATTACAAAATTGGACTGATCGAATTTGGACACGCGTTAATCCACTTTGTACCGTTCATAATGCTTTACGACGAAATAACAAAGTAGGAAAATATAATATATTATTTTTACGAAACGATTTAACGATATATTTGCCAGAAATATCGAAGGAGATCGTTCGCGATATCTTCCATGTATCGTAGCGATCTTCCGTCGAAAGGAAGAATGAATCCTCGGACGAAGGATGAAAAATATCTCGCGATACGTTCGAAACTTTTATTCGCGAGGATAAAACAGGACGCTCGAGAGGCTACGAGGATGATAAAATATCTTTGTCGAGAGCAGCAACTTTGAATCGATAGGTAGGCGGAAAAGCATGCGATATGAACTTTGGGAATTTTTAACGCGATAAAGTTAACGAAATCGCTGAAACGAGAAGCCAGGTAGAAAATGGTAAATGGAGATCAAATTGAAATCGCGACGGAAGGAAATTTACGAAGAATATGTCCGAAAGGTGTGTTTACGTGATCTACGTCGAGTAGGTAGGTAAAGAAATCGGTTTAACGTAAACTATCGAAAAAAGAATAAATGGTATATTATTGGGATGTCGTGAGCAACATCAAAAATTGTAAGAGGAATTTTAGAGAGCGACGTTGAACAGAATTTCACAATAATTAAAAAAGCTTCGATACTGTCATTTAAACGAATTAAAGTAGACGTCGCTATTTGCTCCTTCTTCCCTCCCATGATCGAAAAAATATTTTAATCGTTTTTAGATTTTTCCAAAAGTAAAATCATACCTTTCCACTGCTCGCTGTTAAATACAAATACGATTAAAATAATTAGATTCGCCGTGAATCGTCAATCGCATTCCTCCTTTCGTTGTTTTTCCTCCCAATTTTCGTTTCGAATTAAAATTAACTTAACGGCTTATTTAATCAACAAATAGTCGGTAAAATGATTCAATTGCATTCGATCTTCTTTCAATTCTTCTTTCGATTAAAAAATAAAAGGCAAAGATTCAGTACTCCTTTCGTAGCATTTAATTCCATATTTAATTCCGCTCGAATCCGCAAGATAAAGGAGAAGAAGATCGCGTGGCTTGCTCGACCGAAAATATTCGATGAAGAATTTCGGACGAAAGAGAATTCTTTTCCCGAATCTTCGAAAGGTATTCGGCCACGACCTCGAGAAATCGAATTTCCGAAGAGCGGAATCTTGATTTCGCTCGAAAGCACCGTTCGATTTTCGTTCGTCGCTCGTAATGTCGAGCTCGACCACGAGGCGTTTTCGAGGTTGTGAAAAAAAAAGGTAAAGATAAAAAGGAACGAGTTGGGAAAAGAGAGGAAGAGAGAAAGGCAAAAGGGAGCGAGTGAGATCGAATGAAATGTTGAATTTGTCGAAACGAAGCATTTCGGAGCGATCTCATAACGCGTACGTCAGGTCAATGGAAAAAATTGCGGTCGTAGCCATCCCGAGCAGGCGGTATCCGCGCGCACCCAACGGGATATCCTTCGTCGTGACAGATTTTTTCAAAAAATCCCGAGTAAAGCGGAAGGCAAAAATCGGCACGCCCTTCGTCCATGGTTTCGCGCGGCACGATGAAAACGCACGACGAAATACCGTTCACGCTCGGCTCGTGACGCTTCTCTCGGTTATTTAACGCGACACGCGTCGAAAATCGCGATGGGGAATTTCGCGGATTCGTTCGCGCGAGCGGAGAGACGCGCTCCACACCGCGGTTTGAATTTTTTTTGCATCGAACCAGCCTCCACTTCGTTGAAAATCGTCGATCGACTACGACGAAGACGAGGTTATCAATTATGGTGGAGTGAAAGATGTAATGGTAAAGCCGATAGATGATTCTCAAAAATCGAAAAAAGACATTGTTGGATTTATAACGAAATATGTAAAAAAAAGCTTCGATACTAACTTAAAAATTCTTCCGTATTAGCACAAAATACTTAACACGTGTTCGTCCAAGATTTACATGTCCGTTCAATGCTGGAGTCTCTATTTAATATATATATATA
>JAITYT010000498.1:191605-207621 GCA_025433975.1 Liostenogaster flavolineata
AATAACGCGCTTTGCATAAAATTCGTGCGTTCCTCTCGAAATCGTCGAAATTTTCTAAAGCGCTTGGGAGAAATTTCGAAAATAGAATATTGAATTAGGTAAGAGAAAGGAAGTAAGCTTCGCGTTGAAATTCACCGACCGTTGTCTCGACAATATATTTTTCTTGAAAAGTTCAATATATTCTTTCGACGGAAATTCCACTCGAATTTTTAAGATCGAAAAAAAGCGTACTCGAAGGCTAGGAACTCTGAACAATGTCGATGCATAACATCGAATATTCGAAATTTGCACTCGATGATTCTTCCCTGACACTGATCTCGTTTCAAGTGCGTTACTTAAGTTTACGATTCGCGATAACTATGACGTCGTTGAGCGAAGTTGTAGAGTAACTTTTTGACAAATTTACGGGTGATCTTACGATGGAAATACATTTAAAAAGATCGGAAAGCGCATTTTTCACGCGGGTCTTTGCGTTAAAAATTAATCGACTGTCGGAGGAACGTTCGCCATTTTAAATCGTATCGTAAAATTCGACCTAATGAAAACCAATATTCCATGCGCACTGACCTCGATTCACGAGTAATATTCGATGCATTAATATCAGTACTGTTGATAATATTTCCATAACTTTACAAATTTACGATCCCACGCTCTCTCGGATCCCATCTAGAGTGGCAGAAAATTCGTTAAGTTCCGTTCGAGCGAGTTTTTAACGAAAGGATCGCCGTACGATCGTCCTTCCTTGCATCGATCTCGTATTTTCGTGGTTATCCCTTGCGAAGTAACGTCCACGGGCTCTCGAGCTCTCGGCCGAAATTCCTTCGGCAAAACAGAGACACCGGCATCTTCTATTTTCGACTACTATCCCGTAATCCCGTAAAGCTTTTCGAGAAACGAATGGAACGGCGAGCGTCCTCGCTTTTTACAACGACGCACGCGCTCACTTCGAAATGTTTATCCACTTCTTCGAGAGATCCTTTTCCTTTCTCCTTCTTTACTTATGAAAATTAATTTTACGAACGACGTGAATCGTGGCTGGCATCGAATGAAATTCTCACGATTCGATGCGCAAATTTATTGGAAACGTTCTGTAAAAATCTCTTCGTCAAACGATCATTAATATAATTTACCGAAAAATTTGTATACGTCTAAAATCGAATCTCATGCGTATTTAAAAAGCTCGCTCATCCAAGATAAAGTTTATTTTCCTAAAATTGATTAATTACGATACGAATTATTCCTATGTTTTTTCTCTACCATTATGACGCTCTCTCGATATTTACGTCGATATTTATTTTTATTTCGCGATAAAATATTCAAAATAAATTTATTTAATTTTATCGTCATACATTTTCCTGGAAATTATTATCAATCACGTAACGAACGACTTGATTTTATGAAAAATATGAGAAACACGCGTTTTAAAATGACACGACAGTAGTTGTGTTCACTGCGACAGAGTAGATAATCGCTTACGTATCAGCACGGATTGTTGTTTTTAAACGACGCGACTTGTTTATGCGACGTGAGTCTATGACTACTTTTCCCAAGAAACGATACAGATCGAGTATAGAAGAAAAAAGGTATAAAGCCGGTGTATTTAGTCAAAGAACGCTGACCCATTTCGAGAGAAAACTCTCGAACGCGAACACTGTAAATAAAAAATAAGAGAGTCACGTCGGAACGGTAGAAATGTTGCGAATGGTTAGAAAAGAAGAACGCGTATTTTTTTATTTTTCGTGCACAAGCGAAGATTCTTTCGTCAATTTTGTTTCAAGAAAAATGTAACGAAAAATCGATACTGATCCACAAATTTAGAACGCTCTATGAAAATTAACCTGTTAATTGTTTATTTATTAACTTATTATGCAAATGTACGAAGCCAGACTCGGTTTTTCTATGTAAACGAAAATTTGCAGAACGCGTCCATAGAACGTTGAAATGTTTTTGCAGGTGTTGTCGTTATCTCTAATTTTTCGTACAAATGTAATACCCCCAGGCTCACGGCTAAAGCCCTTTTTAATCACCTTCTACGAGTAACCAGTCACTATATGACAGGCAAGAGCCACTCGGCTTATGGTGACCCTATTCGCGGATAAGCAGGAAAATGTATTCGAGAAATTATGCAGGTACGTAAGTACATACTATATGTACGCGCATAACGTTTCGTTCAAAGCGATCAGATTCGCGTGGTTGTTAGGATTTTTCGAATCGTTTATCACACGACGTGATAAAAAGGTCTTCAAAACTCGATAACATGAATCATCATCGTCACCTACGTCAAATAATTATCTTAATTAATTTAACGAGACTAATTCATTCGAGAAAACCACAAACATAAATCGATCGTTGACGAGGTGTTAAACTATTTGACGTACTACTTCGCGATATTTCCCCTAAAAAAAAAGTCATAGAAAATACATCTATCTGCGATTCCTCGAATGCGTAAACACAGCCATCGAAGTGAAAGCAATTTCTTTAGTGACGCTTAAAGATGCTTCGAGTTCTCGCACGATCGACTTAACAAATCTCTACAATGGCACCTTCATCGATTAAGATACTTCGGTGTAGATTCCTGAAAATGGCGAATTTTCTTCTAAATAAGGGAAGACTGGAAGGTCGGTTTATGAAACGTCACCCTCCGTTTCTTTTCCAGGGAGGAAAAAAAAAGAAGAAAAAATCGTTCGAGAAGCAATCGACGAGTACGATAAAGGAGAAGGACCTTCGTCCAGGAAAAATATCGCGTCTCCCTGAGGACGCATGTACATCACGTTTTTCTGACAACGCCGAAAGCTTTGCAAAAATTCTCCACGAAGAAAAGTGAAGGGAGTTTTCTCGCAACAGTCGGGAATAACTTCGAAAAAATGATTACTCTTCTAAGGAGAACATTTCGTAGCTAACTCGACGAATAAGCAACGAATGACACGAGCTTGTAAAATTGAAATTAATCGAAGGAGAAACATCGACTTTTTGCTGGCATTAGAATCGAACGAAAGGAGAAGAAATTAGAAGTAGAAGAAGACGAAAATAGCAACGACAAGTACACGGGAAAAAATATCGTGTCCTTCTTTATGTCTCAGACAATGGTCAAATTTATCTCTGGTAGCTTAAAGAAATTCGTGAAGCTTGCGACTGCATCGCGCTCGTCTTTTCCACGACGATCACTCGTTCCTTCGCGATCGCTTCTGTACGTGCCCAGTCCGATCCTCCGGCCTTCTCGTCGCGTTCGTAGAAGCTCTTGTCAAGAGACACGAAAGTTTACCGATAAACTGAACAGGTTCGAACACGAGAGCGAAACAATGGCGACCATCGCGATTAAAGCGCTCGAAGACGATCATTTTCCCTGCTAATATCGTCCCTCCCATATTTTAAGAGGGAATTGATGCAGCGACGTCGATACCTCGAGTAGAATAAGTCGACGATGCGTGCTAGCCTGCTACTCCGTCGTTGGCCCGTCTGACCTCCTCCTTCTTTTTTTTTCTTCTCCGTATTTTCTTCCTCCTCCTTCTCTCTCATCTTCTTCCGTACACAGTCCTCCTCTTCACGACGAAAATCACTTTTCAGCAAAGTTACACAGCTTCTTCGAAACACTGATTACCGTGCGTTCAGTGCCGATCTGCTTGCATCCATTGTTCTTGCAGTCGTTACGTAAAAGCAGAAGGTAAATTGCTCACGTTAGAATGTCGAAGACGCACGTATTTCCAGAAAAGACGCTCTTTTCTAGCACTAGCTAAAAGCTAACGATTCTTTTTTACCCCTTGACTGGCACGGTGAGTGGATATTTACGAATGAATGAGCGATAGTTCGATGGATAATCGAAGAAAGCATTCCGTTAAATCACTCAATGATCAAATTTATTATTGTTCGTATTTGAAAATCGAGAAAAGAGATTTTGATTAGCTCGTAAGAATTTGGTGACAATTAAAGTCGATGAAGTGTGATCGATCGAAGGAACGAACGATTAAGACTGGTTGGTCTTTATGACGCTTCGCCTTTTGTATCCGTAAACTTTCGGAAAAATTTATCGATCAATCTTGCCAGTTCACGATCGAAAAGCCTTACCTTTGGTGTCAAAAGGAGCGCAATCAATTCGTTCTAGATATTTCATTAATCCTTCGACCATGAAGTAAGACGCTTCGAAGCACGATTTTAAATTATCGATCGCTCAAAACAAAGTTGTAACGACTCAAAATGACGATGACCGAAGAAAAATCCGTCATGAGACTAAGTATCGTTCCGAGAGGATAAATACGTCCTCAGGCCACAACCTCGGATTCTACTCCTCCTACATATTCCCTCTAAACACTCCAAGAGCCAAACCTTAAGTAAGAATAGTCTTTTTTCTCGTTATCCAAAAACCGACACTTAATCTTCCATGGAAATACCGATTCAGAAAATTTAAGGAACTAAAGAGAAACCCGTATAAAAAATAGAAACTCCACGACAGCGACAGGAAACATTTTCAATCGGATAAGGCGCGGAAATACGTGGCGCAAGCGCGCCACTACGAGACGTAAATATTTGATCGTAAATCGCGTAACATCGAATGCGCGCGTGCTGGATCGCTGTATTGGCGCTATGATGGAAGGGCCTTCGATGAAAATCGACAAGGGCGGCAGCTAGTACAAAATAGCTTCGTAACGATAACGGTAAATCGATCGAACGAATAGCGCTCTCGTGCCCACCGTACCGTCGTCCCTCTGTATACGGCTCGGTTATGTTATACGTTTCTCTGCATCGCGTTATACTGCAACGTATATATATTATACAATATACGTGTCTATACGAAGAAAGAAATCGTTACGGCGTATACGTTAAAAGCAGACGTTTAACAAGTTTTTCTTCCGTCTGAAGTTGGCACAAAAATCGAAGATAAATATTTCTCGAGTTCCGTCGAGTCACGCGGTAACCTGAAAATTTCATCAAAATGGATCAGCGCGTTAAGAAGTTGCAGCCATTGTAAGGCTCTAAGAATCGACTTTTATGCGAATAATGTCAAGCTTGAAAATTAATTTCGCCTTTCTGTTCCTTTCTTGGAATTTCGATCGTGCGAGTGCCAAACTTTTCGTTAGAAAATTTCGTAAAAGTACACGTTTATCCGAGATATCGATCAAATATATCCCCGATATTGTACATTATTATAGTTTCTCTCCTTATTTTAGCGAAATATCGTTCTTACTCAGAGCGAGTATATTCGAGTGTCGAAGGCGCGCGACGGTGTATTTCTATCATTGATAGATACGCATACGTTGTAATGAATCGTACTTATACGGATACGTTCGTTTATTTATATATTCGCACTCGGAGGATCGATTATTAACATAAACCAATCTTTTTATCTGCATGGGAACGGCAAACGTATTCGATTCGTGCCGTATCCACACGAACGCCAGTAATCGACCATCGTATATCCATCACAATGTACATATATTCTAGGCGAAGCCAGTGGGATGCGTTAAGTGATTTCGCCAATAAAATCATCTACCCATACGAAACAAGTCATCCGTTATCGCGTTTTCGCGTGCAGCCAAGTTTTCTCGATTATCGTGACTCGACCGTTAGAGTTACGCGCCCGTGTGAAAACGAATCTATTTGTACGAGGCGCGTTCAAACTCGTTTGTGCCCTGCGTTTCTCTTCTCTTTTTTTTCCTTTTTTTCTTTACATCGAAAATATCTCAAAGCTGAGGTTACTTGCAGCGTCCTATAGGTCGTATGTCAATCGTCGAAGCAGGTGGAATCCACGAATTCTTCGAAGCAAGGTAGTGTTAAATATATCTCATCCTTTTGGTGAGTATGAATAACGAGATATTTTTGGCATCACCTCGAAAAATTCAAATTGCTCGCAAAGCGCGATGTTTTACATGAAACCTAGTTGTTCGACATAGCTGACTCGTCCATCGGATGTTTATATTACGTAATACATATTTCGTGATAATTGAAAGGAATCTAGTTTGTTTGACTTTTGCAAAATAAAATTTGAATACGACATGGGCCATACTATTTTTTTTCTTTTTTAATTTTAGGCTTCAAAAATTCTACATTTTTAAAAAATGTAACTCATTGTCATCCAACGTCACACGACCCAGAGTCAACAGGTTTTCACTTTTCGAAATTTCGAAACGTCACCTGTTAAAACACGAACTCGTAAAATCGATTGATAAAAATTCCCACTGCCTTGCATTAAAAATAAAAATAAAAATTGTCACAATGAATAAAGGATAATCGGTAGAATTTCGCAGAGAAACGATGCGTTTCGTGTCGGTTAGACCAAACAGCACAAACTCGCTAGTTTTCGTCGATCGCCCGAAACGTTGAAGACGAGGAAATGAAGAAAAAGAAAGAAAGAAAAAAAAAACCAAAAAGGCAGAAAAGATGAAAAGAAGATAGAGAAAGACTCCTTCCAACGTCGTTCAGGTTATTATATTATCATAATTCGTACTTTCGTAACGTCGACTCCAGCGCGGCGAAGTTTCCGCGCTGATGACGGGCCACTTTTTATAAACACCCCTGAGCGATATCTCAGGTTGCAGCTCGTTATATAAAGGATAATCTACGTTCTCCATACATCCGTAAGCGGCAAATTTAATCCAAGCCCGCTTAGGGACGGCGGCCACGTTAAAGCGCTTAATAAGCTTCCGCAAATTAAAATTCGTCCGACGAAACGTTTGCGCCCCGCTGCTTCTCTAAATATCCGGCAACGAGCTTCGTTTTGCCATGTTCGAAAGAACCGCCGTGGCAAATATCGAACGATTCGATCGTTCGACATCGAATTTCCTTTTTTTTCCAACGTGTCTGCGCGGCAATCGAGATCCATCGGATTTTACGCTTTTATCGATATTGACTGATTTTTGACGCGTTCTGCGACACGTTGCTTTCCTTATCGTTTTTAACTCGGATCGAATACGTTGACCATCATGACTTCACGATTTTTCACGGATCGTAAAAAGATCGTATATTTATGTAGTAATATTATTGGCGTGGCAAGAAAATAATTTCGGTTTTCTAATGCAAAATAAAACTCAATTATTTGTACATAAAATAAACTTAACGATCAAAATTTATAACACTAAGGCGAATTATATTTTTACCAAGCTAATACGTATAAATAATCAAATACGAAGAATGTAGAGAGCGGATCGACCAATTCATCACATCGTATTTAAATCGTGCTTCGATATAAATATTCGTATTTCTGTCGTTTCGAAGGCAATTAATTAATTAAACGGCGGTCTCTCAGTTTCCTTACGAGACGGTAAGAGCCGCGATAATTTTGCGATTTATTCGCTTTACATGCCACTGTTGGCGGTGGCGCGCGGCTTTTCCCACAAATTTCATCCACTCTCGAAAGAATCGCTCGTGATCGTTACTTTATTTCGACGTCTCGAGATTTTTATTACCAGAAGAGGAACGTACGAACTTTTCTACGAGGCTATTCTCGCGCGCGCGGCAATCCTCCGTCCGTATTCTCTCACTTGGCCGTTCCATACGATTTCCATAGCGGTGAAAATGGTCACGTGACAGCGGCACCACGCGACAAAATAAATTCGCGACAGCAAGTAGGAGCATTCGATCAAACATTTTCGCTCGTGTTCACGGCGGAACGACGCCCGTCCGTGGCTCGGCGCAATCAATATTACCGCAATAACGTACGGTTATGCACGTATTCGAGTCACGTCGTCGTTCATTGGAAGGAATTCGCCACGGAATGGGAGAAGTTGGGGTTCGTCATTAATATCATCAAGACGGTATCTTCGAGGAAGAAGTGATTTAAAGGAGACGAGCCAATATTTTCATCGATACAACGAGGAATCTGGGATCTCGCCTCGTCTCCCAACGATAAATCTTCGTTGGGAACTTCTCGATTATCGACATTTTCATTGGCACGAAAACTTTTCTCTGCCTCTCACTGTCTCGTCCTCCACATATTCCCTCGGATCCCCTGGTGCCTTCTTGCCCTGAGAGAGAGAGAGACTTAAAGTCCTCCCTCAAGAGCGTTCATCCTCGCGTTATCCGTTTCGTTCCATCGATAGATCGATCGATCGATCGAGATAAAGAGAAAGACAGAGATCAGGATAATGACGACGCGACGTCGACGAGCCAAACGATATTCGAAAGAAGAAGAAGAGGAAGCAGGCAAGTCAGATAAGAAAGAAACGATCAAGGCAAACGTTAGCTAGCGTCGATGATAGAAGTCAGACAAAGGAGAAACTTAAGTCCGAAAGTACGAAGATCCTGGACTAAGAGGAGGTGAGGAGAGGGAGGTAGATCCACGGCTGGAACGCGTATCGTTTGACGTTCATCCTGTGGAAAATGCTTTGCCAGCGGCCACTGCGAGATCCTCTCTCTCTCTCTCTCCATATATATATATAATATATATAATATATATGTATATATATATATTCCTTTTATACCCAGCCAACTGACTGCCTGCCTGCGTGCCTGCCTAACCTTCTCGATACCAAAGAATCTTCCTACGAACCAGCTGCAATATCTTCGAGGAGGCAAGATAAGTCCGTAGTGGCACAGCATCGTCGTTGGACACACGACGTTCATCCAGTTTGCGTTCCCGCATCGAAGCACGATATGCTTTGCCATCGATCGAACGCTATCCACTCGTAACGGAGTCTTTGATACCTGGCTGCTTGCTTATTCGCTCGCTAGCTAGTAAGGAAAACGCTTAGCCCAGCAGCCATTCGCCAAATCCGCAAAATACTCATCCCCTCTCCGTCGAACCCTTGTATCCCTCTGCTGCGAAACGCGTTTCCTCGTAGATAGGAAATGTTAGCTTTCGTGGAGGCGCGGGAGGACGAAATGCGCAAGCGTGCAGACGACGCTTGCGATTTTGACGTCGCGTGACGACGGAAAAAAAGAACTGTTGGATTGAAATTCGCTGCAATTTTAGCGCTACAGCCATTTCTTCTCGTAAAGGAAAGAAAAAAAAACAATTCTTCTTTCTTGCGACATCCCTTGGTTAAGTCGAACGGATTCGAGTGTCGAATGCGAAGAAAAAAACGCTTAGATGGCGATAGAAATTTTAATGCTCCTTCGAGAAGAGAAAAAGAATTCTTTCTTTACGGAAGTTTAAGCGTTCTTAAGCGCGCGTACGATTAATCGACGAAATGATGAAGAATGAGAAAAAACCTTGCGGAAAAGATCTTGCGTTTTTTCTCTACGAGCAAGCTCTTGGTCCTGTAGGACGTCGCTTAATTATAACAGCGCTATTCCCGCGTCCCGCGGCAACGTCTATGCTTTCGAATAACCAATTTCAGATTCGCGCTTATCCCCTTCAAAATCCAGCCGAAACACGCGATTTTGGACAAATCCCATGACACGCAGTTTATTGCCAATAAACAGATTCGCGTTTCGTGCCACTGAAAATGTCCGAATATCAAAAAGATTTAAACGCCTATAAGCCAATCCCCAGTTTTTAATCGTTTTCCAGCTTAGACGTAAATTCCAAGCGTTCGAACTCGAACTATAGTTCAAACGAAATTCACTCGCCCTCGCTGAACGAATAAAAAGGTAAGGAGCGATTTTTTGGGACGAACCTTCTCGCGTAAAAAGAAAAAGTCGATCTCCCGTCGACTCGAATCCTTCGAATATTCCTCGATAATCAGTCAGTTCGTTGGTGCATGCTCTCGAATGCCATTACAACTCCAATCGTAGCGAACCGCGGAGTGCCTGGCTATTTCATCAATCTTCCGCGGTCTTTTAATTTGTCGTCATTGTACCCGAGATTACCGAGCATCGAGGCGCCATGCGCGCGCGTGTGTACGTGCACGTGCATTCGCGTGAAGAAGAAGAAAAAAAAAGACCAGGAAGAAAGAAACACGCGGAAGGATTCGCGAACGTAGCGCTTCGCTTGGAAATGCGAAAAACGTCGATTCTTCGCGTTTCTTGAGGCAGAAATGTATTCAGGATGGTTTGACCTCTCTCCGCCGTGTTACGAAGGTTAGAAGAGGCTCCTTTCGTCGTCGCGAAGGGTCCATGTCGCTCTATTTATTTCGGTTTAGCTCGCGAAGGGGCCACCGAAGCAAGGAGAGGAGAAAGGCGAAGGAGAGACTCCGTAACGAAGGGAAAAGGAATTCGTGTCACGCCCGCGAGATGACTCGACGCGTAAGCAGTCGTTTCGCGTACGGATTTATTCGGAAGATGGAAGACGGAAGGAGAAGGCGATGAGAGTAAGAGAAGATGCAGAAGGGGAAGAAAGAGAAAAAAATTAAGAAGAGGAAGAAGAATAACCGAGAGATGAAACGAAAAAATACGAGGGAAAAGGAAAAGGGGGAAAAAGCAACCATCCGAGGCACCATTCCCTCTTTTCATTCCTGACGTCGTAAGTTTAACCAAGCTTGAATCGTAATAATTCAGGTCTTCGTGAGAGCAAGGACACGTGTCTCTCGAAGATTCCGTAGGCTTTACGAAGCCACGACCGATTAGAGCGACGATTTTCGCACGATCGAGTGTTATCGCTTTCTCGGTTGTTCGTCTCATCGATGAACGATCATCGGCTCTCTCTCTCTCTCTCCTCGCTCTTTCTACTTTGGACGATGCTGAACATCGCGTAGTTCGGATGATGAATTCGAGCGTAGTGCTTATGGACGATCATCCCTATCTTTGCGATCCTCCGTAGTATTCCACAGTCCGCGTGAAAATCGTACCTGGCACAAATAACGACAGCCTAGCGTCTGTCTCGCGCAATTTCTGAAAGATCCAGTCACTGCTGTTTCTTTCCATCGAATCGCTCGATACCTTTCTTTTTTCGAATAATTTTTTCACAAAAGAAAATTTACGAACATACGCAGGTGCATATCAACGTGACGCTGTTACTTCGAAGAAGTTTCGACGCGCACGCGTCGTCAACGTCCTCGTAACTTTCCTATCATTTTTCCCTGGTGTTCTTCTTCCCAGCTAGGAAGACGGTTAGATAGAAGGTAAGTGGATACGTAAGTAAACTGCTAGGAAGACACGATAGTGTACGTAGGTGAACGGATAGGTGGGTAGTGGAGGGGTAGGAGGATGGGTAAAAAATGTTTGCCCAGGAAAAATCGCGAAACTACTCGGCTTAACAAGGAATCCTTAGTAAGTAGGAGAGAATAAAACTTCCGTACTGCGAAGATTCGAGGAAAATTCTTAACTTTAATTGGAGGAAAAGACGAATCTGAACGCGTTTCGACGTCCAGCCAGGATGTATCAAATATCCCTAACTAGACCAATTACAATCACTTACGTCGGTAACAACTATTCATTTATGGATAACGCGTTGAGTACTTCGTGATAAGATCGTGACTATCGAGTGTCTGCTCTCGAAGCTTTCTGGAGATCGATACCAACCGAGAGTAGTTCTGTAAAATTGGCCCTTCGAGTTTCTGTTAATTACGAATCGCTTCTAGCACGGTCGAACGTTCCATTTGAGCACAAAGGGCGCTTACGAATATTTTCAAGAGAATCGGTAGAACATTTACGTTGCTTGGAATTGTATCGGTAGCTAAGTTATCGTCTGTTAATTTTATCATAATAAAACTTCGTTTTTGTAGAAGTTTGTCTACCTTGACTAGACGTTCCATTTAAGCTCGAGGAAGTTTACAAAAATATTCCATACGATCTTTGAATAGACTTCTACACTGGAGTAACAATCATAATACGAGAGACAAAAATAAACGTCCAACGTCCAGCGCACGTTAAAATTAAAAATTATTAACGATAATGAACGCTATTAAAATCGGAGTCAGACGCTATTATGCCGAGAATTTCAAAATGAAATGTTTTTAATTACGATCGTGCCGGTTGAATTTATATGGAACTTTAATTTGATCGTATAAATTTCAAGAGGACTATAACAACACCGAGTTTACATTCTTTCGTTTTCTCCATCCTTCTCTTCCTCTCTTCTCGCCTGTTCTCGATAATCGACAAGACTCGAGCCTGCTAAGAGGTTCGTGTCTTTTACAAGCGGAAACATTCGAACGCCGCTAAAAAAAAACTTACGAGAAAACGACGAGCAAATAACAAGGATATCATCCGTCTACTTCCAGCGTTACTAACCCCTTCACCACGCAGCACGAAAAAAACAGAAAGGAAGAAAGGAGCTGAAGAAATTATTTGTCTAAAATATCTTAAAAACAGTTCGACGCTACTCCGATGTTTTCAACGCTCAATCTGCACAAAATCCCGACTAAACTCGTACTTGAACTTGAAATACTTGAACGAACTTCGAGTATTATCAAATACAAACAAACGTCGTGCGAATAGACGCGTCATCTCCTAAAAAGAACAGCCTTTTTACGATAGAGTCCCTTGAATCTCGAGTCGAGGGACACCCAAGAAAATCGAATTGTTTCTCGAAGAAGAAGAAGAAGAAGAAGAAGAAGAATTTAAAGACGTTAAAAATCGTAAAAGTCGCATCTTCGCAGATTCGTAAGCCTCTAATGGTAGGGACGAGCTAAGAAGAAGAGAAGAGAGAGGAGGAGCCAGTGGATAACTCGAGAAATCCTATTTCACGCATTGAATACGGACGTAATACCGGCACGGTCGCGCTCGTACTTGAGTTTCAATACCGTTAAGTGCCACGCGCTACCGGCGTGTTATTTACGTTTATCTCTTGACTCTGTTAACACCGTGGGAACAACACGGCGGAACAGCAGCGAACTAAACTCGTTAAGCTCGAGCGTTTTACTTAGGCCCCGATACGCCAATTTTATGATAAGCCGCTTCCCGCCTTAAATTTAATCGGCGATATTCTTTCCAAGGGGTGAGAAAGAAGAGAGGGATGGCAGTCTTCGTTTTCTCCCCTTCGTATTCCCTTTCGCACGATACGCGCATGTTCCATCGTAAGTGAGAGGATTTTTCGTACGCGAATCTCAACACCGAACGTAAAAAAGGAGGCGATGTTAACCTTTTTAGTGAACCCAGATCGTTATTAAAAATTTATTGCAAATGTACACTATCGGAATTAACCGATACAGATTGATTTTGATGAATAATAAGTAATTATTTACTTCAAGAAAGCAAACATGTACTTGAAGGCTGTTATGATTCCACTTTTTTAATGCAAACTATTGTTTTGTAAAAGGTTTTGTTATTATTTAACCAATCGAAGAAAGTTATAAACAAAATATTAGTAATTTCTTACCTGTAGTCGTCTCAGGGAAGCAGTAACGATAAAAAACCAACCAACAACAAACGTAACGACTACAAAATCTCTTGAAAATAAAAATTACGAGCACTATTTCACCGATGTTCACGCGTCGACGACCGATTACGAACTAACACTGCATAAGATGCCTAGATCGTTCGAAATAATAATAAAAAAAAGGAGTATCGTAATTCGACGAATTGTTATTGTTGTCATTTTGGTATCATCTAGGCCGATCATATTTTAACCATTGTTTACGTCGTTCGTCGTGCTTCCAAAAATAAAATAGCGATATTGGATTTCTTTTTTAGGTCACCTCGACATTTCGTCGTATCCAATTCGAACTTCTCGTTCTGAATTTACGTTGAGATTCACAGACTCGACTCTAACGATCTAACGATCAGCAGTACGCGTGTCGTTCGTTGGATTCTGAAACGCGTCTTGTTATGAAAAAATTCGCGCTCGCTCAAAGTCAAAAGCGCGACAATTCGACGATTTACTGGAGTAATTTTCGTAGAAGCACGGTGAGCGAAAAATGGCGCATCCTCCTCCCTCTTGTCGATCGTCGGCTCCGATTGGCTGTCGTACCCACCTCGGGCAACGTGTTTTAGCACTTTTGCCAATGATCGAGATTAAAACGAGCGAGACTAATGAAAAATATCGAAAGTCCTCGCGTTTCGCTCCACCGATGACGAGAATATCGAAAAATTTTATTTCGAGAGGAAACGAAATATTTTCACTCGCCGATGGTAGTAGCGAATACGTGTCTGGATGATCGTCTCTCTGGTCGTTCGTCGCTTTCAAACCGCAATGCGTTAATGGAAATTTGTTGATTAGTAAGCTTCGTCGATCGAAATGACGTCGATGGCGACTTCTTATTCGTGCCACGTTGCAATCGCGAAGTTAAACGATTTCATTCTCCATTAATACGCGCTTTCGTTCGTCCGAGCTTCTCTCGTCGATGAATAATATTATGGGCATCGAAACGCTTCGTGAGGGATATTCGGATCGTTCTATTTTTTATTCTTGCTGGAATCGTAGATATTTTTGTTCCGTGCAAAATCGTGCTAAATTTTTTCGATTAAAAAGTATCGAAGTAAAAGATATCGACGAATAGAAGACAAATAGAAAGCGTTCTAAATTCGTTAAAGAATTTCAGAGTTGACTTAAACGTAAAAGATATTTTCTTTCTTCGAGACGAATAAATCAATGAAAAAATCGTTTCTCAAAGCGACTCGTCGACAAGAAGGACGTTTCGAAAGAAACCATAACGAAACTACTCGCGCAAAAATTCGATTGAGAATACTTACGGATTTCCACACGCGCTCGTAAGAAGCGCAATTCCGTGAGGGAAGTTTGCGTCTACGTGACCTCTTAACGCCTGCCTTTCCTGCCTAGCACGATGGAACCTTGCTAACGTTAATTGCGAGATAACAGCGAATTTCTATCCTTCGAGAAGGAATCTCGATAATTCGATCGAGACGCCAAATCCGTAAGATTTCCGCGTCGGAAATTTCCGATCTTTTCCCCTGTTTCTCAGAGTCTCGCGTCTTCTACGAATGACAAACCGACGTCGATTGATCATGACGATGGAAAACGCTACGCGTTAAGGATAACGTTGTACCTTGCACCTGTTCGAACGTGAAACTGTAGGTCGCACGACGAAAATCGATGGACGATTTTTATATCGCGTCGTATCGATGTTCACTCGCGTACAAACTGACCGTATCGAGAAGAATGCGGCCCGACGTTAAGCGGCTGCGATCAATCATTCTCACGCCGGACGAAAGAACCATTATGAAACAACGTCGTGACAAAGATCGTACCGTTACGCGAGTTATACGTCTTTATGCGATTGCGTGCTTCGTATACATTATGTTTTATATATTTCTCGTTTGACCGTGGTGCAAGTGCGATACGCGTCGTTCTTACGACGCGTTGGAAGATTTATTTCGATAAAAAAAAAAAAGAATCCACCGATCGTTATTATACAAGACGAATAATCGAGATGGACACCGTTGTATGGAGCACGTTCATAATATTAAAATTTTCATCGTAACAACGTGTCGTATGCAATCGCATAAGATACTCGCTTCGATTCGCGTTGATCCAATTAACCGTAGCGCAGAGAAAATCAATTAAAATCTAAAAAGTGACAATCTCGATAGCGAAGTAAGTTTTATTTGATGAAAAAAAAAAAAGAACAGTTTCGCGTGATCGTTATTGCACTCGATGCAGCGAATATCGTTATACTTTACGTTACTCGAAAAATTCCATCGATCTTTATTCGAAGAGTAAAACGATGATTGAAAGACACTGGCGTTCCGATAGAATTTCGACGTGCGCTCAACTTTGCTCGATCATTTACGTCGTACTTCGATTCCCATTTGCGTGATATTTTCTTGTACGAACTTGTACGGTACGCGTTTTCCTCGAGTCACGTTGGTCCTGAAAACGTTGAATTAACCGTAATGGAGGAAGATTAATTAAAATCACAAAGGAGATAAAGCCTCGATAGGCGGCAGCGTTGCTCGATAAAAGCGGATCATTTGTTGCGGATCACGAAGGAGCGAGTCAAAGTCACCGGCTGAAATGACGAACGCGCGGTGAAAGCCGTGAAAGTCGTAGAGAAAGCGGCGTACTAAAGCGCACCGGAACGCCAAATACGTACAAGCGTCTCGATTTCAACGTATTCGGTGGTGGATAATACCAATTTGCGACGTGTAATCCTTGCTTTTGTGCGTGTGCACTTGCATGAATCGACAGGCAGTGGTAGCACGGCGGAGAAACAGAACGAGATAACGCACGTAAACAGGGAAGTAGCGGAGAAACGGAAATGGCGTGCGTTCCTATATCTCTACGAGAGAGAGAGAGAGAGAGAGAG
>JAITYT010000498.1:229910-251887 GCA_025433975.1 Liostenogaster flavolineata
TGCGTACAATGCACGCAGGTGGTATGATCCAAGACCATTTCATTACTCTCTCGAAAGTAGACGTCTTTTGACTCGTCTTTTTGCCACTTTCTCTTGTTCTCGTTCTTACGCTTCTTCTTTCCTCTTCTTCCTGCGCCACCTTCTTGTCCAACTCCTCGTCTTCTCATCCTTCCTTCCCGATTCGGCCGGTCTTTCACGCGGCTCGCTTTTTCGCTCCTCCCTTCGCCTTTCGCGCGTTCTTTTCTTCCTTTCGTTGCCGGAGCAACTTCGCAATATTCTAATGCCGATGTACAATACGTCCGCACGCGTACGCGAGCCGAGAGAAAACGGGCTGCGGAATAAAGAGAGGAGGCTGCGGAGCGCGGGGAGATTAAAAAAAAGAAAGAAGAAAAAAAAACGAGGAAAAAGGCGATGAAAATAACGCGAGAGACGGAACGTCTCTCGAATACCGCGGCGCACGGCGAAGGCAACAACGTCACGACTGCTTTGACCGAGGCGCGCCTGTGTGGGTGATTCGCGTCTACGAGCGAGACGAACAAAGCCTTTCGAGATTTCAGGCCGACGAACAAACAGCGGGGAACCGGATTGTTAATAAATGGTTCCGATTCGATGATGGCTGCCAGCAGCGCGCGTTTAATGATCGGGATGGAATAAGATAAGCTGTCTTTGCGATGGAAATTGGAAAGTGGAGATGGAGTTTGGGGTGAACCGTAAATTCGAGAGTCAAGATATTCGGTTGAGGGCTTTGATCTGTGATTGGGGTATTCGTCTTATTGTGAAATATGATAGAGCATAGGATCAAGATCGAAGCTTTTGACGAGTTCTGTAGCTTGGTGCTTCAAATATCGTCTGCTAATAAATAAGGTAAGTAATTAACACTAATAATACTGTCTAGTTAGTCGGCTACCTCGTCGTAAAATAAGACAGTATCGGATCAAGATCGAAGCTTTTGACGAGTGCTGTAATTTCATGTTTAAACATGAATCTCAAGTTAGCTCGTTGAGGCATTATACATACTGCCTGCTTAAGTTAACGCGAGAAACTTCTCGCTTAAGTATGAAACTACAACTCCTACAGAGATCTTTACAGCCTTGGATCTTGATCTGGGAATCTACCTTATTTAACGGTGCGACGGCTGTCTCGCTAAAGACCTCTTTTAGTCGCCTTTTACGACAAGTTGGGGATACCGTGAGTTTATTCTATCTCTGACCCACATAGGAAATATTCTACGCACCTACCCAGGTTGGTTCAAAGGTTCTATATTGGCCTGATCGAACGTCGTATTAGACTGGAAGTGATGCACGTTCGATCGACCAATTTTGTACGTCTATTTCGCGCTGGTTCGTGAAATCTAGAATTCTTATAACGATTCGATAATATGATTTTAATACGACAAAGGTTAGACTTTAATACACCGCGAAGTAATGGTTTCTACCTCTTGAAATAGGATTGGATCGATGAACAGACGCGGTAAAATTGCGTTATGCCGCTTCGGTGTTTGAGAATGTTTCGCTGGTGAAAATTACGAAAACGTTTTTTGGCTGTAACTTCTCGTACGTTGGTCCTACCGTAAAATGGACAATAGGCATGAATTCTACGCGCCAAAATCTATAAGAAAGCGATATCCGAATGAAGAGATTCGACTTTTCGATTTTTAGCAATTTTTGATAAAATCTAAAGGTCCGTTTCTTCGCTTTCAATCGATGCACAGACGTACGGTAAATGCTATCCGAGTGGTTAGAGCGGTTAAAATGGTTTTAAACGAGTTTGCGAAGCACGATAATTGTATTCGTTGTAGATCGATTTTCATATTGGTTGTTAAATCAATTGGTACATCTTGAGTTTCTATACCCCTCCGTTTCTAAACTACCTCTGATAAAGCGAGGAACGGTTTCCTGTCTTTATTTACAGATGTTTTGATCGAGAAATTTGTACACAATCAAGCTAGATTATTACGATTATTTTGCAAAGATTTACGGAGATTAATCCAGTAAAATGTCTTCAAGTTCCTTTAAAGAGAAAAATTGGTCTAATTCTATTAACGATTCTTACTTGACTCTACCCTTGCAGTCGTATTTCTAACGTTGTCGTAGTATGTCAATCTAAAATACGATCACTATAACACTGTTTAACAAGATCATAACTCAAGATCAAAATTATCTTTTTCTGATTTCCTCTCTTGATCGTTTTGTCTTGAAAATTTACTTACAATTAGATTGAAACGTGAAAGGAAATACAGAATACCAAAATTGATTTCCTTAAAAATAAAAATATTCCGCTTTATCATAAGCCAAGATCAAAGGCCAACCAATCGAGGTCAAAAACACCGGACAGCTTTTGAAATGCGTGGTCATTACTTTCCTAAAATCTGAAACCCAAATATTCATGTAATTAGACTTTGATCGTTGAACAGGAAAAAAGAAAAACTAACGAAAGAAACGCTGTGAAGTTTGCATTTCGAGGGATCCCAACTCATCGTCAAGCATGTAACCTATAAAAGATAAAATAAAACTACCGATCCATCGATCTACCATCAACGACGATCTACATCTGTTTCGTAGACTTCAAAAGCCAAACGTTGAACAAGGTACAGAGAAAGACACGACGAACGAACGTCGACTCCAAAATCGATCGGCTTTCACCCAGCATCTCACAACTTTCGATTCCTTTCCCCATCTCGATCGAGTATCTTTCGAGCTCTTCAATTCCACGCACTCGCGTGTCTACGGAACGTAAGGGCGCTCGATAAATCGAGAACACTCTCGCTTACCTACTTTTTCAACGACCACCGAGGCGAAACGATTAGTTTCGTTCGATTCTCTCCTGCGTAGGCTGTAGAGTCATCAGGAATGAGAGAGAAAGGTATAAACGAAGACAGGTAAACCCAGACGACACAGCGGCGGGAGGGAGACAAGGGAAAAACCATCACGCCCAGTAATAGAAATTAACAGGCAAAATAAGGCGCCCGTTTGGCGAGGAGGAGCGCTGCCGCGAGGCACGTTCGGACCGTTTAGAGTCGAAGGAGTAAGTGGAGCGTGCGAAGCGACGTGCAAATGCGCATGCGAGCTTAGCGAGAGGTAGACGCTGGCAACAAAGGCAAGACAACTTATTTGGCAAATTATTCGGTAATTGGCGCTAACGCGCTAGTCTCTCGGCTAGTCTGCCACGAAGAAGAAGGAGGAGGCAAGGGGAGGCGGGAAATGAGGCGAGAGACGCCGAGAAACTACACGGGGGAATTCCATGTCGACTGTTTGGCGACACGAGGTGTCATTGCGACGCGACGACCGAAAACGACGCGACCTCGCGGGACCTTAGCTCGCCTCGAGCTCTTTCGCCGCTTCCTAGGTAAATACCTAGACGTCTCGAGTCCGTCAAAATGACTTTAGCTTGTTATCGCGAGAAGGAACGCCGCCTCCGACTTGTGGCGGCTTACCGTGCGGGGATTAATTAACGCTTAAACGGTTTGAACGAGTCGCGCGAACGCCTGCCGTTTGCCGCGTCGATGTCGAACTCGTGGCTAAAATGGGAGCTAGAAATCGTCGTTCCGCGATTACTGTTCGGGAAAAGGCCATTGTAACGTATTGTAATGGTAATTGGATTGAATGAAATTATATCGTCGGTATTACGTTAAATTATTACGATAAACATTGTTAAACGTCAAAGTATGTTGAATTTGAAATGGCATCAGTGGCGTACATATGTGCGTAGTTTGGCAGAGCGCGAGACCTTTGTGGCACGACGCGCATTTTCGTAACAGAAGTCGCGAAATATCATACATAGCTGGGGATTAATTAACGATTAAACAATATGAATGAATCGTGCTAGCTTGCACTTTGCCTTCTCGACGTTGAAACGATGGCTGGAAGTGGTGGGTGAAAATTGTTATTTTGCTATTATCGTACGCATAAAGTACCTACGCGTGTCTACGAATTGTATGAAACCAATACGTCGTATCGTTGGTTAAAGAACTTAAATTCGAAGCCGCACCTGAGACGCGCGAACGCGACGCGATATTTCAAAAGTCGTGAGAAAATTCATCGAGGAAAAAAAAACCCTTGAAACTTAAAGTAGACGAGAGGAAGAGAAAACGACCGACGCTCCGTAGGAGAGAAGAAAACGCGGCGGATGGCGACGGAGCAAGGATGGAGAGAGAGTATCCCTCGATAATGCGCGACGGTAGGTGCGGTCTAACTACTTCGCCCTAATTAGAAATCGTGAAGGAAATTAAAAACTTTCGGGCAAAGTTAAATATGGGATTGTGCTTTGAAAATTTACGTATTTTTCTCTCGACGGGCAACCTTCTTCTTTGAGACGGTCGTCGCGCTGGCAGGAGGCGGAGCAGACGGGGAAGGGAAAGCGAGCGAGAAGGAGGGAGCGACGACTGCCTCGTTCGCGAAACGAGACGGAATATAGAGCGCGGAAGGTGAGAAAGAGTCTGCGGAGGCAAGGAGAGCCGAAGAAAACGGCAAACTTTTAGACGAGAAAGAAGTACGCGCGAACGAAGAAGAACGGCCCGCAGAAAAATCCGTTAAACTTATTTTAATAAGGCGGCACTACGTCGACCCACTGGGTGGATCGACGGACAGACGGACGAGTCGTGATATAATAAACACGCTTTTCCGATACTTCGGTCCGTCGGTCGCTCGTTGCCTTTTATATAACGATATCCTCGTAATAACGATAACGTAACGGAGACCACTGCATGTACCAGCACTGGAAGCACCAATGAAAATAACGATTTAGAAAAGCGACATGAGCGCGATATCAGAGACCGTTTCCGACGTTTATCTTCCGTTTTCCCGAGATCTAAAGCCTGGAGAATCGGTTCCAATTGATATATCCCTTCGAAATAAATACGTCACTATTCCGTAACGAATTAAATAATTAGAATGGAGTTAAAAAAGACATGGATTATTAACAGAATTCACTGTTCTGAGAGCTAGCAGTGTTGAGTTGAGTTTTGACGATTAAATTTTGCATTCTTCATTGTCCTTTTCTACGGTCGTCGATCCGTTGAATTTATTAAGTCCACATTTGGATTCAAGCACTCGTTTCGATGTGTCGGGCAATTTGCGAATACATTCGCGATACGACGATTATCCGTGAGAATTTTTACGGAACCTTTTATTTTTTCGAAACGACGACTCGTAGGTCGACTGCGACCACGATAAAACGATTTACGGAAGCATGTGAATATTTAAGCAACGAAAGGTAGGGAGAGTTTGTACCTCGATAATGGAGACCGTAACCAACCTTTGTTTTTTACGCTCGTTCGTTCGTTCGTTCGTTCGTTCGTTGCTACTGCGACGACTTAGACGACGGTCACAATTTTACGTGAGCTCCGCGACACAACATCGTTCCACGTGCACGTAGGTCGGCGATATTCCCTGGCTTAGGAACATAAACGCGCGCAAATATGCGCCTTTTACTTCGCGGATCATAACCCGACGAAAATTGGATTCACTTTCATTTGATTTGCCCGTAACACTCCTCGAGGAAACAAGCAGCGAAGAGTCATCATCGTTTAGCGCGTTATCGACTCCACTCGCACGACTCGTCGGACGTCTACTGGATTGTGCCAATAATCCGCATCGAACCGAGCTCCCTTTTACGAAAGTAAATACCCAATACGCTACTAACTGATCCAAACGTAATCGCGCGACCAAATTAAAAGACGTATCCTGCGCGATCGAACAAATAATCGAGAGACTGAACGAGAAGGCGTCAAAGGGAGGAGACCAATGGAGGCAACATTGTATCTGCGTTGGCCAACAAGCCCGTTGCCTCGTTATTATCGAGGCGACTCAAAGTATTCCCAACAGCGATACGCGTCATCGCGAGTGTTCAATGACCTCGAAATCGGTAAAAATCGCTTCGATCTTTTCGATAGTTTCTTCCGATCCAATCGAATCCAATTCGATCTACTGCCGTACTTCTTCTGAACTCGCGGTCATGGTACGTCCTAACCTCCAGCGAGCGATCGAGGATTGCAAAGCAAGACGGAAAGAATCCCTAAAAAATGAAGCTAAAAATTGACGAAACGAAAGAAAAGAGACGATGGTTAAACTCGGAAGAAGGCGGAAACGTGTGGGTTTTTTTTAATACTTTAAAATTTATAACGAAACGTCCTAGCTCCAAATAAAGGCTCGTTGTTATCCATGTTATTTCGCGCAAGGATTAACAGCGATAAAAAATTGTCTCCATTCTTTCAATAGCTTCACCCAATCCAATCAAATCCAATTCGATCCATTACGACGCTCTTTCTGCACTCGTGGACGTGTCATCCTGCGACCTAACCTCTAACGATCAAAGATCGCAAAGCAGGAGTAAGGGATGACGCGAGCAAACGTACGGACGCGGCAAAGGAGAGACACGGAGGAGGGATGGGGAAAAAGGAACGAAACGAAAGGAAAGGGACGAGGGTTAAAGGCAGAGGGAGTCAGACGAGCGTAGCGACTTTCTTACGATCGGCTGGGTAAAATTTACCGAGCGCCAGGTAAATTGCGACGATTATACGCCGGGTACACGAAAATTCCATAAAGCGTAATGGAGGGCTCGCAAATATTTATCTTTTGGTCTGCGGGAAGGAGCGACGACGAGGCGGAGGACGAAGCCGTTGCAGGCGCAACCGCAGTCACCGCCGTGGCGCGATTCTCTCCTTGGTGCGCCGTACGGACCGGCGATACGTGAAACGTTTCAACGAGGTTGGCTGGACGGGTGCACGAGTGGACGAACGGACCCTCGACGCGGCACAGAAACGCTAAAAGTTCGCATGACACGATTACGGCGCTCGGTGACCAGAAATAATTCGATTAAGCCAGTCGAGAGCCGGCTCCTCGGCTACCGCGAAAGAATGACACGAATACGGCGCTGTTAAGATGGCGGACGAGGCGCGCGTATGGTCGCGTATCGGATACTCGCGCCAATCACCCAACTTTCCACGTGGAAAAGCGTGCGGATGCAGGACAATGCGGGATAATGCGTGGAAAAACTCGGGGAAAACGTGGAAAGGAGAGGAAATTCGTGAAAATTCCTGGAAAAACGCACTACGTTCCGAAGCTGCGTCGAATTGTTCGATTCCCTCGAAAGAGTGACGCGAATACGACGCTGTTAAGATCGCGTTATCGATGTGCTTTCGGTTTGTCGAAGCGTGAAAATCCTTGGAAAAAGGTGGAAATTCGTGAAAGAGCGTAAAAATCGCCCTACGTCTATCTAAATTTTAAGGTCGCTCTCGATTCTAGGCTGCGTCGGATTCGTCCTACGTTTACACCGGGTAAGTTAAGCAAAGAGCGATCCGATCGTTCGCTCAAAGCTGTTTGTACGAGTGATTAGCCTCTCAAACGGTCGCGACGAGTATACTCGTCGCCACGTAAATTGGTCCTGCCGTTGTGAGTCAGGCTCTCGTTTCTCGAGGTGTCGTTTGTCGATCGTTTCTATGGAAAGTTTGCGTAACATAGACGTGCTCGAGAGAAGTAGGAATCCTTTTTCCGTTTTAAAGGGAGATAAAACACAAAATAAACACTAGTCACTGCGGCTCGAATCGAAAGATTTTTCGATCCACTGATTTTCAGACGATTTCATTATGGCGTGATGTGATTAAATACAGGACGGTAAATTATATGAAAATTTAAGTTCGTTGAGACAGTCCATTGCTGAACGAAAAACAAAGCAACTAATACGAATCGAAAGTTCTCGTAAATACGATATAAATCTCACTAAGATCGTGGACTCGAAGAATATTTTTGAAAACACGTTTTTTCATCGTTTTCTTTCCCAGCGCGTTATTTTATCAAAGTAAACGAAAACTACTAGTCATTCAGTCGTGTTGTTCAAAACTCAATTATATATCGTTTTCCTGTCTCTGGAAAATAAATGGACGGATGATATTTTTATTGAAATTTCATTGATCCTTATATTTAATGGTTCATTCGTTCATTTATTATCTTCATTCCAACAATTATTGCAACATTTTCAAACATTTGTTATATAAAAATTAATTAAAAAACTATCTCCTGGTTCTCGTTAAAACTGACACTATTCGACCTCGATCGTGAATAATCGAACCATACGTTAGACTTTATCACCTCCAATCGACGAATAATACATACGCGTACTCCAATCAACTTTTTACTGTTAAATTAAAGTACGAACGATAAACGGTACTTCGACTTTCAATTTCTCGATTTAATAAGAAAATTACTACTGTCATAAATGCGTAAAATTATCTTGAACAAAATATATTCGTTTCAACTTCTTAATTTCGATCAAAAATAAGCTCTTAAATTTTAATCAAATCGTCGAATCTCCGTACGGTAATCGTATTTCACGAAATTTCCCCGTCGATCTAAGGTTAATTCGTTATAATTCCGTGGGTGTATGCGTGTACGAATACATGTAGGCATGCGAGCTTACGGTTAAAAATTCATGAATCGAATAAAAAATTGAACACTTAATACGCACGAGTCGTGAATTGAAGTCCTACTTTAGCGGAGGTATCGCGTATAATTGGATGGATGCAATCAGCCAACGAGAAAATACGAGGGAACGAATTAACCCGAGTGCGGTGAATGAACCGCAAAAATAGAAATCCCGTGTTCTTTAATCAAACGAATACATCCATTTCGGGAGCGCGTACTACACCACGTTTCTACGTATCCCCTTTTGTAATTCCTACGAAACGCACTCAAATCTCTTCAAAAATAATCTATCGATGACCCAAAAGGCTACGTTATAATTTGCTTCTCCTAGAAAAGTTCTTTCTACGTATCAAAAAACTGGAAAAAAAACAAATTAAATTCCAGAACGCCTAAATCTCAAAATTTGTCACGACTCGCGTTTTAATTTACGATTACAAATTCGATAAAATCCTTTCCATCCAATGACGTTAGCAATGTCCATAGAAAAATACGTGTAATTGGAAAGATAGTAATTACGTATTCTCACTGACAGGTATAACGGTAATGAAAGAAAGGAAGAGGTAAAGTTAGCTTTTCAACTTCACTAATGATAACCGAGCGATACCTGTGCTTTTGCAGTAATTTAAGCATCAATTTTAGAAGCCAAATCTTCGAATACGTAGCTTTAAAAATTAAATGCCCACTTTATTCATTCGCTTACTTATTTTTTAATAACGTAAGTGGAAGTAAATTTCTTTGCACCACGGATATCAACGAAACTCGTGAAAAATCTCCTTTAACGAAAGGAAAGTAACTACACTTACGTCACAAACTATTTACTCATAAACGTAATAAATATGGTTTATCGAACAAAACAATTTCACTAACCACAAATTACGTCGATCGCGACGAAAAATCGTCGTTTATGGATGCAATGGTACAAGTAGCGAGATAAATATCACGCATCGACTCAACGTGCAATAATATAATACGATATAGTACAACGTTTCGTAACTGCATGCACAAAGGAACAAACCGGTCAGGATTAATTGATTACTTAATTCGCGAACGCGATAGAAAATACATGCGTATTCGCGTTGACAATGAACGAATGTACATTCATTCATCGAGTACAGATGCGACTATCGGAAAAGTATCGCGTAACAAAGGTAAAGTGTACCTATCGACTAAAAGTACAACAGACGAAACTTATGCACGACAAATGCACGTTTCTACGAGGGGATCCTTTATTTCCATCGTTCTTCTTTTTCGCACGGCATATATTTACCGTGCTCTATCGTTTCTTCCATAAACGATATCACGCTTCTATCCTCGGGCTCGTTCCGCTTCCTCCTGCTTGGAAACTTGCTTTCATACTTCCCGATAAATTCCACGACGTCGTGATTTCGAAGAACGCGATAGATGTCTATTACGATGAAATACACGCATACGTGCGTGAGCAAACGATCATACATTAGATTATGTTACACTTTTCGCTCTCTTAGCGATGCGTAACGAGTAATTGCTAACAGGCGCTTGCGTACCAGCGTATGACCGGTGTGGAATCAGTAGCGAGCACTTCGTTAAGCCTTTTCTAACCGTCGTTTTGATATATGGAAATGAAATGAAATGGAAATTAATGTTGCGGAAACTATTTTCGATCAGTAGATAAAATCGGTCGGATTGAGAATTAACGAGATGACGATCGTCGCGTCGATGATACGTCGCTTACTTTTTCGTTTCCATCGTTTTACTTACGTTTTCGTCGAAAACGCTTCAGACGCGCGCGTATGCGACGTCCTGTTCGAATCTCCATTTTGCTTTCCTTTGCGACATCTCTGATAGATCGATTCCGTTCGGTCCCTCGTTCATCATTTTATCGGTAGCGGTTTTTTTACCTTTTGGGCACACGTCAACGATTTTTGTCTCGTATTCAGTCGCGGACGCGCATTTAGGCGAACATAAAGAATGCACGAAAGCACGTTGCTCCGTCATAAAAAAGAAAGTACAGCGAGAACAATAAAAAGAAAAGAAATTAAACGGTACGATCTTACGATAAAAGAAAGAACAAGCATTCGTTCACTGGTAATCCTTTGAAAAATCCATCGTTTTAATCTTATTCACGCGTCGATGATCGATTACGAACTAACACCGGGTAGGTCGCTGTGAGACACCTTGGTCGATTTCTGTTGTTACTTTTTTATTTTCTTTTTTTTGTTATTTTTATTTATTTTATTATTGAAAAGCACTTATATGAAAAAAAATGACACCTGGTAACCGAGCTTTAACGGTTAATGTTTCTACTTCAAAATGACAGAAAATATTTATCGTTGTCAACAACGTGCGTAGTTACAGCGATTTAAACGAAAGTTAAGGAAAGAAAGCTCGTGAAAGTTCGAAATTTATAAAGCGTTTCTTCGATTATTTTTCAGTTCTTTTTTTGTCATCATTCTAAATAAACCGAGAATCGCAATTATTTCACCTTTCAACTACGTCCTTTACGTTTTACAGTGCTTACGCCTTACGGCTTTCAGTGCTATTAACGCTGCCGCTGCTGCTGGTGCGACTTCGTGGACGTGGAAAATCGTTTGGCTAGGTCCAACGACCTACGATACGCATTATCCTGTGGTATCTCTGACCTGTTGCGGCTTTGGATCGACCTGTACGCGCGAACGTATGAAATTATAGTCACTGCGAGCTGTTCTCCAGACACGAGCCACAAAAGCTACTGCCATCATCGCGCGAGCAACCCCTGTTGCGTTGCGTTAACCCTTTGCTGAAGAAGATGACCATGATAAACGTCCAATAAACATTGGACGCGCGTGGAATGTCGTCCAAGGGTCGATTCACGTTAAACGCAAAATCAGGTTGGCCCGACGCGTAGTATATTAAGCTTTTTACTATATCGAACGAAGATGCACGAGTCCCTCCGAGTAAGAAACATCGATGGCTTTCGAACAAAGAACGGAACAAAACATAAGGCGTTGATTGCAAGAAGAGGAATCCGTTATAAATTGCCCGTTTCTCAACGTCCACGATTTCCTACGTAGACTTTGAGTTATTTAAAGGTACCAAAAAAGCGATACAAAGCTGGGGAAACAGCAGCAATTGTAGTAGCAGCTTTGTTCCATTTTGCCGGATAGTTCGTAAGTAGCAACGTCAGAGTGCAAAAAGATTAATCTCGAGGTACGAAATTAGCTACTGTTCGTTCTCCCTCGAAGTATTCAAGTTTCTCAGTGATACATTAGATCGTAAGAATACGAATTAACAACAAGTAATTATCCTAGAAATGCCCGCGCGTTCCTTCGAATCCACTGGAATCTCATCGATCCCAGAACTGGAATATTCCAAGGACTTCCTCCTTTCGAGGACTATCCTCGTCGATCTTTCGGCAAAAGCGACGAATCGGAGACGTTACGTCAGTGCAAAACAAACTTATGATCTCGAGGTTGGTCAGGAAGGATACGTTCGTCCGTGCTACTTCGATCCCAACAACGGGCTGAAGAAGAGCCGCAAGAAGGCACGTACTAACCGCGGCACATGGTCCAGCTTCTTCGCTTCGAAAACTCGCGGTCGTTCGCAAAATTAGCCACGGATATCCGTCGGGATTACCCTTACGTGAACGTGTGCGTGCAAAAAGTTGAAACTGCTTTCGGAAGGACCGAGTGGGAGTCTCGCAAGAGCTCGGTGTACATCGGAGATTCCTGAAATGCTGCTAGGGATAGCGGAAGAGAGAGAGAGAGAAAGAGAGATGCTGGAGACCTAAAGGTAGAGCGACAGTAAGAGACAGAGAGGAAGTAGGATGGATAGAGCCGAACGAAGGGAGGAAAGGAGAATCAGGAAGACGCGGAGGGAGATGGAGGAGAACGAAAAGAGGAGAATTACCGAGAGGGCTCGCAAAACATGCGCGGCTGAATCTGACACATCCTCTGGCAGGCTGCTCGGCTTTCCAGGAAAGAGAGAAGGATGGGCGAGCAAATCTAGACGCTTACTTAGTGACACACACAGCATTTTGCTGTCGCGCCGAACTTTCTCTCTCCCACCTTGCGCGGTATAAACTCCTTCTCTCCTCTAATTCTCCGTTATATATACTCTCTCTCTCTCTCCTCCATCTCTCTCTTCATCCCAACCTCTCTCGTTCCTCGACCATCCGTCCTTCCATCTTCGCGTCGTCCTACTTCCCCACCTCGGCGTGGCACGCTTGTTGCCGCATTGTATCAAATCCGCAGTTTGTGTTACAGCTTGACAAAAGCAGACGCACTATTCGCTATCCTTCTGTTAACGCGCCTTCAACCGCCCTCCGCGTCCTCTTCTCTGGGATACGCACGAACGCCTGCACTAGCACGACCCATCGACTACATAACGTTTGTCGTTACGTACGTACACATAGGTACGCACTCGTCTAGTCCTGAGTTGCATCGAGAAGCGCGACGCATCATTCAAGCGGTAATCTGTTTAAGCCACGAGCCACGAATATGTGTCGAATGTATCGGACAGATCGACCGCTTCCATTCGACAAGTTCGTTATCCGTCATTCCGACGCTTACGGCTAGAGCCACGCGAATGGATAAACGATGCCTAACCCTTGCCTCCATCTAGGGATCTGATCCCAGCCGATGGCCACGATAGGCGAGATTGGCTTGTTCGTGGAACACAATCGAACGTTGTAGTCATTGTCGGCGTTACAGGCGACTACTACGATGAAGACAACGACGCCGTTGACTTAGCCACTAATTCTGGCAATTATCGAGAACGATCGGTCTTGTTATTACGAGAACGTCATGAATAGACGACAGATACGACAGTTTCGTTCCGCCTTGAGTTCTTATTACTTACATCTTTCTTCGATAAATTATCGTATTGGTTTGACGCACTTTCGTATTTTATTTACATCGTTATCAGGGCTGTCGTGAGTCGCCAGTTCTTCTCCCCTTCGTTTTTGACGCGACGTCAGTTCCACCTGCCTAAAAGGCTGAGTGGTATTGCGTGTAAACGGAGGATTGACCCCTTCGCGCTTGAAAGCCCTGCTTTTCGAGCTCTGGCGTCTTCCTTTTTCCCGAATCCGTGGATCCACGGAGCAAAGATGGAACGTGAGATTCGGGAAAATGGTTGCATTGGCGCGGAAATCACGTGCTATGATTTTTAATTATCGGACGATTCCATTCTGCTCGATGGACAAGCTGCTCGATCGAGATAAGGCAAGTGCATTGAGATAACACTAGTTGGAGGATCCAAAGATTGAACGAGCTTGATATCAGAGCTTTAAAAGATCGAAGAAGTGCTTCGATTAGTTTAGGATTCTGGTCAGACAATGGAGCAATGAGTGTACAAACAACTTTATAGCAATACAGTAGAGCGCAATTACCAACAGCAAAAGCAATCATCTTTTAAGAATAAGCAGTATTCGATTATTCGACCGCCTAGGTGGCGCTAGTAGGCATGTTTAGCCTAGCTAATTTTCCATCTTGCTCTAGCAGTAGTCGATCATTAACGATTTATGATTATTAGTGACTTCCAGACTTTTCATGCATATTTTCGAGAGAATACATCCAAATTCACTGAACGTCCTGTCCCATAGAACGACAGATCATAAACAAATCGATGTTTCCAAAGTTCTCCGTTTCGAAATGTTCCATCGTCATCTTCCTCGTTGCTTCGTACATCGTCCGTACGTGAAACTTTTCTCTCGATATCTAAACGCCACGCTAAGGTATCTTCTCGACATCGCCTTGCTTCGTATGAATATGGCTGCTCGATCCACTGTCGTTACCTCCGTACGACTTCCATCCAGCCAAGTTCCATCAGCCATTCGTTCGTCCGTATCGATCTTTGGGCTCAAAGCGGGCTTTGTCGCTATCAATCCTGTTTTCGAGCGTCCCTCGATTTTACCCTCTGCCACTGGTGGATCTAAAAAGTTTAAGAAGAGACGAAAGAAGTGGAAAATTCCAGCGGATTCGAGCCATTTTAGGCAGAGAACCTTCGGACAGACGGCATCCAAGCATCGAGGCAAAGGTGTTCGAATTGGACGTCCGGCCTTGAGCAACCGTCGATACCGACGCGCTACTGGTGGTAACCGACCATAAATGGCTTCCTCGATGGTCTATAAACTGTGGGAACTGTGTGAGTTTCCCTCGGAGATTCGGACCTCGAAATAGCTGTTTCGCGCATAGTCAACGAAAACTGCCCGACCATTTGAATAATAATGCTAATAACGGCCTTTAACAATACAACAGAGTTACAGAATCATCTACTGCGTGCAATTCGTGCGTACGTGTGAATGCAAGTGCCACACGCGTTGCGTTCGACCTAGAATAGAGAAATTTTATAAAATTCCACGGGAACGAATGGAAAGTATTCTTCCTTCTACCAACAGAGACGAGTTGCATCGAAGACGAATTCTGATATTGTCGGCAATTTTATTCGACCGTCGCGGACAATTTGGAGATGGTCGTGGGAAAATTGTCAAATGGAGTCGAAATCATCGAGCAAGTACTTTTATACTTTCGAGCGGACAGAACGTTCTTTTAAAATAAAATTAAATATTAACGCGTAATTACTGATAAGCACGAGTCAATTTGAATTCAGAAGAATCGTCGATAAAAGAGAAAATCCGTGAATAATTGCGGACTACCGTCGTTCCGTCTTGTTTTTTTCAATGATCTTGGACGATTTATTTCTTTCAGGAAAAAAACTAACGTGCTTAATCGAACGTACGAACGTACGAGCAAACGACAAAACAGCTCGAACCTACGTTAAACGTACAAATACCTACGAGTTTCCGATTCGATAGGGAGATACTGGCTTCATGCAAAATACTCCGCGAGTTGGTCGTCCGTCGTCGTTTCCGTCGTACTGACGTCAAGCTGCAAGACGACCTCCTCCTCTTCCTACTTCTTCTCATTCTCTTTCTCTCTCTTTCTCTCGTTCCATCCGACCAACTATCTCTCTCAGGCGGTACGCCACCTGCCTTACCAGAACTGCTTTCAACCCTTATCAGACGCATCTGACTCTGACACGTGATTCGAATTTCCCGCGTAGCCGGGGTGTCAGCCGAGCACTTTAAACTCGTACCTCCACCCTATTAGATCTTCAGAAACGTCAGAGTTACCCGCATCTACAAACATGTCTCTCGAAACATGCGAGGCGTTCCGAAAAAACGAGAGAAACGATCCATCATGCATTTCGGCCGCGCACTTCCTACGGATAAACGTCCGTTCCGGCTTCTACGCGTTTCACGGAACTATGTCACGCAACGCGTTTTAACCAATTTATTTATTTATTTATTCGTACGTTCGTTCGTTCGTTCGTTCGTTCGCTCGATTCCATCCAATCCGATGATATTCCTTGAAAATGGCTTTCTGCAACATTCCGAGAATTAACCTTTTGTAACAATGCAATCACCATTAAACAATTACTAAGCACATTATTGACATTACGTCAAACTGTCAGGTGACCTGTAAATATTACGATTATCGAAGAAGTGCAGCTATCGATTATAGTCAAAGTCAGAAAAACACGTTTGTTGCAGCTCGTAAATTCGTCGAACTGATGACATCCATTCGTTCGAGAAAATCTGTAGGTCTATTAAAATATATTTCCACGCTTCAAATTCGTTTTCCCTTAAAAATAACTTTTCGCAAAATTTCCGAGAATTAAACTTTCGCAACAGTGCAATTATCATTAAACAATTGCTAAATCCCATTAGGTCAGCCTGAAAGGCGACTTATGAAAAGTATTACGATTATCACAGAAGCGCAAGTATTCGTTCTGTTAAATGACAAAAAAAATGACACTCCATCGAGAAACCTATTTGAAAAAAAAACTGTAGGTAGGTTAAAAGATAAATTCGCATCTCCGAGTCTTCGTTTATTCAGCTAAGCAGTGAATCGAGTCACGGTCGTTCCTCGCAACAGCGACAACGACAATGCAGCTCTCCTCTTATTCGACATACGCACAATGTCCCGAATTAACGAGAGCTTTTCCACATTTTGCAGTATTGTGACGGCCCTAAGTAATGCACCGTGCTCACGAGCGTGCGAAAACCTTTTGTCTTCGCGCTGGAATAATCCACCTCATCTTCCTCCTCATCCCTCATCACCGAGTGGTCGTTGGTTTGCGCAACGCAACACGTCGAAACTCGTTACGTCACAGGCGCAACGTAGCACGCGTCCGCGAGATCGAAGCGTGTTTTGCGCTTCTCCTAGTTCTCTGCGTTCCACTCTTCGCATTTTTTTTCCTCTTTCCAGCTCGCTTTTCCACGTATCTCGGCGATTCGGATAACGACGAAGGCAGAGAGAAACGTCGACGCGATAGCATGGAAGCGATTTTCACGCGGGTGGTTTTCGTTCGTCTTTCGCCTACGAGGAATAAGTTTGTTCGTATGTAGGTACGTATCGATACGTGATACCGACCCTCTCGAATTTTCGCGGAAATTTTGTCGGCAACAGATGTTCGTGACTATCTGTGCAACCTTGTGAATCTGCAGCCAGTTTGTGAACCGACATTGAATACCTACTCGTGTCTTGTTCAGAAAAATTGATGAACAACTTCCTGACTCCCGATGTAAATTCAAAGTATAATAATAAATATATGTTATCAGGTTGAGTGATAAATAACTTCCGTTTTTTTAATCAGACATTTATTTTCTTTTTATCGAATAAAAACATTATATTAAGATACAAATATCGAATTCTATCTACCGACATCCAAAGTTACTTATGACTCAACCTAATATTTTTGAGAAACAATACGCGTACGATACTCCGATAAATCTGTAGTATACGGCAAGAGAACTGCAAAATGCTTCGTTATCAGACGACTTCTACGTTACTAATAATTAGCCATTTTACGTTCCTCCGTGTCTTGATACCTTGACGCATTAACTCGTTGGTTAACGTATAACTGGTACGTTAAGTAACTAATATCGCATCAAATAACTAGGAATATAATAATAAATTCCACTTAACCCGATAACTCGTTTAAAGTCCACTCGTAGTAGCTACGATGAATGAAAGATCGAAGAACGCCACTCCATAACGCGAAGAATCCTTGAAGAACGAAGGCGAAAGTCACGAGACGGCGTAGAAGCAGCGACGACATCGACGATCTCCTTACGACTGGCGACACAAGGATTATTATGGATGTTTATATAAACACGATAAATTTTCGAGAGCGACTCGTCACCTTGGGAAGGTACATCGATTCGATTAGAAAAACCGCGTGGTATAGGAAAAAGTAAATAATCCAAGTATTTACAAGTGTTTCACTGTGCTGTTATTATCATAGGATTTTTTTCTATTTTTTTATTCGTTCCTATTTTTCGCGCTCATTCTCTCGAGCCCACGATGCGACCATCGCCGTAGCATTAATGCTGTTCGAATAATTTCGAATTGGAAAAGTGCACATTTTCGGGCATTGCCCTTCCTTCATTCCATATCCTCCTTCGATAAATTCCTGAGAATTCCTCTCTGCCGCTTTCGACTATCTATCGAGAAATTATTCTTACGTGCTCTCGTAAAGCAAGGAAGGATCTTTCGTTTGGTCGTTGCATCGTCGTCGTCTATAAATCTCTTCGCCGAAATAGTGCGATAAAAAGCAAAGTGGAAAAAGTTTTCACCGACCACGCTTTCGCTACCGAGCCTTTCTTTTCCATCGGACGATCCCCGCCGCTTTGCGTGTCTTTTGCTTCCTTCTCTTTCGTTCCTTCTTGGTTTTTTCGTTTGCTTTTATCCGTCTTGCTCCGCAGCCTTCCTCTTCCCTCCGTTTCTTTCGAAAATGGGAGCGACGATTTTCCTCGTCTTGCCGTGCAAGGACGTCTGCGCGTCGCGCAATCAACCCCTAGCCTTGCTTGCTTACCGTCGCCGCGCGGCAAATACAGCCGCGTTCAATCCAAGCGAGGTTATAGCACGAAGTAATTCGTCTACTCTTTTACGTCGTGCGCCGTTCGCTTCGTTCGTCCATCCTTAATACGGCGCCTTTCCATTCGAAGGAAACAAGGCGATTACGATTCCCGTAAAGTCTACGTTCCGTTCCGCGAAGGAAGGCGCATCGTTTTCTTCTTCTTCGCGCGTAATTAATGAAGCGTGTCGTCGAGGAGGAGAATCCATTGCCGCGAATTACTTCCACGGCGAATGGGAAAAAAGGGAGACGAGTAGTCCGATAGAATTTGCCGTGCCGATCGCCTTTGAAAAGCGCTTCTTCAAAGCGAGCTTCGTTCCAACAGCTACGATGACGATGTTTGATCGGAGTTTTAAACCAAGTTACGATAGCACGGCGCAACCAGTCCGAACGAAGGCGAAACCTCCCACGAAATGCGCTCGAATGTTTCTTCGACTTTGAGAAAGCCGAAAAAACGTCGACTCACTGTCTAATAATATTCCAAGATGCGAGAGCGGTGAAAAAAATAGTAGCTCGCCATCCGGAAACATCAGTGATATTGGAAAAATTTGAAATTAATATCGTATTTGCGCGTACCAACTTTTGTCGAATACTAATCAGCTGATTGCGTACGCCGCAGTTGCCACTGAAATATTTCAGTTGACTCAATCGTCGACTCAAGATAAAGATATATCATCAAATTATTTGTTTTAATTTAACGAAAAAATATAGCATTACTTTCCGGTTCTCCCAATACGAATGAACGGTCGGTAAGCTAAGTTTATGAAGCCGTTAGGAAAGAGCGAAGCTTTCAAAGAACGCAAATGTTTGCCACTTACTTGATTCCGCTCGTCCGATTTTATAACGGCATATTCGAGCTGCCATGTCGCGAATAAATATATTATTTCTCGGCCTTTCGCTTTGCCGGCTCTTTAAACGTTCCCCCGCGTCCCTTAGTCAGGAACGCGAAGGCGGGACGAGCTGTGAAAACATTTACGCGATATTAATCCTAGCCACATTGATATTTCCCGATAAGAATTTCGCGCGATATTCGATCAGCGCTAAAAATAAACATCGAGCTCCCGAGAAAAGGAAGACGAAAGAACTTCGACGCTTCTAAGATGCCAATCGACTCGATCGTTAAGGGCTAACGACCGAGGCTCGAATATCGCTCCGACGACGTCGAGTTACGCGAGAATACGAAGGAAGTGCGAAAATAAGCTTCGCTCTTTGTACCGGTAGGTCCGACGTTTTAGCGGTAATTTCGCCATATTCGTAAGACGAGACGAGACGAGACGCGTTTTATGAATTTTTCAGGCGTTATACAGGCAAGCGTTAGAACTTTTTGAAAAATAAGTGAAAGATGGCTGAAAACTTTTCGAGTATATTGTCATGCAAGGCTAGCTTGCTGGTGATGTAGAAAAAAATGCGGCATTCTAGACTATCGATCGTCGTAAGAATCGTATAATTTTGGTGACTCTAAGGCACCGTGATTAATTCGATGCTGCATAATGATTGTTAGATCGAGTCATCGATAAATTCCGTTTTTGGTCAGACATTTATTTTGTTTTTTTAAATGACAAAATTATATTAACGCAAACGGTAGGACTCTACCTAGATTGAAAGTTATTTATGACTCAACCTAACACGTATCGTAAAAAAACTCGATAGTTTTTCAAGCTTTCTCGAAAGATGCATGTTCATCGTGCACGGTTAATCTACCGGTTACTTGACTATCCTAAATAATTCCACAAGATGGAGCAAAATTTAATAAAATATATTTCTTCATGCTTCGTAGAACAGCGACTACAAAATCGATGAAGTCACGTCGGGCTTGGAGGAGTCGAACAAGGGAACATCGATCAGACTCTCTCGCAAGCCACGTTCGTGCTCGACGATGGCGCAAACTCGAAGACGTTACGAACCGCGATAAAAGACTCGCTTTGTCGCGTGTACTCGAGCCAACTCGTGGGTCGTCGTGATAGCTACGTGATCTCGATGAAAAATTCACGTACGATTTGAATGACATCTTTGTCTTACCCGTCGTTTCTCTTCCTTGCCGCAGCCACGATCTCGCAGTCTTCGCTCCTCTCCGCCCCTTCGTCTGCTCTCGGTCTTCTCGAACTCCTTCATCTCTAGCATCTTGCATGCGACACCGTTTCGAAATTCCTCCCTTCTTCTTCTTGCCCCTTCTTGCCTCCTCCTCGCTCGATCGGTCAGTTCTCGTCGATCTCCGTAGCGTCACACAGACCGAATTATCCGATCCACCCGTCGGACGAACCTCTCAATTATTTCTTTTGTATCGGAGAGGAAGACTAAGAGTCGAACGAAGGAGCGACGAGAGAGCGAGCGAGCTGCTGCTCTCAGTTATTTACCGTGGCGCCAAGCAAACCGATCGTGGAACGCGCCTTGAATCTTTTATACGCCACGTCGTCCGCTCCCTCTCCTTTTTGTCTCTTCCTCCTCTCTTTTTCCATTCTTCTTCCATCCTCGCCTTTTTTCTCGGACTTGACCCTGTCCTTTTACCAACTCGTTTCGCCTTAGCATCATTTTTCTTTCGTCGATCTTCCTTCCTCTCGTTTCCTTCGTTTTCTTCCTCTTACTCGTCGTAAGCTCGTCCGTTTCGATGCGAAAAATCGCGCGTGGCAAGAAAAAGAGAGAGTGAGAACGAAGAGAAAGAAAGTGTCTCTCGCTAAGGAGAGTTCGTAGAAGAAGAAAAAAACGCGTGTCGATCTTTTCGATTTTCACTAGGATCGATAAGCGACGTCGAAGAATTAAGTCTTAAAAACGATCATATCGAGTCTTCCTCGAAAGATCCAAGCGTGATTTTATTTCTTCAGAGGACGATTCATCGAAGAATGACGCGATCGTGGACGACAATCTTGACGGCGATCCTCGCGTGTGGATTATGGACGATGGTCGACGGATTTAAAATACTCGCCATCTGTCCGAGCGCCAGTTACAGCCATCAGCAGCCTTTTCTGGCCCTGGCAAATGCGCTAGCCTCTCGTGGCCACAGCCTCACGGTCCTGTCGACGATCTCCACGACGAAGGTACGTAGACCAGCGCACGCCTAAGTGTAGACGCTGACGTGTTCGCGTCGAGGTAGAAATCGACGCGAATCGAGCCGTGGATCGAGACGTCCGATAACGCGAAATAGATTCGAGACGAAAGAGAATACGTGACTAGACTAACCTAGAATCGACTAGGACGACGTCGACGACGCCTCCTCGTCCTCGTTCTCGTCCTTGTCCTCGTCGTTCCTGCCGCCATGATCGCGACTCGACGTGCCAACAAGCGCCGTTGAATTAAACGAAACTCCAGATCGGTAGAATCGACTGTCGCTTCCTCTCGTCCTTTCCTCGTCGTCTGCAATCAAAATTGAGAGAATTTCTTAGCGCGCACGATGTCACCACTACGTCGAGCTAGACATGCCGGACTTTCGTGAACATTCTCGATCCTACTTGAGAAGGCTTCCTTTTAAATTCATAATCCGTTGTCTGATCAGACTTTCGGCGCAATAAGTTCGAGAAGATCCATGCAAACACTTCTATACGTTCACCGACAATTTATTGGGCGTAAAAAGAGATGGGAATGTCGTTGAACGCTAAATCTCTCAAACTGGTACAGGGTGACCAATGGGAATGTGTTGAAAGTTACGCCGTACAATCTCAAAACATCGCAGAGCTTGAAAAATGCAGTCGC
>JAITYT010000498.1:260763-272858 GCA_025433975.1 Liostenogaster flavolineata
AATTCTTTTCGACAAAAAGAGATTTCGAAGAGATCGTAAATACAGTGGCAATGCTAAGTCGCCATTTGCCCGTTTAATCCACATAATTTACGTGGACTCGGTCCACGAATAAGGTTGCGAACGAGAAAAATGTCGTACCTTGAAGACGAGGAAAAGGTCGCAACTGCAAGGCGATTACTTTTTCATGCAGCGCACCCCAGGGTGGTGGCCTACGTGATGCAAGGAGGATTGCAGTCGCTACAAGAGGCCGTGCACCATTCCGTCCCCGTAGTCGCCATTCCCTTTTTCGGCGATCAGCATTTCAACGCACGTAAAATCCTGGACGCCGGCATCGGCCTGACATTGAACGTCGACGCTATGACAGAGGCGTCGATCGTTAGCACGATTACCGAAGTCGTCTTCAACGAAACGTAAGATACGCATTTCGATCGATGCTTCTTTTCCTGTTATACAAAAGAGCAAAATATTCGTTATTGTTATCATTAGAAATCTTTTAACTTCTAATAAGTACTCGAAAGATATATTGGGCCGATAAGAAAGTAATTTCAGTGATTTAATGTAAAATTTTATACAAAGAATGAACTTTAATCGTTTATATATTTTCCATTTCGTTCGATGACCTTTTGCCATCTTTCTGGCAACTTCATGATTCACGATCATAATACTGACAGAAGTCATTAAAAAAAGAAAAACATAACGCCATTTATTTGTGAAAATCGAAATTACTTCTTTGCCAGCCAAATAGTAAGAATTGTCTAAAAAGAAAATTAAATCGTTTGGCTTGTATCAAACGCGAGATTACGCGAATCCATCCTTGATAAAAATGTTAATTCTAAGGGAAAATCTCTATCGTGTCTTTCGTCTCTTTTACATTGGCATTGAGAGCACGAACGATAATTCAAGAATTATGTGATCAAAAGGTACTACGACAACATGAGAACTATGTCTGCGATCGTGAAGGACGAACTGGTGCAACCGATGGAGAGAGCCGTTTGGAACGTGGAACACGTCCTGAAGTTTCCAAAGTCGAGACACTTGCGTTATCACGGACGTGATATGCCTTGGATTGATTATTACGCTACGATAGTGTTATTCCACGTTGGTTTTGGCGTCTCACTGTGGATCGCTTACAAAAGTCTTCTAATTATTATGAAAGGTCTTGCGACGAGGTACGCGCGGTTCCACGTCGATCGAATGTTCCTCGACGATACGAAATACAAGCACGAATAACGAAAAGTGGTAACTGGACCGAATAATCATCGAGTTCTATCACTTAAACGAGTTTCCAGTTATTAATAAATATCGAGTCTTTCGAAAATTTATTTCTCACGAATTTCGTACTTTTTTTACCAAATAGATCCGTCATATCTTGGTACAATTTCGTGCACTTCTAAGACGAATTCAATTCAATGCGATTTTTATCCCTAAATTTCGCTGTCGTTGTTTTATCCTTCTTGTGTCCCGAAGTATAATATTTTACGAGCGGTCTAGTAAAAAATTGATCGACCTTGAGTCGTGTTACGTTTTTATCGATGAAAGTGTACATGTAACCCTCTTATCCTTCTGGGCATACGTTTAATTAGTCGGACGTTAACAGTGAACGTTACTTGAAATAACGATACAAATTTAATCAGTAGGGTGTGTAATACAGATATGTACCTTACGGTTTATAAATAAATGTATGTATTCGTGTGGAAACTGTGTTTGAATTTCTACGGTTTGTCACACTTCTCCCTTTGCGCCACCGCGATGATTAGTTTACCATTAATAACGATCATGGATACATCGACCACCACTATTCGCATCGACGTCGCACACTGGTTCGAAATTATCAGTTACTGACAAAAAATCTATTTTGCACGCGATGTATTTAGGGTAATTGAATTCGAAGTTACAATCGTTCGAACACATTTTATACGAATCTAGACAACATGATAGCGCGGAATAATTGCCTTCTTGTTATTTTATCTCGTTTCGTAAGGGCATTTAAAATAGCAGATTTAGAGGACGTTTTTTTTTCAAACATCATATTGAAACTCGTACGAATAAAATAATTGAATTACTATGCGATAATACGGCGTTGTATATTTTACGTAATTATTTTTATCTCTGCATTATCGATCATTTGTCATTAAATTCAGACCACTGTACGTCGTACTAATTTTATATATTATCGGCGAATATTCGAAAGGACGTTGAAGAAATCGTCGATATCGTCAATCAGAGACCCTAGGACTAATTAATTTCCAGCGTGGTTAGGTAAATACGAATCACTAACCAAAGAGCCAATCATCGCGTACTTTGCGTCAAATTTATTCATTCTCGACTGCTCTTAATCATTTCTCCCCTTCATAAATGAAATTTATTGAAATATTTTCGACGAGTAGCGACAGTTTCGTTAATTCTTTATCAAAATTCCACTAAAGAATTAAATAATGTTAATTACCTATCGCATCGTTTAAAATAGCCTCTGATGAAATGCAAATACACCCCAAATTATACCTTTCAGAAATTTCAAACAATGATCACGTTATGCCAACAGCGATATATCCTTTTAAACAAACATACAAGTCTTATATTATTTTGCGTTTGAGAGTGGATTCTGGCGGTCTCGTAGAATACAAGACAAAAACAATTCTCTTGTTTTTTTTTCAAAGAGCACGCACACTTTTTGTAGAGCTCGAATATCTCTATAAAATGATGGTTCTTATGCTTTATTTGCCTTATTGGCATTTCGTCAGTTGCTTATAATTTATCAATAATTTTTTCCTTAAATTTTAAAATCCTCATTGGAATCGTAGATGTCAATCGCATTGCCAAAATCTCGACAAAGTCGACGAGTGTTCACTTTAAAATCTAAAAAAAAAAAGAAATACATCAGTAACGACAAATATATTTCGCTTAAAATTAGTTTCATTGAAGTCGTTTTTCGAGTTTTGTTTGCCTCAAGATATTACAGTTCTCGAATAGAATGAATTTAATCTCGGTCAATCCACCGTATGAAAAATTTGTCCTCGCTTTGTTCGCGTGACGTACGCGCTTCTTGCTAAACCGTATGCCGTCATACGTTTTATAACGATGCCAATCTTAATTACTGTCGATGCAGAAAATACCATATCCGTATTCTCACTTGGACTCGTATTTACCGAGCTCGGGTTAAAATTCTAAACAAGTTAAACGCGAAAATGCATAATAACGCAAATATTAAATAACGCCCGATTTACGCGGCGCTGCATAAACACGAAGTAATATCGAATTCAAAATGGAGCATTAATGTAGAGAGCGGCGTCGTTTGGCGCAATGCGCCCTACATAAAGATAGAAAATCACAGCAGATTTAAGATTTAGAAAAATCCCATTCGATATTCGTAACGATACGATTCCAGTTATATCGCTTGCATTTTCGAACTCCGGCTAAATTATGCAAGCGTAAGTTTGAAAGTCAACGAGTGGATATCGACGATGGAAAGGGTATTTGTGCGTCGAACGACGCACGTATATTCGGTAAAATGGATTTTGGCTTAACAAATTAATTGAACGCTATTGTCGCGACAAATCGCTTTACATGTAATCGCTTCGATTACGCATACACAAATATTTATTCCGTGATAATGACAGATTTCCGCGGTTATGAAAAACGTAATAGGTAAAATCGATTAAATAAAATCAATACAAACGATTAAACGAGTAAAAATAAATAGGTAATACAGCAACAAAAAAATCACAACAAAAATCCATCCAAAGCCGATCCTTCCTGCATGAATTTGATTTAAATAATGGGAATAAAAAATATTTTATGCATCACATGCTAGCTGAAGCTTCATAGTCTACAGAATCATATAAACGAATACTTTTTTGCTGCATAGATGAATTTCCGCTTTCGCAACTCATACATATTTTTCAATATTCACAACTCGCTCTGATCTGTACCATGGTTTCAACCATATTCGTTTTTTTTTTTAGAAACAAGAATCGAATAACATGTAGATGATATGTCATTTAATTGAAAACGGTGAAATATCTCCCAAAAAAAAAAGATAGAAGTCATTATGTGGTTATGTGATATAAATAATTTATTCGACTACTACGCTTACAAGTGAGTAATTTATACCTCATATCAAACAATTTTTGGAGAATTTTAATCTTTTTCAAGAAATATTCCATCGTTTACAGCTAACTAATTCTAGTAGTGAAAATGTAGTAGTGTGTAATAGCCGTAGGAGATACGTAAGCTCTGAAATCGAACTCGTGGCGCCATCTAACGAAAGGGTAACGAATCTTCGAACAAGATTACCGGCATTATCGATAAAACATTTTCGTACAAAATACCGACATACCGGCATTTTACTTTACCGACATACACGAAAATTGTTAAGCCAATTACATAAATAAAATTTTTTAATTAAATAAAATTAGTTAAAATTTAGTTAAATAAACTCTTGTTATATCCTATTCTAATTCAACTTATTAATTCATATATTTCGTTTATATTTCAACGAACAGTTTTGTATCTCTGTAAACGATGCAGCTATGTTCTATCTTCTTAACGGAGCAAGTAATCGACGATAAAAAAAAATATGTCGTCGCACTACAGCGTAGAAAAATGCATTACGAAATAGAGACAGTCCTTTACTCGATCTTTTCATATTAACAAATGAAAAAATGAAAATCTACATAAATCTGCAGTAAAACACTCTTTTTAAACAACTGGACACAATTTTCTAAGTATTATCAATGACAATTGGTTTGACTTACCAAATCTCCTGTCCTCCTCGATGTTCAAAGCCGCGTAATGCGTAAGAGAAATTTATTCGAATAACACTATCAGCGCCTTTGGCGGACGTTTTGACGTGGCTCGCAAATTCAACTGGAATTTACCTCACGAAATGCGTTTGACACGTTGCGCGATCGTTCCCACGATGAAAATCGCTCGACGTTGTTCGGACATCGATCCGAATGTGTCAAAATAACCGTTCACGAATAGTCCTTCTTTCGTCTTTTTAATATTTGAATTTATCTTCGTTTTCGCGATGCGCGTGAACTCCCCTCTCCGTTGCCACCTTCACCTGGCGAGATCAGGTTGCGGTTCGTCGAAAGATGGCGACGAAAAATGACAGAAAGCGCAAGGGCGGAGAAAAGCCGCCAAAAGAAAACACAGTTTTATATTATTTCGCGATATACCTATTAGGTAAGAAAATCTTTGGATTTGCTCGAGCGAGAAATGGCTGGGACGAGTGAAAGGTGCGCGAGGCGCGTACTTCTTTCGATAAATGTTTTTTTCTTCGGATGACAGGTTGGGTGTTCGGGTTCCTACATCGGTGGCATGTGTCGACGCTCTTCGAAAACGACCGGCACTTCTCTCACCTGTCGGAAATTGAGAGAGAAATGTCCTTCAGGACGGAGATGGTATGACGACAGACGATGTCCTCCTGTACAGTTAATCGTCGTATATTTCATTCCCCGATGAAAAGGTTAAACACGATCTGCCATAACGGAAGAATTTTGTTTACTTCTTTAGGGATTTTATTACTCTTATTATAAGACTTTGGTAGAGTCGAAAACATTTGAGGAAGGCGCACGAAAGATCAGGGAGGATTATACGTCGGAATATGGAAATGTTATCAATGCTTACGGAAAGTATAATCTCCTGCCAGAGGTAATTTTGTTTAAGTGACTCGAATGCCCTACCATTTATGTGAAATATATTCAATGATTGTTCCACAGTACTTGATAGGCTATTTATATCATATTGCAAAATTCCTTGGAATAATATCGAAAGAACAATGTTGGCAAGTAAGATTTTGGATATATTTTGGATGGATCGACTTTCCAAACGGATATAACCGTGAATGAATTATTTCCAGGTTGAGAGAGGGGACGGTATATCTCCTGTGACCAGCTGCGAAGGATTGGGTGTTCCCATATATTTTTATTTGGAAATAGTATGGATCACTACGATACCCACAGCGGCGACGCTTTTTAAATATTCTACGTACCTGAGTAATTCCGTGTTCGGTGGTATTATAACGATGTTTTTATTCTTTTATAATCACAATGAAAGTACGCGCGTTCAGTGGACTCCGCCGTTGCGTGAAAGTTTTGCATATCCCATGTTGCTCTTCCAAATGCATACTATAACCGTGCTTATTAGAACATACATGGCACAAAATACACAGAATCTGATATCTTGGAGGAAGATCTTCGGCGATGAAAGAACTCAATTATTCGCAGTACGTATGAATCAAGCGTAGCTCATTTATCGTGAAGATTTAATTACGATACGGTATTCTTTTCTCTTTTCAACAGGACATATGCATTTCTACTGCATTTAGCCTAAGCAGTTGGCAGTTTTCACACTTCGTTCTTACTACGCAAATAATAGCATTACTTATTCTCAAGTGGTTCAAAATAATTCCGAATAATTTATACTCCGCTTTGTGTACTATACACGGACTTGCAGCACTCGTCACAGTTTTATTTACCGACTTTTACTCCATTCATTTACTCTACTCCTTGTATGCGTGCCTTTTGATCAGCAGCACTATCGCAAACTTCTTAGTCGGCAAATTGACTCGATTTTTAGATGCCAAACGAGAGATTATTCTCGAAATAACCATCACGATACTACTTACCAAATGGTTGAAATTGAATATCTTGACAACGGAGGACGACGCACATATTTACAATATCTTGAAATCGAAATTAACCGACTACAAAGATTTCCATACTATGCTGTATACGTGCTCCGCCGAGTTTGATTTTCTACAGTACAAAACCTACGAAACACTCGTAAAGACTTTACTTTTGCCGACTGCGATCCTCGCAGGAATAATGGTGCTATACTATTGGTATAGAAATTTTAAAAGCGAAGGATATCCTCGATGTATAGAGGCCGATGTAGCTTACAGCGGTCTTCAGACAAGCGCCTTTATCATTATGGCTGTCTTTATTATGAGATTAAAACTTTTCATGACACCGCATCTTTGCATAATAGCAGGATCGGTGTGTAGTAAAAGATATTTGGAGAAACTTGGAATAAAAAGTGAAATTGCGAGAGGTGCTATTATAGTCCTTCTCATAGCCGGTATGTCGCATCATGGTATAGAGAGGCTGCAGGAAGAACGAGGATTCATAGGTGGTTACAACAAATTTATACTTGTCTTCTATCGACTCCATTATTACATAATTATATCTGCCTTATACATACATAGGAGAGTACAGTAATATTCAACAAGAAGAATTATTTGAATGGATAAAACAAAATACTCCAAAGGACGCGGTATTTGCCGGCAAGATGTCCTTAATGGCAAATTTAATGTTGTCTACTGGAAGATCGATTGTAAATAATCCTTATTACGAAAGTGCGGAAATGAGGTTTGTAAATAATTTATTCGGAGAGTTCCGCTCTATTCAGTCGTTTCTTATTATATATATATATATATAAAATCTTGTAATTCGTAATTTTAGAAATCGAACGTTGAGAGTTTACGAAATCTTTAGCAGAAAAGACGCAGTATCCGTATTCACTACATTATGGAATATGCGAGTCGGTTACGTCGTACTCGAGGAGGCATTGTGTTTTGGCTTTGCTAACATGTATATAATCAATTTCTTTATACGAATTTAATGCGCGATATATCCTTCGAAAAAATGAAAGAAAAAAATCGTAATTTGCTTTCAGGAAATCGGGTTGTCAAATGATCGACTTGTGGGACATGATGGATAATGGAACCGCAAAGGCAGCTGGAAAACCACCTCTCTGTCCGTTGCTCTTCCAAGGGAATGCTTATCCCTTTCGAAGAGCTTTTGTAAATAATCATTATGTGATTTTGCAACTAAACTATTCGCATTACTTTGAGTATAAGCCACTTCATTACCAATTTTGAGTGCGAATTGTGCTCCTTCTCGAGTGAAATGGGACAAAACAAATAGAAAACTTCGTGATATAATATAGGCCTATTTTTCTTAAAACAAAAAATAAGAGTTATATATATATAAATATGTATTTTATTAGTATTCGATTATACGGGAGTTACTAAATTTTCAAGAAACGATTATTCCTCGATGTACGTCAAACTAATATAAAAATGTGTCAGGGAAGATTAATCCTTCTACGAACGAGGGAATATTATTGCACATTATTTGTTGCACAAAAATAATTATTTTGTGTTTCCTTCAGTTGCTACGAAATATTTTCTACTTATTTAATGTCTATTATATGTGTACCAAAAGCGATAGGATCGCAACCATCGATTGCTTCCAAGTCATCGTTAATGAGACTGTTTAACATATTTCTAAGTAAAAGTAAGGCAGCCAATATGTATATGAATTGCCAAATGCGATACGATTTGAATTTACCGGTTTATTGCGATTATGGAATATATGATATACTGTAATGTTATTAAAAAATATATATATATATGTATATGAATGTGTACGCCCGTATAGAGACACTTTCCACTTAAACGTTTCACACTATTCGATGTCAGATTTCATTAGAGCGGTAAAATTCGTCTTCTGTAATATATTTAAATGAGAAACTAAAAGAAATTTCAAATGGAGAGTCTTGATGTACGAGCGAAGATAGCTCCGTTATAACCACATAGCATAGCACCTTCGCTTCGAAGTACAACAGATAGTATAGCTGAGAGGCAGCCTTTGCTATACTTCGTTGTACCGCTGACCCAAATGAATTCTATCGTCAGTCAGTCCTTGCCCGGGCTTCTCTGCGGTAATGTTGATCTCTCGTTCCTGAGCCACTCGATAGAATCACCGATCGACGCTCTAGAATGTAGTGCAATCATAATTTGTGTGTCAAATGGCAGTGATTAAAAAATTCCTCCCAAAGTTCGCAGTGAAGTGAAATTTTATTTTATCGGTCCTTATGACAATAATAAATTTCTGTATCTTTCTTCGCTTCGACGATTTTTAAGAATCGCGCGAATATTTTTATTCGATAAAAAATTTATTTGTCCTTTGTAATAAAAAAAAGAAGAAGAAAAATAACGATTCGACGTAAACGTAACGAAAAATTGTTCTTCCCGTATCGATTCGAAATCGATTAAATCGACGATCATTTTAGCGGGAAAAAATTTGTGTACGAATCGAACATTCGTGTTTTTACTGTTGCGTTAAATCGATGCTGCTCGTCGATCGAACGAAGAAATCTCGTCCGCGTTTTGATCGCCAACGTGTCTTTGGTGTGCACTTAAAACCGCACGCAAGAAACTAAATTGACCGATCTGGAATGCGACTCTCCGACAACGGATCAGAATGTGAGCGAAAAAGAGCTGCACGAAGAAAACGTCAATTACAGAAAAAGAAATGAATTTAACGAGAACCCACGAACTTACCGCATAACGATGCAATTGCATTCCACGCCACTGATCAAATTGGGATAGTCATTGACACTCGGCAGTGAGTATATCATCTTTACTGCGTTCGAACGTTATCGTTCAATGCTGCGTTTTTCATCCTGCTACATACGCGCAAAACAGAGTTTCAAGGACGCCTCTTCGTAACTATACCTTCGATTTGCGAACGGTGTATTAATTCGCTCAATGAGCACGACGATACGAATGTCGCTTCCGATAAGCAATATCAATTTTGCAGGATGTTAATTCTATTTCTTAGCGTAATAATCATAAACCTAATTTTGGAATTTTACAAAGACGGTCTTTAAACATTCTACGTAAAAGCGTGTAAGATCTTTCCAACTGTCGTTCGCTGCTCTGATTCATGATAAGAATTCATATCTATTAACAGACATCGAAGAGTCTCGACGCAGACTTAACAAAATCGCGATATTAAATAAGTCTAAGAAAGTACTGCGAGAAAATCGAATTTCGATCGAGCAGGAACGAAAGATTTCGAATATCGTATCGAGGTCAATAAAGTCGACGATCGAAGAGTTAAATTCCCGTAACGTCTAAATTCTCGGACAATTCGTTTATCCATTTGAAACAGGCGGTTCAATTAGGATTGGAACCCTTTTAAAATGCGTTAAGTCCGTTCTCGGTTGGCCTCGAAACGACAAGGAACACGGGAGCTGCCCCGAGTTAGGAATTTGGCACGCGCATTCTTCGGTTACACGAGTGTATAAAAACAATCGATGTAAATAACCCCGAAGCCTTACTTAACGTACGTGCCACCTACGCGTTCCGAATCTCCAAAGTCGATCACGAGGGTCGCCACAAAAATCGGAGTGTCAAGGAGCGATCTTAATTCCTCGCGATCTATGCGTGTATAGGCAGGGACTGATGACGTTGCAACGGATCAACGGTGTCAATCAGTTACTTTCGTCTTAAAGTAGACGTTTGTAACCTACTTTTGAATGCCGTAACCGCCCACGGGTCAACGGATCTACCTAGTACCCGTGCCAAGTCTTTTATTGCCAACGTTTCGACTAGTTCGATGAACTGGTACGGCGTGACAGGAGATTGCACTTTCCGCCTCGACGTACTCCAGTGGCCAAAGATCTCACGAGCGCTCCGAAATGGTTTCCGTTTGACGATCTAGGCTACTCGATGAGGACACTTTTGAAACTCGTGCTTTCTCCTCGGTAGATCGAGGATCAAGAATCGTAATCGAATTTTGTTCATGTTGGAACTAACGGCGAATTTTACGTCAATTTAGGTATTCACAGTTTGACAAAGTTTTGCCTGTATTTCGATTGATTCGATGAACTGGTGGGATCCGAGGGGAAATTTGCACTTTCCGCCTCGGTCTACTTCAATGCTCAAAGATCACACGAGCGCTTGGAGAAGGTTTCCGTTCGACGATCTAGGCTGTTTGACTTCAAAAGCGAAGCTGGCATTTTTGTCTCGTTATATCATTTAAAGGTGGTTAAATTAAAAAATAAGGATCGTAATGGGATCTTTTCAAGTTAGAATTGATGGCGAATCTTGCGTTAACAGATGACCGCATCGAGGATCCATCGCTTGCCAAATCCTAACGGTTGAACTCATTGATGCCACCATCGTCGAAATTGGCTGGAACTACGACTTTCTTGTTTGTACCGTAAGCAACAAAACGCCAATGGATGTAACTTTTGCCAGCATTTCGACTGGTTCAATGAACTAACAACGTGACGGGAGATCTAAACTTTCCGCCTCGACGTGTTCCAGTGTTCGAGGATCGCACGAATGTTTTGGAAAGGTCTCTCTTTGACGACCCTCGATTCAGATTTTTTCGTTAAATCGACTGTTAAAGGCCGCAACGATTTCTTTTTCAAGTTAGAATTTACGATAAAACTCGCTTCACGAGGTGGCCGGTTCAAGTATCCACCGTTTGCCAAATTCTAAAATCAGTCTCATCGATGCCACTTTTCCTCAGCTTCCGATCAAAGAGCACGCGTTATCGCGAGTTTTTCAAATCGGTCCAATCGATCAAATTAAAAATAACTTTAAAAAAGTTAAAAGATCGATCGACGAAGAGCAGATCGGAATCCGCGATGAATACTTGCAACGACACGCGTATAAAGTTGCATGCGTGCGCATGCACGAGCGCATCATCATCGAGAACCCACACGCGACGTGCACTTTTGACAGGGCGCGCGGCCTTGTCTCTCCCCCTCGTCCACTTTCCCACCCAATGATCACGATGTCCTCGTCCAGAGAGCGCGTGATATAATTTCAAGGTGGATACCGTTATTCCGAGCGACTGTAGATGAGTGGATGTTCTTCTCGAACGCGCGGAACAGATTCCTCGTCGGTCGTAAACTGAAGAAAACGAGGAGACGACGAATTAGGGAGAAGAGGCAATTCAGAAAGATCCTAGAGTTTCACACGACCGAGTTTTAGCAGGCATCTAGTCATACCGAGACAATGATTATGACACGATATCATTTTCCCGGAGAATCGTTGCCTTCTTTTATTTTATCCTCGAGTGATTTGTTTTTCTCTTTCGTGATGGTCACACATTACGCGTCTCTGCTCTGCTCTGCTCTGTTCTGCGTACCTATCCAATAGCCACCGTGCTAATTGGCCAAAGGTCATAATCATAAACGTAATTTCGGTCTGTCGACGCGTTGTCGTAATTCCCCGCTTCTCTTCTTCCTTCTCTTCCCCTCCTCACTCTCTCTCTCTCTCTCTCTCT
>JAITYT010000498.1:282225-301140 GCA_025433975.1 Liostenogaster flavolineata
TATCAGTCTGCGATTTGTTTTAGCCTTTTCGATCTTCGCGACAAAATCTTCCTACGATCTTGATCACTCGTGCAGCTCCACTTTAGCCCGCCTACTCTCTATTATCACTTGTCGCGCAAGATAAATTATTTTCGTCGACTACTGGACACGATTCGAGCTAAAATGACATATCGATACGCGTGTACGATCGATTCAGTTACTCCTAGGACGATCTTATCAATCTTAAAATGGCCAAATTGCCGCGCTTCTTGACACGAGAACAATACGTCTCTTAACATCAATCTGCGGTTCGTTTTAGCCTATTCAATCTTCGCGACATGATCTTCTTACACTGCGAAGGATTTTTATTACTCGTGCAGCTCCATTTTAACCCACCTACTCTAGGCTATTACACGTTGCACGTGGCAGATCATTTTTATCGTCCGATAGACTACCGAGATTGAAAGGGTTATCAAGCACGATATAATAATGATTTGACGATTATTAAATATAATCCTTTGAAGCTTTCAATGGTAAGAAGTAGTTGAATAGGCGGAGCCTTGTAAAGCCACGTTTCAAGGTGTTCGAGTATTCGTAAGCTCTTCGTAAAAGAATTTATCGGTCTTCTAATAGACTTTCACGGATGAAAACAATTGTCCCGCGTGTCGTAAATTCGTTTCTATCCGGACAATACACAAGACAAAATCCGTGCGTTAGTTCGCAATTTATTTCACATTTTGTTCGTCTACTCGACTTACGTAAAAATAGTGCGACATTGTATTTCGTGTTAATCGTACGATCGTATTTTCTCGATCAGGAAGATCAGTAGAACGATGTGAAACGATAAGACACGATGTTGCTCAGAATCGTCAAAATCGAGAAATTATGACGAAAATTCGATGAATTTAAATTCCATCGAACGAATCACTTTTATTCCTGATCTCAATATTACAGAAGAATACGAGCGTTCCAATTTGTATTATTTTTTCGCCTTAAATGGTACACTTAATCTCCTTAAATGGTCGCCTTAAATGGATGTATTAGGTTAACCTGGAAGTAATTTCAATTTCTTAATGCGAGCTAAAACTCAATTCTTTATACAAAGAACGAACTTTAATCAATTATATTATATTTTCCATTACATTCGATGACCTCTTGCTATCTTTTCGATTCACACCTTAACACTGACAAGAGTCGTTCAAAAACAATTCAACGCTATCTATTTGTGAGAATCGAAATTGCTTTCACGCCAACCCAATAGAAATGTTTCATTTTGATAAATATACAAGCGCATTGCAGGATGTAAAAATACGCAACTGCCAAGTGGCTAAGTACTACGTATAAAAAAAAAAACCTCGAACGAGGACAGGATATTACCACGAAGCTAATTATCGTTCTTCGGGCGGATTGTACTCCGTACGCGGAATGTCGTCAACGAAGTAGACAACGACGAAGCAAAAAGTCGAACGAGTTACGCGATTTCGACCTTCTCGAGTATCCGTGCTAACACGTGCTAAAAGTTTTCACGCGATTTTTAACGAACTCCTTGAGCGTCGTTCGAACGCGCTCCTAATCGAAACGATCATCACGATCCCTCGATAAATCGTATAATTCATGCCGAATGTTAAAATCAAAGAAGCTCGCACGAACACCGAGATCGAATCTTCGCCGAGCAATCGACCGGCAGAACGCTCTCGACAACAGTCAAAGCAACGTTGCGCCAGCAACTGACTAGCTGTACCTGGTGAATGTGAAATCTTCGCATGACTCGATCTACATAGAGGCAGTCGCTTCCGCGTTATTTTACTTCTTATTACAATCTTATCTCTATCGAAGTCTGCCTCTATGCCTCTAACCTCTTAAAGGTAGTCTGAAATCGATTTTGTTCGAATATCAACGAATACTTTGATTTTTATTTCCGCATTCGATATCACCGAACCAACTGTCTCTTTCGACATCGACCTAAACGAGAATAACCTCAAAAAAAAGGAAAATAGACGAACGGAAGGAGCAAACAGACTCAAAATCGAAGGTCGTTGTTCGAGACGAAATCGATAGGATCGACGGATAGGGAATCATCCTTCCGTCGACAAACGAGATACCCGTGCGAACTGTGTACCTGTGTGGTACCCGTACCGGAAACCAGTTCGGTCGTGCCTCGAGTTATCCGGAAATGCGCGTAATTCCCTTTTTTTTTCTGTCGTTTGCGTTTCTGCCGGAAACGCCGGTACGTTTGAAAATGAGAAAGTCGTCGGTAGAGCGAGCATTCGAAGAATCGTCTACGCGCGTGTGTAAATACGCGTATAGGCGCGTATCTACGTACGTGCTCACTTGGACGAAATTCGAAAGTGGATGAGAATCGAAACGTCTCCCTCTTTGTAACGCTGTCGATCTCTCGATTGTGATTCTATACGAATGCCCACGATGAAAATTCGTCTCGAAGAAATTCCGTTACCTCTTCATTTTCTCTCTCGTTCATTCCGGTCACCTCGCTCCTTATTATTCGTTCCGTGGCGCGTTATAAGTGTGACGCGTACTGTTTACATCGCGGTCGATTCGCTGACAATCGGACCTCCTTGTCCTCCTAAACGTTGTTAAAAAAAAAGCCGTCTTTCGAACTCCTTTCCCGCTGGAACGTCGCTCGCGCGTCACGTGATGGACGCGCATGCGCCATGCGGTCGATCCACGATGTCGAAGCGCCACGTTATTTCGAATTTGAATAGCGATTCTTTTCATTAAAAAAAAAAAATTAAGAAATCGCTCGTTATTTTAATGCGACACGTCTGCCGCTTTCCGTCTCGTGCTTTCTACTCCGTTTCTCGCTCTTAAATATTGTATTTATTCTACATCCTTGTCGAATCTCTAAGAAATCGAGGTCTCCTTCGAATATGCGACGCGCATGCGCCATGCGGCCGATCCGCGCTGTCGGAGCGCCGCGTTATTTCGAATTTGACTTGCGATTTTGTTTAATATCGCGATTAAAGGAGAAAGGTAGGAGGAGATTGCTCCCTGCTCGAACGTTGAACGTCGAGGTCGATGATATCGAAGCTCGTCGAGCCGCTTCCGCGACGACAGACGATGATCGTTACGCCTTAAGCACGTGCAACGCGGCTACCAGTGATATCTCCTTGATCGCGATCGTTACGCCATATTCCTTTAATTTCATTCGTTTCGACGTGCACGCGACTGATACACGACGAAGGAGAGAAAAATAGCGATCCAACTCGCGCGGAATTACTCGATTAATTGCACAGAAATAACGTCTGATGGAATTCAACGGAACTTTGGGCGATTCGATACAAGTAAATTTCTTTATATATAGCCGAGACAATGGACGAAAATGAATAGAAAAGAAGAAACGCGAAGGAACACGTTGATCTCCCTGAGCGATTTAAAACGTGAAACGGAGACGTTGATTTGGCCATTTGGTGAGAGTTTTGAGAGAAATTTAAGAGTTGAGGAGGAGGGAGTTAAGAATGGCTCGCAGATGGGAGGAGGGAGCAAAATAAAAGACAAGGAAGCAAGAGAGAATAGAAAGATGACAAAGAGAGGCGAGAGAGAGAGGGGCTGGCAGAAACGAAAGCGATAACTAGGATAATTGGCTCGTGTTAAGCCGGATATATCATTATCTCGTTATTATCCTTTATAATCTCAAAATCCGCCTCTTTCTTCTGCCACTTCGACCACGCTGGAGAACTCGTTATCAGGAGATCGACGTTCATTCTTTAAATCCATCGTCGAGCGACTTTCCTGTCGTAACTTCCTTCATTTATATAATTTTACGGTCGATAATTAATTAGCTACATTTTCCATCTCTGGAACTACCAGTTCCAGAAATGTCGATAAACTCGATACCGCGTGTCAATGTCGATAGAAATGAACGTTGGCATTTCAAAGGCGCATTACGAATGCACACGAGCCGATAAATATCTAACGAGATGTGTCTTATTTCAGTTGAAATCGAAATTTTAATTAGTCGACTTTAATTTCCACTTACATTCGAGCGATGAAATTTTCTTCGCGGTTGAGATGCGACAAGATGATGTATGTCAATACGATCACGTTCCTTTTCAATTTTTTTGAAACGTATTGGACTTCAGCCAACGTTACGATGATGTGGCTCCGTAATACGATCACGTAACGCTTCTAAGTTTGCGATACTTTACAAATCGTGTCCTCGTACCACTTATTTGCAGAAAGACACTTGTGTGCATTACGCTGTACATCAGAATTCTTCGCGATTAATCTAAACAAAAAAATGTTTTTCAATCACCACGCACGTCATTTCTGAAAAGGAATTTCGAGAAGAAGCGGAAGACCAAGCAGACGAACTTAGCTTGCTAAAATTAGTCGACCCACTTATCTTCCCTCAAATTTTCTGTTACCTTCTCGAAACCCTCGGAAAAGTCTTTGTCAGCAAGAGAGATCACTGTAATTGCGAAAATAAATATTCATACGGACTCTTTCCAATCGTTGACTCTCGATCATTGGATCGTAATATAAGCAAAGCGAACGATCGCGTCCAACAAACGTCGAAAATGAGCTATTCGACGTTCATTCGAGTCTGCACTACGCATCGAGTTTCTCATTCTGTACTTTCGAGCGTAACCGTTCCCTCTAATTAATTGCAAGCCTCTGACACGTTCGTACGCGTGGTTCCGTGCGTGCGTAATTTCGATTTCATACCGTGAGCCGGACCGTTCTTCGTAAATCACGTAACTATCGAGCTCAAACCCGAGTACGAAGCGACGATAATGCGAAGACGGCGAGCTCAATACGCGTGTAACGCCAGTAAAATTGCATATCTTTCGCCTTTACGCACCGTGGATGGAAGGATGGATGGGTGGATGCATAAATGGACGGACGGACGGACGGACGTACTTTTGAAAGCGCGACCGTACCAAGTTTTCACCGATGGATTCCGAGCAGCGTTCCTTCGCCTTTCTGCGATAGCCCGACATCGAAAGTTCTTCCTACCGAAGCCTGAGAACCTGTAATTGTCGTTCCATAGTCCTGAGAAAGTTCGAATCCGTGTCATTCGTTCTTCGTCTTCCATCGATTGCAATTTTTTTGATTCTAAGACACAGCGATTCTTTTTTTTGGTCGAAACAATGAGCTACGAAGAAGAAGACTGCACGATTTTAGCCGCCATCATTTCTAGCTTTATTTGATTTAAAACGCAAAAGTAAATGTATTTTTACGCCTGGAAGAAGCGTCGTTTTCTTGGTGTATTCTCTTGCTTTTTCTCAAGCGATATTCCGATCTTTAATACTAATCCGTTTAATCCGATACATTTAATACAAACCAGTTGATTGCGTACGGCGACGTTGTACAAAAAATTTCTGCAAGTTGACTGAAATATTTAAGTTGACTCGATCATACACTCGAACATATTATAAAATGTTTTGTTATAATTTGACGGAAAAATAGAAAATTATTTTTCGGTCTTCCCAATGATAGATAAAGTCGTTAACTTCCACGTTGAGGTCGTTAAACGTGACCTTCGCATGAAGCTGCAACGGGATTCTCTTATTTCGTCGACCCGTGAACAGGATCAATTAATCGCGCAATTATTTCAACCTCGGGTGCCAACGTACCTTGACCCAAAATTGCAAAATCCCTTGAACCTCACCGACGAATTCACATCGGACGAACGTACGCAAACCGTGTCGTGGAATTTTACAATGAACGGAAGCGCCTTGAAGTCCCGGAACGAGAGAAACTGCGATCCTTCCACGATATGTTACGATATATTAGCCATTCCAGCGCGAGATAAACCGGAATATCCGCGTTTTGTCTCGTAGATTCTACCGCCGAGCTTGACACTAGGAAGATCTCTGCTCCTATCGCACGGCGAACCGAAGGAATGCGACGACGATCCTTCCGTCTGTCCATACGCGTAATACGTTCTCTCTACCTACTTTCGACGCGTTCAGCCGAGCCACGAACACGTACGTACGACTTCTTCGATGCCGATCGTCGCTCATTGGCGAAATATCTACGAGCCTTCGCTGTAACGCTTGACTCGTGTCCCGAATTTTGTGAGAACGGTCTGCAAAATGCGTCCACAGTGTTTCTTTCTGTAAATACATTTATAAATACGTTAAAATAATAATTAACGATTTATTAATAATTTCAGGTCTATTCGTTGCATCCTCGAATATACTAAACATTGTTAAAATGACACGTTATGAGGAATAATCTCACGACTAAACACATTGCCCAATTATTTTGGCCAATGGAACACAAAAATGAGTGTATTAAAGGGACGTGAAAAGTAACATCGTATTTACACATATCAACATTCGTTTAATACTAATCAGTTTAATCGGTTTAACACTAAAAGAACATTGATATAAGTAATGATAATAATCTTCTGTCAAGAAATTTGCATCATCGATCCCACAGAAGGACGTTTGCGGCGGTAATAGATTAACCGTACCAATTTCTCCCTTTCCACTCTCTTTCTTTTTTCTTTCTTTCTTTCTTTCTTCTCTCGTGACGTGGTTTAAGCGGCGCATCTTTTCTTATCAGCACGCGAGAGAGGATCGCCGAGACGCGTGGATAATCGAGCGCGCGCACGTGTAATTGCCCGAGTCGAATGTTCGAGCGCGTACGAATTCCACGAGGCGAAAGCCGAGCAGCGCTTCTCGGCGTTGCTTTCAGGCGTACCCACGTACATCTGTACGCGCGTCGTTTCAGTACGTCGGTACTGGTGAAATTCCGCATCGATTGGAGCAAGGGAAAAGAACCTTCGCTTCGAACTCCCAGACTCGTCTTGCGCGCTTCCACGTGTCCGTTGTTGCTTCCGCGAGGATAGGAAGCGTTACAATCGTTTAGCCTGGTCGTCCTTTTCCTACAGAAAGAGAAGGAAGTCAGTCGAATTGATACGAGAAAACGTAGATCGAATATTGGGTCGTCAAGGATGAAATTTGTAGAAAACCTACAAACTTCTCCAAATTACATCCTTGAAGACCTAATGGTTATCGTATTCGTTCTTAAAGCCATCACATGCCAAAAATCGAATGAACGTGCCATTTAGCTCAACGAAATCCGGGTCCGAGCTGAGGGATCAACGCTCGGTAAACAAACGCAAAGTTAAAAAGAAAATTGAAGGGTCGAAATCGATCACTATCGGTTATATCGGGGCAATTGCTGCCCCGAAACGTTTAACAAACGTGCCTTTAATGGGTACAATAAGTTCAAGCCGTATTGCACTAACAAGGCAAAAGAGGATTAAAGTCTTAATAATTGTGTCTAGATCGTATCGATCAAGCCAAGCCTGTTGAGAAACTTCTGCACCCCGCAGAATCTTGCAACGTGGCTGCCACTGGTGAAGGACACCCTGCTGCCAGTCTTCTTGGCGCTCTTCGACAAGATGTTCTGCCGCTACGTCGCCAAGGTCTACACCAAACAGGACAACGCAAAAAGACTGTCGCACGGTAGGGATCCCACAGACGGTTATCGACGGTAGATCGAGACTAGAGAATTTCTCCTTCGAGAAAAACCCTGAACATTGAACGTCGAGCGATTCTCGTAGTTCCTCGACAGTCTCTTGTTCGTGGTTTTCTCGAAAAAGTGTGAAAGGCGAGCGCGTGGGAAAGCGAGACGTCGTCGTAACATCGGCGCTTATCCAGGTAGAAACCGGCGCGTTTTGTTAACAATTGCCCGTAATAGGACTGGCAAGCTGATAACGACTTTCGTGTAAGACCGAATCCCTGATAACGATCGCGATCCTTCGTAACGACGCGCAATCGCTAACTTTCCGTTTCTGTTTGTCGATTATCCAACGCCCTGTCGGACACGATATTCGTACGTATGTATTTCACTTCGCGTTGGAATCGATCGACTCGACCTTTTTCGCCAATGATTAGAAGCTTTTTATTCTCTTTCGTGATTAACCTCGTGGGAAACATCGCGTGAGAATTTTTATCGACGGCCAAATGTTGAAGCACAGCAACTATCAGCGATTGTCACGCACGGTTTGGCTCAAGGTGCTCAACACCTTTTTCATTCGGACGTCAACAGTGATACGCAAAAACGCATAATGACGTTCCTGTTGTGTAAGTTTGCGAGTCGACTATGGATCGGCCTGGGCGAAACGTCCTTCAAATTCCAAAGAATAAGCGTCAGTCGACAGACGATAGTTTCGACGGAATCGCTTATAGACTGACGCTTATTCTTTGGAACATACAATACAATAAGACAACTCGAGCGAAGGTGTAATTTACACCAGTAGTACCTAAAAACATTCTCTCCAATTTGGGCGAAATTCGCGGGTAGATGCACGAGGCAGGCGTTAATTAAGGAAGGACGATTCCTTCAAGGACCTCGAAGACGATTGTTTTATGTATGACGCTTTTTTCAGGTGGCATGGACGGCAAGTTTCGACACTTCGAGCAGGACGCCGAATACAAATTACAATTGAATCTGAATCACGGCCTTAAGTTCCCCCTGACCAACGGAAGTCTCTATGGACGGTTGCACAATCATCAGAATAGAGGCGAGTTTGACATAACGAGAGTTACCCTACGTTAAGGTATTTCATCGTTTAGCCTCATCGCTGGCTCGTCCATCGTCGAACAATAATCACGGCCTTACTTTCCTCTCGGTTTCTCCGGAATCGCCCTGATAAGCAACGCGTATCGAACAATGCGCGTATTGCGATCGAGACCGTAATAAACGGTGCTAGCGCGACTCACCCCTCGCCACCATTACCATCGCGAATTTATCCAAGCATCGACGTGCAAACAGTTCGCCCGAGTTTTCGCGTGACTTATCCAATGAAAATCTGAACTCGTTAGATCGAGACTCGCTTTAGAAAGTTCTCCATAAAGGTAGCGCTTCTCCTTTTTTCTTTCTATCGAGAAGTCGATGCATCTAGGCTCCTTTCGAAAGGTGGGTCGATCGAAGGGCCTGGGTCGAGCAAACGCTTGGGTTCGAAGTCGACTGTCCATTCGGTGTAACGTTTCGTAGGTGGGATTTTGGGTCCGACGCGAGACGTCTCTTGGGGTAATGAAAAGTCTATTCGGCTCTCGTCTACCATCGATGTGAAAACCAACCGTGGTGTACCTCCCGTCGTAGGAAAGACAGGCACGATCGCGATGGGCATTCAGCACTATCCCAGATCGCAATCGATGAACGAGGACGGCAACTACGCCTCGTTACCACCGGAAATGTCGTCGTTCGCCAGCTCCACGTTCGAACCAACGTCACCACCAGCATCGGCGCCAACATCAACGTCGATATCAACATCGGCACAGGCGCATCGCCAGATCAACGAGTCGCCCAAGAAGAATCCCTCCGTCGATCAGCGCAGATCGAGACCCTGCGACAATCTTCAGGAACTGTCCAGCAATCGTAGAAAATTCGGTACCACCGACGTCTTCGGCCAGAACATGGAAAACCTCGTCCAGCTGGAGGAGCCAAAACGTAAATTCGCCAAAAGTCTCGACGAGATCCGCGAGGAACCGTACCGAAGGCATGCGAGGAGCGTCCTGGAGTTAGACAATTTGATCGTCGGTCTGGAGAACGGCCTGCACTATCAGCAGCATCCGAAGAACGCAGCCCTGCGAAGGAATCAGAGCTTCGATCACGCCAGGTACGCATCAGTGACGTATGCAGGTATCCTTACCGAAATTGTTTAGCTTAGATGACTTCTAGATCTACGCCAGTGTGTCTGGTATGCTGAAGATATTCGATATCGTGATAGTCGTGTTACGGATCTGAATCGAAGCATGGCGCGCCTAAGGTTTTTTCCTCGTGATGAGAAACACGTCGAAGCGCCCTGTGTTACGACTCGTTGGGATGCCAAAAATGGAAAGCAGAGCCGCGTTATTCCACTCTTATTCCCATACCGAACGAATCTAGATAATAGCCTATGTAATAAATAGGATTAATCACTTTCACATTTCACGGTATCTTCGCTCTGTACTTATATCATTAAGGTAATAAGCTCTTTATCCTCCTCCTTTAGCAGTAACGCTTTAGAATGGAAAGTATTAATGTATGTAGAATTTCGCGGCGTAACAAGAAAAATCATGCCGCTGCCGTGGCCACGCACTTGGGTGGATTCACATACCGCTCAATAGAAATCGACCGACATGTTATTTCGCAAAGATAGATAAGAGTTATTCGTTCTGGAAAATCGATGAAGAAACGTGAGAGCTGTTTTAAATTTAGGCGTCTTCGTTATCACGCAGGATCGTTTAAATAAGTCGGCTGATCGCGATAAAGTGTCCAATTTTTCTGTCGATGATATGTCGATGAGATAACTTGCAGTTTCTTAGAATTTCCAAGCAGTATCTCGATCGTTTGGCCTTCTGATTCTAAAGAAAAGATTTATCGAAGAAAATTCAGATTTTAGTCGTCTTCGTCTTTGCCTTCAATCGTTTAAACCGATCAAATCGAATATTCTCGAGAATTCCACACTTCGGTTTTAATCGCAAGGAAGCATCGAAACGAATTGGCTAATCCACTCGTGTTTCAGGTATTATCGTCCAGTTTTGGACTCGAGAACGTACGATTTGAAGAAGGAAGAGCACAGAAGGGAACAGGAGAGTTTCCATCAGAGACAAGACATTTTAGGTGACGCTTACGAAACGTCCGACGACGAGAGCTGTGACTTAGAGAACGGGGACTTCGATACTATAAGCTCTTGCAGAAGCAGAAGCAGGAGTTGTTGTTCCGTCACCACCGTAGCCAACGACGACTTCGAGTACTTTCAACGTAAGGGAACGAAGGTAATCCTTTCACCGTGTTCTCGAGGTATTCTGCAAATATTTTTTACGCTATTATCCTGTGGAAACTTTCGTACAATTTCACTGATGGTTTTGAGTTACCCAGGATCGATAAAAATTGTTAAAATTGCGATACGTCACACACGCGAATCGTGTCGCGAAACAACCGGGTACAATTAGAATTCTTTGTTCCAAAAGATTACATCAAAGCAAATTATTGTCATAACACGATGCGACGTGTCTTTTAACCCAATCAAGACTCCTTATGAATCATTTTAACTTGTAAGAATTAGTCCGACTGTCGAAACGAACGATTCAAAATAAAAAAATCGCGAAGCAAAAAGAAATTGATTTGGAGAGAAATGGCACGCAGTTTCTTCGTTGTTTAAAAGCCAAGTCTTGCGTAAGTAGCAATCGTGAGAATATCCTGTCTTACAGGTGGAGTTGCCCTCGAAGCGAATCAGTGAGGTAAAGGTCAACATGCGATCTTTTACGCCGAGGATCATAGAGAATGGAAAAGTTAATTGCGAGGAAAGGAAGGGCAAACTTATCGATACGAAGCCCGTCATACAGTCGTATCATCTGAAGAAGCAGAGAATCGTACCTGGATACTCCATGAACGACTTGGATAAGTTGACGATCGATAAGAAGTTCCCTAACTTATCGATGGAAAGCCTTAAGAGTATCCTAAAAAATTCGGATGTGAGTTATCTCGACAATGGTGACATCTGTAGACACGACATAGGTGGATCCGCGCCAGATTTCAAAAAGATCTTCGTTACCGAATTTATATGATATTATACTAATTCGCGTAGACGTTAGGATGCAAATTCCAACGTGAGATTCTATCCTAAGGAATATATTCACATGAAACATTTGTGATATTCTTCGTTGCGAATAAACCATGAAGATGCTTTCCTCGACACTCGACTAATCTCTTTCTAATTAGTACATTCGGTATATCGAGCGTTAACGAGCGTCTTTATAAATCCTTTTACTTTGTAAATACGTTTACATGAGCGTACCAACAACGTTTACAAGAACACGTAGAAATATAAAGTTTAAGGGCAATAATTAGTATTTCTTTAATTCGTAGAAAATGATTCTTCCAGCGAGGAAATAATTTTCTATGATGTAAAACGACGCTCCTAAGGGGAAATGAAAACCGGCAGAATTACAAACGTCGACAACTGCCTTTCAACTAATATTGCTATCGATTCACGAAACAATATTATTAACTCTTCGTCGATGCTGAATTTAGAAGGAAATGAAAAGTTAAAGTAAGAATGCTTGTGATGCGTCACAACATGCACGAATCTACATATGTATAAATCTTGTAAGATATATTTCAAGTTTTCTTGAAATCGCTATCGCGAACGTCGCTTATTATTAATATTAATATAATTATTGCTGCTATTATTATTATATTATTATATTAATCTTTATTTGTATATATCTTGTACATTTCTACCATAATGTTCAACGCAACGAGTGTAACATAACACGTGCGCGTACATAGACACGCGTGTTCATTCGATTACGCATTACTAATGTTATATTTTGTATAAAGTAGTCGCAAATAAATCTTTGGAATTTCCTTTATTTATAATCGATTTTGTGCACTTTTCTACGTCCATCTTTAAATAACTTGGAGAAGCCTAAGAGTTTATTAGCCAAGTTGTTCGCGAAACTTCGACAATTCTAAAATTTAGTCAAAATATAAAATCTATTTCGACGAATACATAAATTACTGATTCTAAAAACTTCGCTCTTTATTACTTAAATCATTACTAAATGCGGTGCGCCTCTAGTAAATCGTTGTTTATCGATAAATATTAATTTCAAACTCTTCGAGAAATGCCAATTGCGTTTACATTGCTAATATTTGCTGATATTATCTATGGAACATCAACGAACGATCGGACGTCTACTGTACGGTTAGAGAAATTACCCTTATCATCGCTGATCGTATGCACAGCGCATCGAGCTTCTCTCAAGCGTTTCCGGCATGAACGCTGTTATCGTCATACAGGGTGTCTCATTTACTTTCTTCGAGCAATGCTATTACGCAAAGGAAGTAACTCGTTGGAATCTCCAAAGTCTTTAAAATGATCTATAACTTTCGCGATGTTCATTCGCATGGAAACATTAAAATGAAGCATCCTGTATATATGTACGTTGAAACCACCATTAACGACCATCTCTCATCAGACTAGAACAACGTCTAGAGCAGGGCTCTGTTCTCGAAGATCCAAAAGTGCACTCGTCGTCTACAACTGGTCTACGATCGTTTCGATTTGTAGATCAATCCTGCAAATGACTTCACAATTTTGTATCCATGCGAAATATCAAACTAACGATGTATATACTAGGATCGAGGAAACTGGGAGAACGAACGTCATTGGAAGAATCGTTTATCTTCTCGTGAAAAGTTAAAGAGCCTCTGCTCTAATACCAGAACTAGAACTCTACTGAACGTGTCACTTCGAACTGACGCTGGAGTGACTCGTCTAGTCCCTCCCATTCCTCCTAGATACAATAGAATTTTCATATATTTAACAAACGTAATACAATCACTTTACTTAAGCGAGTATCCGTGCAGGTTTGTCGTGAGTATTTTTTACCTTTGGCAAGATCGAGGGTTGCGAATGTCGAGCGAAAGATTATAGAGGCACGCCCACCGCCACGTCGCACATACCACATATGCTTTAACGCGATAGCTATCGGCCAATGCCGTAATTATTCGATGAAATCGCTAACCCTCCTACTGGACTCCGCTTTATTGCGCATTCGTTGACTAGTAATACACGGTTTGGCATCGTTGTTAATCGTATCTTTGCATGATTACTCATACAGTGGCGTAGAAACGTCTTGATCGCAACGATAGCGTCCCGAGGGATATGATTATAATTATACGTAATGTGAAGCGGACACGCGTGATTCGAACACGAATATTTTATATAACAACGATTTTACTATTTGGAAAACGATACGTGATTTTTACGCCAACATCGGTATCGCGACGGGCTTCTTTTTTAGAAAATAAAGTTCATCGCGTTTAATATGCGTGCTGTAGCATTGATTTTTGTAATGGCGCGACATAACGCGAATGCCGTACCATTCAAATTTGTAAGCCACATTCCTCATAGAGTATAGTACATGTACTACTACATACTATATAATATTATATCTTACTATATATACTACGTTGCGTATTTTATAATTTGATAAAATTTGTACTGTCCACGAACGTATTAGGAAGAAACAATTTGAATTGGCGCGCATTTGTCACGCGGGCATCACGTGACACTTGGCGAACGACGCAGCACTAACGTTACGTGGAGGCCATTTATTAAAACGTGATATTTTTCGATAACACGTACTCATTATAAAACGAAGAAAAATCAGACGTAAGACAAAATGGCTGCAATAAATCACGTTAGAGCACAAAGTCGATTTGAAATTTGTTCGACGTCATTTACCGCTGCCAATCCCTTACAATCCTTCTCTTTCATATTAAAAAAAAGAAATCACTTTACTTAAAATTAGAAAAATTGCATTAAAAGACTATCTTAAGGTCGTCGCGTCGATTTTACCCACCGAATGAATTTTCGTCTCGAACGCGTTCCTTCGACGCGTAGAATCGTCTCCCCTTCGAAAGATTTTTTTCCACGTGGAAACGACGCGGACGACTTTCTTCTTTTAGTTCCTACGCCACTGACGTGAGTACGACTCGCTCGCTTTGGTACAGGGTTCGCAGCATACATAAAACTAGATTCGATCCGGGGATCAATGACTCGCATAGACGAGATCGTTTCCTCGAAAGATCGCCTCGATCATCGACTTCCGGTTGAACTTTCCCCCTCTGGACTCCATCGTGACGAGTAGCTGCTCGTATCTTTTCCAGGCTGTCACCGAGGCCGCTTCCTTTTCCTGTTCGCTCTTAATCTTCCGAAACACGTCGGTACTGTTCACCGCAGCCTCGGAAATCTCGCAGACGGTTTCTGAGTCCGGTATCATCTACAATTACAAAGGGTGTCAGTAACGTTTCGACGACTTTTCCACGTCCATTTCTCGTCCTGTCAATTCGTTTGGTCGACTCGCAGTTGCTCGACATTTTTCAAAGCGACTAGGTGGGACGTAATTTATCGACGATATTGTGTCAATTGTCTATTATTCGTCCGCTTTGGAATGGAGTCTGAAATGCAATAAGCGGTTGAAGCGTGCTTCGTAGACGTTCTCTTCGAGTGAAATGTCAAGTGTCGTCCGTGGTTGAGAAGCGTGCTTCGAGTGCAAGAGTTCGATCGGACTTAGATATTCAACGACGAAAGCAGATCGAAGAAAACCGCGATTATCCTTTGCGATAATTCCTCGAGATGCCTTTTGTATATTTCTTGTCGTTCGAACGACGCGATCCAAATACGTGAATAGCAAACGCGCGAGTTGGAAAATAGAAATAAACAAATATTGCTTTTCGCACGGAGCCTGACGAAATTACGTAATGAATTATGTAACAGGATAGAATTGCGTGCTAAAGTCACGTATAGCCTAATTTTCAAATTGTTCGTTCAGTCAAATTTTCTCTAATTGTTTTTTTTCGATTCGCCATTCGTGCGAAATAAAATGGCCGCGATAGGATCGAATAATCTTTTCGGAAGGACGTTAAAATTTGGAAGCGCGATTAGTTGCTCGATGTTAGCAGGACATATCGTAGGGGAGCGTGTGATACAACCCCAAACCATGTCTGAAATCAATACTCGAAGAGCAATACACCGTTACTAAGGATTCTCATCCCCGCTTCAGATTTGCCTCGCCCCTTCGCCCCGATGCAATCCATGCAACGGAGTTCATCGACCAACAAGGATCCACTCGAAAAGATTTTACAACGAGCACGACTTTTTCAGATACAAACTCAAAAGCTTCAAAAATCGCACGAATATTATGTACGATAAAATCTGTTTCGACAGCCGCACGAAATATCTCACTGACAATATCAACATGACATGTTTCAACTTTCATTGTTCCTCTCTTTTCTTTTTTAAAATTTTCCATCAGAATATAACAAACGGAAACGATTTACAAGCTTCGATAACGCCAAAAAGCTTGAAATTTCTCGAAATGAACGACGAACTCGCTATTCTTCGTTTAACTATTTCCGTTTCCGTCAGTTTTGCATATCGAAAATCCTATTTCTCCTGGATGCAAATTGAGATCCAAGAGACGTTAGAGTCAAGATGGATTCACGAGACGGTTTACTCAACACGAACGGAGTTCGTTCGTCAAACGTTCGAACAATAAGCACGATTCTGGCTCCTAAGCCGATATTCTCGACGCTTCCGCAACAAGTTTATTCGCTTACCTTGCACTTTGTCCGAAGGATCTCGATTCCGTTCCTTGGTTCCGAGCCCGTTTATCGATCCTCGATGGCTCCGTTATCGTTCGAATCAGGAGGACGACTTTCGAGGAGATTCGTTCGAATTTATTCTCGTCGATGGAGTCAGACTCGAATCGAGTCAGAACGCGGCCTAAGAGTAACTGAAGAAGGCCAATGCCGACCATCAGCTGGGTTAGTGGAGGGTCCCCCCTCCCCATGCAGCCAAAGAACTCGCATATGGCAGTCATATGGGGAGAGAAGGGGTGAGAGCAGAAGGGAAAACGAAGGTGGGGGAGGCGCTGACGGGCGACGGGTTCAGAGGGGGCAAAGGGTTTACTAGACTTTTTACCCCCGTCGAATCGAAATTCTTGGATGATGATTTCCGTTTTATCGTCGAATGTCCAACATCGTCCGTTACATTAACTTCGAAACGAAGGCCGAAATTTAGAAGGCGTTTTGCGGACATCGTTGTAATTTGAACTCGTTTTCGCAGATATTTTTTCGCCTGTTAACTGATTAGTTTTTTTTAAAGCATTCAATTATTAGATCGGTATAATTATTATTATTAAATATTTTATCGATGTTTTAAAAATGACGCGACATGAGGAGCTAGCGTGTTAAGTTGCTTGTGCTATTTTGAGTTTGCTTCGATTTTAAAACTTACGATTAGATGAGTGGATCTTAAAACCGCAACGAAAGGAAGTACTTTTCGAGTAAAAATCAGCAGAATGATCGTAAGGAGTGCAAGGGAAAAGTTAGAACCGCTAAAGATTTTATAAAATTCTTCCTCGAGGTAGCTTCTCCTTATTTTATTTTCCCTACTTTATTTTTTACAAAGGAAACCCGTGTATCTGCGGTTGGAAACCACAGTAGCGATACGTGCGTTCCGAGTAAGATCGTATTTCGTTTGTCTGCGAAACAAATTGCACGAGCTCGATGAAAAATTAAGTCGCGTCGTGGCGTGACGCGTGACTAACTATCGAACTCATCGGAGTTTCGCATTTTTTAAAAGATCCAAGACCGAAACGTCGATTTTTTTTGGAGGGAAAGTAAAATCAGAGACGACGCGACCTGGAATTCAATCGATTTTAAATAATTATTTCCTCCGTCTGTGTCGTTTTTCGCCTGGATATTTTTATTAGGCATTGATCAGTGCCTAAATACGACGATAAAAAAGTTCCACGGAAAATACACGCGTAATATGAAGTACATTTAAAGAGAAGGATTAAACTGCATAGAAATGTCATGTTTTTCGCATCTTCGTTTCACGAACAAAATATCGATTCATTACGTTTCATCCTTTAACAGAAATAAATCGAGAAGTAGGACGTAGTGCGACGCGACCAGACATCCAATCAATTATAAATAATTATTTTCTCCGTCTGCACCGTTCTCCTTCTGAATTCTTCCATCGCACCTTAACGTTGATCAGGGCCTAAACGCGACTATAAAAAAGCTTCAAGGAAAATACGTGTGTAATATGGAGTATATTTAAAGGCGAGGCGCGTTAAAGTTCAATCGGTCGAGTTCTCGTCGAACGGAGAGACGGGAGAAGCGGAGGAACAGAGAGAAAGAGGGATAGAGAGATTCATCTAACACGAATGACCGTCTGGCATCGACACGAGGGCCGTCGGTCCATTGTATAATGTCCACGAAATCGAGTAAATTGGCTGAATTGCCACGTCCGAGAATCGTGACCCATGGAAGAATCAGACACGTACCGCAGATGCAGATGCGCGATAAAGCGCATTGCGTAACTACAAGCGTTAGTTTGCAAGTTGGTCGCTCGGTTGGCCGCGATTAGAATCGGCGCCTCCTACCCTCGGATGAATTTTAGGACATAGAATCGATCCGTCTTCCGAACGAGCGAACAACGACGCGTAATTTCGCTTGACTAACCAACATCCTCGTACGAGAGACTTCCTTGAAAATCGCATCAAAAGGAAGCTCGACAGCGAGAAATAGTTCAAGTCAAGCGTCGAAATGGACAAATTTGTTCAAATCGAGAAATAAATAGAGAAGACGAGGAAATTTTGGAGCTCGTCGTTGTTTCCGATCCTTCGATATGATCGTCTTTTTTGTGCTGAGAATGTTCAGATTGAATCAAGGCGAAATAAATTAGCGTAAATAAAATCTATGAAGCGTGAGCATGGAGAATAGGGTGAGAATTTAACGTTCCCCGTTGCGAATTTGCCGCGTCGTCGGTCTGAAATATCGCGAAAAGACGACAAAAAGTACTCGAGATAATCGAAATAACCGAGGAACGAGAGAGATGCGCCTACCGGGCAGCTGGTTGCAACATGTCGTGCATTCAGTGCCAAGACGCAAGATGTTCGAAAAGAAAAAAAGAAAAACGGAAGGAAAAGAAAGAATCGTTCTTTCTCGTGGTTTTGCCTACGCCGAAAGAGTGAAAGAGCTTTCGAGCTTCGCGAGGAAGCACGAATTAATCGCGTTACGCCACTGCTTCGTTGTTGTCGAGTTTCCAGGAACGAGTGATTCTTTCGATCTCATCAACTTTCGAACTTTTGCATTTCCCTTTTCTCAAAAAATATTCATTTTTGAACTCACCACTTTTCCATTTCCCGTCGAAGAGCAAAGAAATGTTCACCAGTGATCTTCATCGGTCGATGTACAAACGGAGATTAATTCCAATTCTTGAATGCATTTTCGATCATATCTTCGACCATAGTACACATATGCGCAAGTAAAAATTTTCTTCTTTATATCGTGTATTTCAATTGTTAAATTATGGTAATATATGATAATAAAATTGACAAGTTTTCTCTACAAAATGGCGTTTAATTCATTTTATTTGGCCTATTT
>JAITYT010000498.1:301247-321955 GCA_025433975.1 Liostenogaster flavolineata
CGTACATTGATGCAAAATGAAACTATTCTTCTGAAAAGAAATTTAAATTCTTGCAAGTGGAAGTCAAACGGGCATCATTAAATCGCACCAAACGAATGATCTTCGATCATTATACTCGATGATGCGACGCAATTATTTCCCTAGAAAGAAAGCAGATCTAGCCTTTAACCTTCATCGATCGGTGTACACGTGGCACAGATTAATTTCAATTCTCGAAAGCATTCTCGAAACCGACGATTCAGACGTGCTTCCAAATCGAACTAGCATCATCGAGTCGGTTGGCGCTGGCTGGCTGTTCGGCTGTACCCCGACTTAATGGCCAATCGGTGTGTCGCCTCGTTACATGGGAGCCGGTCGAGGGCGCGTGCACCATAAAGGCACACGACACCACTCTTACAGCTGCCGGAAGTATACATCTGCCAGGATCTACTAACCGTACGGAGGAGATCGGTCCGACTGAGCTCCCGTCGACGCGAAATCTTGCGGCGCGCCGCGCCGTCCGATAAAAACGAACGACGTTTGTCGTTGTCGCCGATATCGAAGGGACGAGAGGCGGGAGTACGATATCGCGAGAAAAAGGAAAGCGAGGAAACGGTTGATCGAAATACGGAAAATCGGGCATCGTGGCGCAGGCGGCGTTTCTTAAAATCATTCTGAGATTTAAAATAAATCTGAAAAAAATTCTGAAAATAATGGTTGAGAAATGTAAGAAAATATACGTAATTTATTCGTCGTGAGAGGAAACCTAGGTTGTGGATAGGTGACACTTGATTATTTCTTCAATTGTCTGTAGGACGACTATAATTTCTCCAAAGTTAAAATATTAAAGTACTTAATATTCATAAGAGCGACAGGCGTGAACACGATAGGACCGAACAGCTGTGGAACGTCTCGTCGATAGAATTTATTCATTGGAAAAGGAAATCTAAGTTGTCAAGTTTATCGATCGCATCGACGCGCTCCGTTGCCCATTTGGTTTGGGGAGACGATCGAGTCGAACCAACTTTTGTCCACTTTGGTCTACCAAATCGATCCAACGTTACTGAGAATAAATGTTTTACTTTTGCGGAAGGTGTCTCTGATTGTATTTAAAGGAGAAGAGCGAAATAACCTGAACTTACAATTAAAGGGCTTGTTCGAGACTGACAATCGTGTCTCTCGTGGACAAGTGGCGCCTGATATTTATCAACTCTTCCGTAGCGATTGTTACAATTTATCAACAATTTTTGAAGAGTACAAAATGTAGACTGCAAGTCAACCTCTGGTGTACCTTTGATATTCTACTCACACTTTCAACGTTCGCGAAGTATACGTAACTCTCTTCATTGATTTAACAAATAGCAAACAATTCTTGGCACGGCATAGTTTCGATTATCAACAAGATCGCCTGAGATCTCTAAACAACAAATCGCACTAATCATAGAACCCTGTAAGAACACGACAAGCCTCGAAATTATCATTCTAATAGTAAAATTTGTTTCAAACGCTTTTACGACTCTTAAAAAGTAAACGAACTGGTACGAGGCTCGTCCACGCCCAACATCGTGTCCTATCAGCTAAATATCTCAATCAAGCGAGAAACGAACCAGTCTGCGGGCTGTTTCGGGGGTCGACCAGGACGAAACGAGGAGAACGCTATTCCCTCGATGAAATTCGAGCATCGCGGATTACTCAGAGCACCGTCCATCTCACGGATGTTAGACTTTTTCCTTCCGATCGACGTATCTGCCGGAATTCGGTGGACGATCCACCACTCGAAGTCTGCGCACCTCCTCAACCCTTTTTTCACGTTCCCACCCCCGCAGCTGACGACGGCGGGTTGCCACCTGACGGACGGCGGCTCCGGGACAGCTGTTCGCTCCCCCTCGTCGTTGGTCGGTCGGTCAATCGCGCTCTTTCTCCTTAAAATTTCGTCCGACGACCGAAAGGAACCGGCAGGAGGAAGTTTGGAAGGATTTCTCCTCGAGATCGTCTTGAAAAAAGCGCCGCGTCGCTCGTTAAACCTCCTACCAGCGAACTAAGTACTCATCTGTGTTGAAAAAGAAACTAACGTTCAGTGTTGGAAGCTTTCGATTTTCGAATATCTCGTGATTCGACAAACAGTTCCTTGCTTCATCCGTATTTTGCAGTCGTTAAACTACTTCGACCTGTTTCTGGCCACGTCTACTCTCAAATGTTGCTCGATGTTTTTGCTCAGGCTCTCGAATTTCAAAGTTATGAAGACGATGATCGCTGCAACGATCAAAGGACGATCGATTCCTTATAAATTCTCTGAGAGAAAGTCGATTCTTGATTGTCTTCAAGCGCAAAAGAAATTTTGGCCCGCTTTCAACTCTGACGAACACATGATCGCTTGTCTCTCGTTCGACCGTGTCTGCAATCGATCGAGAATCGACGTCCGATGGAAAATCGATTTTAATTCGATTGATTAAGATAGAGATATCCACTTCTTTCATACTTGAAGGTAAAGCTATTAGCAAATGAAATAAGGAATAAAAAGCCTCTTGGTCGAACGAAGTTCTGCGATCTGAATAATGATGTTTTCGCGCAATGACGCAATAACAAATGAAAATAAATCGTAAATGCGATGTTTTGCGCGTTAAAATGAAAAAAGAATAACATTTAGTTAGCATTTACAGAAACTGTCGTTGGTTGACATAAGCAATTAGCAGTTATATAATAATATTTATGGGCAACTGAGCGCTTCGACAAACATAAATGACAAGAGAACGTGTAATTTGTATTCGTTTGCTCGAGCGTATGTTCACGTACGTACTCGTAGAAATGAGTAGAGCTTCCGCGTCCAAGTATTCCTAGTAAATATTTGATCGTTTGATAGCAAAACAATATACCGGTAAAAACGCTTACATTATGAATCGTAATTACAAGAAGTGTTAGTTCGCAGGAACGGTCATTATTCGCACAGCGCGATAATGACTACTAATATATTCAGCCCAATGAAAAATTCATTATTTTCGAATCTGGTAGCTGACCAGAATGCGCATCTTGCCGCTGCTAATCATGAAAGTGAGATAATTGATTAACTACGACGAATCGTCAAACAATTAGTCACCGGCCGCTAACGGATACTTCACGAGATTGAAATACTCGAAGCTCGACTCGATATCACTACGAACAAAACCACGATATTTTGATACGTCGTTTATAATATTTATAAAACAATCGACCACGGCGATTTTGCATGATTGATTAAAGTCAAATACGAGAGATACGATAAAATCGATTCGTTCGATCGTTTCGCATAAGTTTATCGAAGTGCGCGACTGAAACAATTAAACAATTCCCACGAATCTACGCATTAAAATAAGCGTAATTAAAATCGAAAATTCTCGGACGCGCTAGAATCATCGTTAAAACGCGCCATCGAAATCGATGTCGTCGATAAGGCTGCGCCAGCGAATTCCTCTCGACCAAAAAATCTTGTAGATTGAGCGACGATAACGGGGAAACAAAGAGGCACGCTAGGACCGGGAACAAAATGGAGGCAAGATGAAGAAGAAATCACTCGGTGGATTCCCTTGGTAACAACGGGCACCGCGCGTCTGCCTTCGGCTTATTTTCGCCGGATGAACGTCGAAGACAACAAAAGTACCTCGACGGAGCAGATGCATGGCATGTGCTACGAACCAACACCAGATGCCCCATTGGTGTGGAGATCCCTCGGGCGAGCAGCAGCGCGACCGATAAAAGGGGATTCTTCGCGAGGAGCTGGTCGCGTGCCGGATCGACATTTTCCATGGTTATCCTGATGGCAGGCCACTCTATCGATCGCCAGTCCTAGAAACTTTCCTCCATTTATCGATCCTATCAGAGATCTTGAAAAAATTCACGATGCCGGACGACTTGGCTTTCTTCGCGTAATTATGTACCTACGTAATCGATACGTTAATCGAAGCAAACCCAAAACCTCTTTGCAGAGTTTGCGATGGGAAAAGATCTAAAGATGATTCCGAAGAGCCGCGTGGAGCCTGGGATACCTGGGATGAGACCATTTACTGATCGATTCGCCGACACTCGAAACACCATCCAAAGCAGCTATCTAGCCTTGACCTAAAGATACATAAGAATGTAGTGAAAAAGTTGAAAAGATCATCGAACTAACGGTTAACTTAGCTGTTGTTTATTTAGTAATCAATGTTATCTACAATGATTTATTGTAAAAGTAACAACGATATCATACATATGTACAGGTTATAGTCCAGTACGATTTATTACGTACCCTTTGAGGGTCCGTGTACTCTGACACGTTCAACTAACTTTCGCAAAATTCGCCGAACTTGTCCAAGTTCTTCTCGAGTTGCGCTATCGAGATATCAGTTGTCGCGGACATCGTTTCACTGATTTTTTTTTCATCGAATCGATTCCACGTTTCGTCGTTGAAATCGACTCGTCGTATACAAGGAACGATGATCGTTTGTTTAGTCCATGCTAATTAATAATTTACTGTTCTATCGTAAATTGAAATCCCTATCTAACGTCTTCCACGTTGTTTCGCACTACAAAAATTTGTATACTTATTTACAAACTCGTCGAACAATACGTTTCTGACCTAAGATCGACGATCAGTTCCACCAGTCGTAGATGAAATCGTTTCACCATGGAAAAGTGTCGAAGCGTTTCAGATTGCTCTGCATTCCTGGCTTCTAGAGAATTCGAGACACGACACTGAAAGCGCCTCGGCACGTTGCAGCCATGAACCAACGTCGATATTTTAATTTTGAGTTATTCTCGCGTCCTATTTAACGATTCTTCGCAATGTTATCTATCGTTATCTCAACTTATTATCCAACGTAATCGATTTTGTTTGTCTTACGTTAGGTTAACCTATAAATCTGCTCTATATGTAAATAGTTCCGATTTGCCCGACATATAATCTACAATTCAAATCACTGGAAACGTTTGCGCACCACTACCTATAATTTCATTTCGAGTCATGATACGAAACGATCCCAGGGATTAGAATGTACATTCGTAAAGGAAAAGGGAACTCGAAGAAGGAGAATTTTTTTCTCTCGTTAGACTAGAATTTTTGCAAGAAGATATTGAAAGGACCGAAGGGAAATTTTTTATTTAAATTTCCTACGATGTGTATCAGAAATATTCTCTTGCTATGATATATTCTTATAACGTTTCTCTACATGCGTAACGCATTTGAAAGTTCAAGATTCTCGATACGTACTCATAGCAAAAAAGTTCTTCACTGAAAATAACCGGAAAAGACACTCTTACTATATCACTCGTGAATAAAAGTAAGATTCCCTTTGTAAACTTTTTAACCCTTTCGCTATGGCGAAGCCCATCGCCTATATGTCACAGCTGAATAGAACTCCGTATTAAGAAATTACTGAATCGATGATAAAACGACACAAAAAAAATATAAAAACCTCAGCTTAATAACTACGATCAAAATGAAAATTTTATTTTTAATACGTTATTAATTCAATAGAGTCAATAGAAATAAAATATACATTATAAATACCATCATTATAAATATATTGTAAATATAGCAGAAACCAGTGCCGTTTATAGTTGGCGCTGAGAACGGAAGGGTTAATCTTCAGCCTCATTTTGCAGATACAAGATGTAACACGTAAAGTCTTAAAAATAACCTACATTTTTGGATCGTTCTGGTCTTCGAGCTTTGACTTCAAAATATATTTTTAAATAAAAAGTAACGCATTTTTCTACATTTTCAAACAATAAGGAGAATTGACCGAAATACCTAATAAAAATAATGCAACCCAATTTGCATATTTAATATAAAAAATAATATATTATGAATTCTTGATAATATAAATAAGAATAAAAAGCAATTGCGATCGAAGCAGTTGCAAAAATTTGCAATTATAAATCACACTTTCAACAGAAAAAAAAAATGATAGGGAAAAGAAGTGAAGCTGACAAATATCTAATTCGACTCTCCTTTAAATTTGAAAATCTGGAAAAAGTCCTGATTCATCGATCCCAAAAATATCCCTTGAAGTCTTCGTTGCTTCGACGAAGCCAAAAATGAAAGAATTATAACTATACACCGCTTGGTATCGTCTCGTCTTACGTGCTACATCTCGTACACGATAATAATTACTTTTCTTATATAAAAGTAGATGCTTCAATCACATTATTTAATGAAAGAATCGGTTCCTCGCTGCAACATTATCTGACGTAACTAATACACGGTTGATTCAATGATCAAAATTAATATCACTCACTTTTATATACAAATACTTCCGTTCATTCCATCGAAACCTGGTACAGCGACTCCGCAGATGTTTCCGTATCACGTGAACTTCCCAGAGGGTCGTATTAAGCGCACCGATAAATTTGTTCCACAACGAAATTAAATATTCATCAACCATGGAAACACCAACTTCATCGATCACTAAACGTAATTTCGCTACTTTTTCCGTAACATTTAAATGTTTTTCTGTACCTAATCAAACATAACAACCCGATAATCACTTAACTTTGATATCGTTGACCTTTCGATAAACTTAACATATTAACCACAGTGATCGATAACCCTGTGTCTCATTGACGCAAAATCAATAAATCATGCTGTACAATTTTTGATTGACACTTATTTGATATCGGAACAAATCCTAATTGTCCAATATGTCCCTAATGTGTAGTAATTAAAGATAAGAGAATGATATTTAAAATTCAACATTAAACCGAATCACAAAAAAATAGAGTTTGTACGATCTCAACATTTTCTCACCATGAAAAGGTCGACCGTAGACCCGTCAAATACATAAATACATACCTAGATATTTTGTATATATTGTACATTGCATAAATAAAAGCAAACCTTGTGTCATCGACCGAGAAAAATGCAGGAACGAAACGAAAACCATCGGTATTTACGTAGTGTAACGGGCGTAGGCTCGCTCCCTCTGGAGATCCAAGTGATTCTTCATGGCCAGGACCGTGGGATGATGCAGCGGTAGTCCCTCGTTCTCCACAAGGTACCTAACAGCTTCGGTAGCGCAAGCGTCCCATCCAGACGCCCATGATCCTGCAACGTTTTCATCCTGTTGCTGACTGCTGATCGATCTGACCCCTCGAACTTCCTCGACATCGTCCATTCTCAGGCAACGGTCCAAGAACATGATTCCAGACGAGCCCAGGTTATCAGAGGTTGGAACCTTCGATTGAAAGGAGCCAACAGTCACAGTTTCTTGACTGTCCTGATAAAAGCATCCGAAAGGACGTTTCGTGCGTTCGAACGATCGTGCCTGGTCGAAGTAATCGCTTTCCCGACACTGTGCCGCGCTGTCCTTCATGCCGATTCCGCCTTGAAGGCGACTCTGATCGTGAAAACTCGCGTCTTGGATCATCTCTAGACTCTGGTCGTTTCTCGTCTCGAAGCGTCCTTGAAGGGGTATTCTCATGGCGCTTTGATTGTGCTTCTGCTGCGAATACTTCAGCTCCTGAGCCAAAGATGCCGCCAATTGATGAAGCAATCTCGTATTCTCGGGTTCCTCGTCCTCCTCGTCATCAACGTCGACCTCGACACCCTCGTCCTCCGACGACGACAAGAAATCCTCGTTGTTATCATCCATACCCAAGAGCGTCAGTAGACGTTCCGCCGCGTCTGATGGGCCATTTAAAACAGAAAAGAAAGAGCATGATCTTTAACATGATAGAAGTTATCGAGAGTTATTCCGAAGGTTACCGTTAGGCATCTATACCGTTATCTTCTTTTTCTTTTTGCGTTATGATCGGCTTAGCTTTTCTTAAATCTTTGATTGAAGTTGTGCGAGATGACGAACATGTTAAATATCGAATTATTTGCAGTTTCATGAAAAGATAGAAATTAAATGATTGAATATGAACATTCTTAATTGCTTCGATGGAAGGCAATCATGGCTAAAGATCACAAGCGGAGCGAAAAGCTTCCTTCTCTAACTGGGAGTCTAAGAGGGGAAACCCCCTGGCAAGGCAAGCAGCCGAAGGCTGCCGTGCCTGCTTTACATCGCGACGTATATACAAACTGCAAATTACTTTCCTCGACTGGCTACTACCAAAGTTAGATGAGTAAAGATTACGTTTATAGGCTCGATTTCAGTGTCCGTAATTTCCTACAGTCGAAAACTCGATAGCGTGTGCAAACCGACGTTCTAGATCAATAGAACTTTACGTGCTGTCGATAAAATCCCATCACATACAAAAAAACCTATCGTTTATGAATTCAACCAAAAAATATAATCCTCCCAAACGTTGCAAAGTCGTGCTTTCAATTCAATGATTTATTAGTGAAGCAAACTTTATCAGGCTAGTCAAACTTGTAAATTGTATATATTCGCGTCTGGCAACAAATTTCTTATTTGAAAAAAAAGAAATACCTTGACACTATAACTTCACTGAAGCGAATAAGTTCGATCCCAAGACCCGTGCGTACGAAAACTTAGCAAATCGTAGTCGTCGCCGGTACAGAAATTACCGCACAAAGGAAAGGAAATAAAAAAGGAAACCAATCTTCGCGGATCGAATTGTTCGAACGTTCCAGTGAACGGTTACGTACTGGTGAACCGGTCGACAGATTTAGTTCGGCCGCGATACAATACAAACGACGCGACAATGCAACGTCATAACGACCGGACTTCTTTCATCATTTGAAGTCGCGATTCGATTCACAACGAATAGAAGAAAGAAAGACGATCGTGTTGGAACGATGAGTCGGACGAAGGCGGCCCGGTTTTGCTCTCCTATGGGAATTCCGTTCGGTAAATGTCTCATGGGAACTACCTGTCGCGATATCAGCACCAACATCATCTCAACGTCACCCCGTCGCTCGTCCTGCGAATCTCTGAATTTCGCACGTACCTCCCCTCTTTCTCTCCCTCTCAGCCCTCCAACTCCCCCTCGGGGCTTCGTTCTTTCTTTCTTTCTTTCTTTCTTTCTTTCGTTCGTTCGTTCCTTCCTTCCTCCCCTCTTTCATCTCGAAATATCGTGCGCGACGTTCGATTTACGTGCAAGGTTAGGCGGCGGCAGACTAGACGCGTTCGCACACTACTCGTGAGAGAGCTCGGGGTCGACCGAGCGGCAGGTAAGGGTAGTCCCGTGGGTTACCTGTTCCTGGGAACAGGAATGGGATCCGATCGGTCAGGGGAGAGGAGGGGGAGGCTGGAAATCGATCAAAATTAAGCTCTATCTTCTGCGAAAGTCGAGCGAGAGAAAACTGGATTCCGAGCTACGAGAATGGACACGGCGTGTAACTTTAAAATATGATCGTTTCTTGAACGTTTGGAGCAAGGTTTGGGCCTTGTTTGATGCGCTATAGCGTTTCCGAAAACGACGTTAGGTTTGAGATGTTACGAAGGGGAGGAAAATGTTAAAAGTATGTCTACGACCGTTTCTAAGATTCAAACGGACGTTTGCTTCAGGATGGTCAGATACAGGACCTAGAGGTTCGATCCGGTGGATTTATAGTTACGTAATGCAACGGATCGATGGATCAATACGTAAAGAAATTAATCAAATAGCACTATTAGCGTTCGATTCGAATGAATGATAACTTACTGGACATTGATTTAGACCTGCTGTGGTTTTCCTATGGTGACAATCAATCTTCTTCATAAATCGACGTTTTTCTTCCGAAATTAAACTTCTTTTTTCTCCATGATCTCTCCTCTGTCGGTTTAAATACGTTACGATTCGTTGTGTATCCGTCTTTTTTTTCTCTGGCGCGCGCTTTTCGTTAGGATTGTCTGGACCAGTCAGAAACGAGTTCATTGTTTTTTTTTTCTGTCCGCCCTTTCCTTTTTCATCTTTCTCTTTTTCAACCACCGAACGCCTCCCCACACTCCCCACTTCCAGAGAGACATCAATGCGACTCGCCGTGCCGGACGTTCCCACAGGGATACCGAGATTTAAATGTCTCCTTTCTATGGTCTCCGGGACGAAACCAGATTGGGTGTTGCGTTAGGTTAGGTAACGATTTAAAGGGACCTAAAGGCGCTTAACGAATCGAGTCGTCTCGTCTCGTCTCGTCTCGTCTCGTCTCGTCTAGTCAGGAGTACAGATAAATAAATAAGACGACGAATCGTTGGCAATGCTAATGGATCGTAGTCTCGATGCTGTTTTGCAGGATGGACGTTTTATTATGTATACAGGTGTGCCGATTTCACATTAACTGGTCTAGTTGCAAGAAACACTGTTGTAAGACTGGATAACAGTCATTGTCCATTTTCTACGAGGATCCGCAGACCTTGGAGAAAATTCAATCGGTATGCGATATCGTCTCTGAACGACCAATAGAAAAAGAAATCCCGTCAAACGACTAATAGACGATTGTTAAGTACAACCGAAGCTGGGATTTGTATTTTACAACTACTTATTCGAAGCTTTATGTATAAAATTACTCTTTTGCTACGTAAATGGACACGAAACAACGTATCAAAGAAATAACCTAAGAGGAAGAAAAAGTCAAACATCTCGTCCTATATAAATATTTCCCCTAACGTCTATGAAATCGTAGTTAAAAAATCAATTTGAACGGTCAACGGAACGCTCATAAAGTCAAGCCGCGTGTTTGCGTTCCTGCATAAAAACGCGTGCCTAGGGACGAAAGTACCGACGCCCGATGCGATTAAACGCGACAAATAAGCTTGTATTATATTTCGAGCTAACCGTAACGAACCATGCTAACCTACGAAAAGATGAGAAACTACAGAGTATTCGTGAAACTGAGCGTTTTAGCTTGCATTAGCATATAAAATTCATATTTCAGAAAGAGGTCGGCTTATTGAGAACGACTACCTACCTGCGTAATTGAACAGCTACCTAGCTAGCTAACCACCACCGCATCCACCGAGAAAAAGCTATTTTCCTCTAAAGTAAGGATACCTTTATACTGGAGCTTTACGATTGATAATCCTGCCTCTAGGAAATTTTAACGAACTACCTTCGAATAATAATCGTCGTGTCTCTCGTTACAACCGAATAACAGCAGGATCGAGCTATTAATTCCTGATTGGTGTGACACGAGCTAATCGACGGCTATGAACTCGCGATAATTCATGCGAACGATCACGTTTTATCGCGAATAAAATCGTACGAATTTCTCCGGTATGAAATTTACGACGATCGGTGGATACCAGCCCGATGAAATGAATTACGATTAATTTCGCGATTATGTCGAGCTACGGTCGTACGGTTCAGGGTTGTGACACGCGGACGATTCATCGACGATTTCACACGGTCGATCGAATTTATGGTTTGTACAGGACGATGTTTCTACAAATTTTCCAAAAAAAGAGTAATGTTTTTTCAATGTTTCCGTCCCCAAAATTTCTATCGTGACAAATAAATTATGATTATTTCCGTGATTACGTCGAACTAGGGTCGCATGATTCGGTGTTGTCCCACGTATACGATTCATCGACGATTTTACATTATTGATCGGAATTTGAACGACAGCAATCGAATCAGGACGACGTTTCGGTCGAGAACAGCAACGTTACTTTAAAATACCTATTCAATTTTCACGTCACGTTCAATAATTCTTGTGGCTGACGCTTGCATCAGCTTACAAACTCGTCAAGAATGCAATTTTATTGGTGGATATCGGGGTCGCTACATGCACGCGCGTAAATTCCATTTGTATCTTCATTTCCATCTTATTGGGGGTTAATCGACTGTCGACGCGTTATGTAGAATGAAAGGCAATAAATCGCAGCTTCCCAGCTAAAGTTTAACACGCATCTAAATATCGTCCTTGAAAATAACGATAAAATATGGGATAAAAAATAGAAAAGTTTTAGTCTTCCTAGAAATCGTGTTAAACTTTCGTAACTTAAAAAGATCGAAATAGAAAACGGGTAGAAAACGAATAGTCACTAATTTATAAATAAAGATCGATAAATATCAATAGCATTGTAGCAAACAACACAAATGTAAGACGTTCCAAATATACTTCGTTTATTTGATCAGTCCTCGAGCTCGATGAGAAAACGATGCTGTCGTCTTCACGACGGTATCTTCGATTTGTACCAATTACGTAAATCGATGAGTACGACAATCTCGAAATAGAACGCTGGAATCACCAGTGATTCGATCGCAAGGCACTCCATCGTGCGGTCGCTATTGCCACTGGAGTCGATAAAAATTGAATTTAATTACCTTGTATAGTCGGCGAGGAATCGGCAATGTCGGTCGCCAGCTCGACGAGGTCCTCGAGGCCCCCGCCGTCTCCCCCACAATCCATCATCGTGTCCTGGAAACAGAACGGAGAACAAAGAAGGAAAATCTATTCGGAATAGTGGAGCGCGCAAAAACGGATCGTGATCATCGTGGCAACGCGAAGCGCCACGCTCATCTCGTTTCACTTTATTTTTGTTATTAAAAAGGTTTTTTATGAACAAAAACTGACACCTGGCAACTGAGTTTTCACGATTAATGTTTCTACTTCAAAATGACAACAAATATTTATCCTTATCGACAACATAAGTAGTTACAGAGATTTAAATGAAAAGTGCATCTTCGTTGCTTCTCTCCTACTCGTGCTTCGATCCTACGGAAATGAAGTGCAATAGCGCTCGAAAAAACTTCACTGGACTGTTGCATTTATGTAACAACGTCTAGTACTCCTTTCCTTTCCTTCTTTTTTCCTTCCACTTTTTCCCCCATCTTTCTTTTCTCTCTCGCTAGAATATTCGTTACTTTAGTACTCTCGAAAACTCAATTTATTTTCCACACGTACTCGAGTATGCGCCAGCATTCGTGTACCATTTTAGTTCCAACCTCGCTCCTCATGCATACATGCATGCATTTGTACGGGAAAACATATGGATTTACGACACACCATCATGTCCATTCTAAAAGGATTAAACGCAAAGAAGAACGAGGATACGACGTCTTCCTTCGTGTCTCTACTTCGTCACTGAAACGACGGTTTACCTTGGTTGACTTTGGTCGTTCAAAAATTTCGAAAAGACATCTAATTCCAGCAGCAGTAGCAGCGAGAAATCGCTCGAACAAATGCGATTCCTCTGGCTGGAGACGTATTTAGGTAGCTAAGGGTACGTGTACACACTGACCCACTGAAGCTGGTAATAAAACGAGGAAGCGAACAAGAAGGTAAGCGGAGATAAAAATGCGTCTTTGGGTGATATTCTTAAGATTTCGGTGTCTTTCGTCTTGTCACGGTGTGACAAAAGACGTAGTAGTCGATTTTACGGTAGAAAAATTCGAGACAGCTAGTTTGGTACCTTCTACGCTTTCACTCGTCCCAGAGTCGTTCTACCCTAATATTTTTGCAACGCGAAGTTCTTGGAAGGGTGTTTTTCGAGAGATACGAAGAGCATCTTCCCTGCCTTAAAGAAAAATATCCTTTGATGTTTCGATTTTCATGGTGATGAGTACTTTTCGCGCTTTCCCTTTTCCTCGATTAGAGTCGTTTTGCTTGCGACATTTTAGTGATACGAGAGTCCTGAAAGGATGTCTTTCGAAAGACATTGGAGCAGAGAACGTCTTCTCTTTTTAGAAGGGAAATAGCATCCACGATGTTTCGATTTTCACGGTGAAACTTTCGCGAATAAAGTTCGGAATGACAATTACAAAGTTTTGTCATAAAAACGAACGGTGTGAAATTCCTAGGAGATTATCGAAATTATCGAGTCGAACGCGACATTTCTATTCATGGAATTTTTGCTTCATTCCAGGAGAAAGGAATGAACAAAAAAAAACCTTCCGTCCAAAAACCGAGATAGAACGAGCATTGCTCTTAAAACTTTCCGAAAAAGCTGTGAGATTTAAATTGACGAAGAATTCAAGCATATTAGATCCTATTAGATTCTCCCTTGATTTTCATTTATGCTAACTATTCGAATAGTTTATTCGAACAATTTATGCGTATTTTTTTATTGATCTCCGTGTTTTTGCACACGTTGTAATAAAAAGAATGAAGAACACTTGGATCGTCGACATCGAAGACTACGAGACACTTGTGATCATTGTAAAACGGCTTATCGCGATTAACCGCCATCTTCTCATCAAGATATGGAAATGCACTAAAACGGATTTAATTGCTACGTCGAGTGCAGCTTTGCCACGTACGATTGAAAAAGCCAGCACGCGATAAAACTCGGACGAATCAACGTCTGCTCGATGAATCGGGCATTCTAATCGATCGGAAAAAGATTAAAATTTGTACCCTTTGATCCGAGCAATAATCAATGAGTACACCTCATAACAAAAATAAAGGAAAAAAAGGAATTCTACGTCGAGATATGTTCCAATTCAACGGAAAAGTTATTCCGTTCTCACGGAATGATCTTTCCTACGAGTGTAAATAACCAGCAATTCGACAGATACGAATAATTGAAGACGATCGGAAGAGTTAATTAAATCGATCCTTTTTCGAGTATCTCCGTTCTTCGCAGCGCGAACAAGACACCATTGTATTAAATATCCAATTTATCAAATATCCAATTTATTTCTATGTTAAAGTAAAGAAGTTACGTAATGAACGATTAACACCAAATGGAAGTTCGCGCTACTCGTGTTCGAGTTCATCCCAGCTCCATTCAGTCCGCATTACTATGCCTTCAAAAGATGCATTGAAGGGGCAAAGACGACGAAAAAGGAACGTAAGCATTTGCTTCCAACGGGCAAATGTGCATACACAGGCATGCGCAAACACACACCATGATGGAAGCATGACGATAAAACGCGATAAGTAATTGACCGCATCGCAGGAAACGGTCGAGACGCCTCTAAATCTACAAGATTGGATCGTCGAGATATTTTAAGCCAAGTCATCGATGTTATCGGTCCCTCTTCGAATTCAATACAATTGAAAAGCTCCAATAAAAATAATTGATTGTTCGTCACTGAATTTACGTAAAATCGAGAAAGGAAAGAGCAGATAAACGATTTTCCCGGTTTCGTTGCGCATTTATCGCTAAATTGCAATCAACCTTTAAATGCAATTTTACAATGCGATCGAAAACAACTGGAGAAATAAGGGCAATCGAAGATTCATTATTTTAAATTTGAGCGAACGATTATATTATTGCCGAGAAAATACGCTTCTCTCGTCTCTAGAAAAATCTTTGTTAGGAAAATACTTCGACTTTTACGATTATGTAACGATACAATTAATGGAAGTGCCGAGCGAAACGGGAACCGCCGTAATGAGAAAAATGTAATGAAAGGGAAACAAAGTAAGGAAGTAACGCAAAAGTTAGTACGAAAGGCAGATATGATCGAGCGAAAGTATTACAATTTGCAACTGGAAACAAATGAGAAGGTAGAATTATGCGAAAAGGGGGAAACGAAAGAGGATGACAAAGTATATAGCCTGCCGCGTGAAAGGTAGAAAGAAGGGGACGCAAATGGAGATGGAGAAGGAAAGAGAGAAAGATGGAAATTTATTACACCAGGGGACGAGCTCTGTAAGTATAAAACGAGATCGAGGCAGAGGGAGGAACTAACAGAAGGAAAAGATGAAACGCGGCTGCGTAGAAACGCGATACAAAATTCCAAACGAGTAAAAGACAGAAATAAAGTGGAAACAACCACGAGGAGGAAGAGGAGGAAGAGGAGGAAGAGGAGGAAGAGAAGGAGGAAGAAGCACAAATTGTAGAATAAAATGAGATACCGTGGACGCGATGCGTAACTACGAGACGAAATTAAAACGAATAGATACGAAAGAATAATAATGTATGCAAACAGCGTACATACACACGCTTACAAAAAGCATTTCGAGTTTAAAGGTCATTCGTATATGGAAGTTAAATCTCGAATTAATATGAAAAAGGATTATATCAAGGATTTAATTTATGCGGCTCCTTAAGCGAGCAAGATTGCTCTTATACTTTTCCATTGAGATTTAATTTTTACGAAGAAAAAGTCTCTGTTAAACCGATTAGGATTCTACACTTCCATCGAATACCTTGTAAAGCCGCATCCAAATCAAAAGTCGATACGTTCTTATTATTTTTGAAGGTTCGCCTTCTCCCCCCGAAGAATTCGTCGAAACTCTTTCCAAATCCTCGCACGAAAATCGAAGTTCGATCGAAGTCGACGCACATCCCGAAGTCACGGCCAAACCTTGACACGCGCATGCTTCGCCACTGAACGATTTGCCGAGCAACAAGGACGATTAAAACTGTCCTATAAAATTTTACGAGGTACGAAAACAGCGACGTACCGAACGTGTCGTGTCATTTACGGCTCCCCGATAATCGTCCTTCGTGTAAGCGCCGATTAACTCACTCGAGGACTGAAAATCCAGTTAACCCTAGAAACAAAATTGCATTTCAACGACGAAATAATTTTTTCGTCTCCGTTACGGTACTCAGCGCAGCGGCTAATAAAATAGTTCGTGCTGTTCTTACGGTGCGAAGAGCGAGGATAAAATTCGCGAAAAATCGCACGTCGATTCAAAAACGTAACGAAAGTTCCGATGGTCGATCGGTGCGCGCGTAGCCGACCAATTTAGAATGCAAATATTCGCAGGCATTCGAATCAGTCCGGATAGCTGCTCATCAATATGGATTACCGCTCGAACGCGTACGACCACGGAGCAAATGAGATACAGTTTTATTTACGGAGAGCAAGGGATTCTCGCCCGTTCCACCCGAATAATACGCGCTAAAGATCGAACAGGTGATTACCGAGTGACCTAATCGCACTCCGAGAGCGTGAAAAGGAAGAAGATTAATGACATAAGCCAACAACCTAAAATTCACAGAAGGTACGAAATAAACGAATCCAAGTTAGCAAAAAAGAAGAAGCATCGCCATTGATTCTCACATGAGTTTAGGAATTTCCTATTGTTTTTTTATTGTCGATTTATCCGCAGACAGGCGTGCGTACGATTCCTGTTTTTGTTCCACTTTCACCACTCGATTCGATGAGACGGTCGCTCGTGGCGCGATCCAAGATTTTTAGCATTCGATGGAACATGGCTGCTACTTTTTACGAGTTCAACGACAGAAGATCGAGTGGACAAATACGAAATAACGAACCAAAACCATAATTCGGCCGATTTAAGTCACTGTCATAACCATCGACGAGTAAACAAGATCGAGAACTACCTGCAGGGTCGGTTGTCCTTGTCGTTGGTACCTTTTGGAAAACGACTAAACGTCGAAGGTGCCCACAGACCGACCAACCGTTCGACTTTATCACGATATAGGGATATAAATAGAACGATCTGCAGAATGCGCGAAGCGTGCACGTACGAGTGTCGCCTGTATGCGCATGAATGCGTGTACGTGTACATTACATACTACGCGTATCGTACGCACCCAAAGGGACAAGTTTGACCACTTCGGTGCAGTCATCTACCAGCGATATCCTCGGTTGCCAGGCGGATGTGTAAGGTGGAAAACGGCCGCGACGTCGAACGTTTCGGATGTTCGAAAGACCGAGAACTTTGTATAGGGTTTAAGATATCGATGAAACGCCAATCAAGGATGATGCAGAGTACGACTTATCCACGACAGAATGTCGTTATCGTCCAGCCTGTTACGCCGTAACGACGATAATTCGAGATTCGGATGCGGAAGACTCCACTGAGATAACTTTGAGCTGCGTGAATCTAAGGAGTCTAGTATTCGATTTTAAGCGAAAATAAGGTTTTATTCATGGAGGATTTTTCTTTAAAGAGCATGGGGATATGGATAAAAGGTCGATAGGGCTAGCCATAGAAAGAAATGTTTGATTTTCGCGTACCTTCGATGTCGAACTTAAAAAATTGCATCAAAAGCGCAAGCGAGTCAACCATCCGTTGTCCACGATGTTCCCTTATTTATTAAGATCGATACGATAAAATGACCGAAGATTGGTGAAAACTCCGGAATAGAAATGAAGAATCTTTATCGATCGATGCCTTGAAAACCAAAAGTGCACTTTCGTCTAAATCGCATCGTATTTTAAAGCGAATATCGTGTACGAGTGGCACTCCAATCGATTATATCGCGAATACGATCTCGCGTGCCCACGTAGCGACGTAGTTTCACCACTATCGTAGAAATCGTATAATCAACGCCAAGTTTTATTTTAGCACTGACGACAAAATGTTCTTGCTCCTCGTTGAAACACATTATTACCAACTAATTCGATCATTATTTCTATCGTTAGATCGACGCACGCGAGTCATGCTTTCAATTATCTCGCGTTTAAACTACATTCAAGTATATTATTAACTCGTCATTCGCGTCATTAACAGATGCACCGTGTCATACGTGCGCACGACTGTTATCTCATCGTTCTTATCGTTGGATTATAGCCATTCAGCTCTAACTATCTATTAATCTCTTCGATCATTCGTTCGTTGGTTTTCATAGGAAATTGCTGCACGTTCCAATGCCGCGTCACTCCACACTTAGCGAAACCTTCGCAAAGTTGCATTTAAAGGCAGGAAGGATTACTTCGATCAGCGCGTATTTTACGTATTATTTTATGACACAAATCGAAGAAGAAATATGTCGCGATCGTGATATTTGAATATCAACATAAAAAGTTTAAAAAACGAACCTTACTCCTCTACGACGGACATTGAATTAAAATAAATATCAACGAAATGGCGAACATTGAAAACGCACGTAGATTTCCATAATTTGCATTAAAAAGATCGCAAAGTCAACTAAGATACTAAAGGTTGATTCGAAATGAAAATTTAAGGCCGATTGGAACGATAATTTGGCCAACGTTACGTAACGCTCGATAAGCAAGCGTAAATATGAAATGTAAGCTAATCCACGGCAGAAACGACTCCCACGATCCACGAAAATTCCTATTCGAAAAATATTAACTATGAGTCGTGAACGCACTACGATTCTCGTATGTTCGTCCGCTCTTTGTAAACCAAAAATACTCTTTGAAGATTTATCGTGTCGTTCTTATTGATATGTGAGACATTTATCGTTGATCGATCGCCCTCGCGAATTAATTTCCACGAGTTCTAACGACTTTTAATAGCACGATTGGCCTTCTCTTTTCATTTCGAATTTCACTTTTCGTTACGAGTAAAGAATAAAGAACCTACTTCTTTCTAAACTATCCAGCTCGACGACTAACATCTTCCCTGGAGATACGTATGATATCGACGTGTTCGCGTAAATCAACGTTATTACTGCTAAATATTGGCTATACGAAAACAAACGTGTGTCGACTTATAAATGCCACCTTTTAACTTTACTTGAAAACGTTCGTATTTGACTGCTTCCAATATCAATATCGTGTAAAAATAAGAAGTATTCTAGATGAAATGTCAATATGGAAATCGTAATACCATCGCCTCGAGGCAAACGACGCATCAATGGACTGTTCGATCGACACAAAAATCGATAAGAAAGTATCGCAACGCGTAAACGGCGAGAATTATTTCAATTGCCTACCAATATCGAAGGTATCGACCAACACGATCAAGTCGATCCTGAGAGACTTAAGTTTTGTAGGAAAATTCTAGGAATACGATCGCGACAAAAAGCAAGTATAGCGCGCCTCCTAGATGTAAAGGAAACCTTTTCTACTCAAAAGCTCCTTGCAGAAATTCCCTTCTGTTGTTTAAGTGCATCGTTTAAACCGTGCAAATTTTTTTTTTTAAGAAGTGAATACATACGATACCAAAATGATGAAAAAAATGCCGCTGGTTTGAATCACGTCGAGAAAGCGCAGAAAGCGTCTCTTTAATTTTCGTTAAAAATCGATCGACGCGTTAAAGAGACGCGTGACAGCGACGCATTAACATCGCTCGAAACGTATGCGAGGTATGTATGTAGGTGCACGAAAGAGCGAGTCCCTCGATTGCACGTCGAAATCGCGTTATTACGTGTATGCAAAATGTCACGAAAAGGAAGAATACGTTTAACGACGCACGTTACGTGGATAACGTCGTCGTTCCTCGTATATTATAAAGCCTCGACGATTATCTGTACGTAATCGTAGATAAGGTCTATATGCAAATACGAGCGAATAATGTTTTTAACGGCGATGAATTTAAATTAGTCGATTCGATCGATAGCTTTACTCCACTTTCTCGTTGATTTTTTCGCTTCACCTACTTTTCCACGCTCTTTAGCTTCCTACATTCATCGTAAAATATTTTTACGATATAGAATGGAAGTAACGTCGTTCCTTTGTATCGATGCTAACTCCAGTTATTATAAGATTAGTCCATTAGTTCAAAGCAACGTGTATGTAATCATTTCGATTGTTTCTACGAATTCCTACGCGTGCCCTCGGAAGAATATTTGATCCGTCTTACCTTCCTACAGGAAGGAATAAAATTATTTACCACGCTTTCGTAGATAGATGTCGAATCGACACAAAATACGGCAAAAAATTTAGCCGTTGTCAAATATTCCAATAACGAAGATTGATTGGCAAAAATCGATCGTGTAACGCGTGCAACGTGCCCCCTTTACTTCCTGTGAAAGTTAGCTCCTGCCGAGCCAATCTACGGGCTCTAGACAACACGAGATGCACGTTGTCCGATATTCAAGGTCGTAGATTTTCCCGAAACATCGTTCGAGACGCAAAATGGCTGTCGGTTGTCGAAACTCTTCGAGTGCGACAAATCTGAACGACTGTGTCTTCACCATCGAGTACATACATTTTATCCGAAGCCAGCAAAAATCGGATCAATTTTGTGCAATTTACTTTTAAAAATACGCTCACGAAGATACTTTTTTTACAAATTTCTATTACGTCGATATATATATATATATATA
>JAITYT010000498.1:322059-348982 GCA_025433975.1 Liostenogaster flavolineata
CCCCACTTCCATGAAAGAGAGGAGCGATTTGTAACTTTCTGCGAGGTTACATCGCGACTCCGAGCTTCAAAATTCCTGTCAAAGTTAATTTAATGAGCATGCATAATGTTATGCGATCATCGAAACAAATAGCGAAAGTATTACGAAGTAAAGACGATTGACCAACAAATAACGTTGATACGAATGATAGATAAGCGATCGTAGAGAATGTATAAACTGGAATGTATTATCTCAATCGTAACCTCGCTTCTATAAATACTGCAGAACGACGAAAAAGTAAATAAAGAAACCACTACTTCGCTTATCTAAAAAATCTCGCCCGATTTATTGCGTTAGCACGTATTATACGATGTAAAAAAAAATACATTAATCTGTTATCAATTTCGAAATGTAGTTCACTTATAAACATAGCTGCTAGTTTTCAAAATAATACTAAAATGCTTAATTCCTCGGTGCGTTTTAATTACGAGCTTGTTAATTTTAAATTTGCACTGAAATTACCGTGGAAATCCAGTAGCGAGTTCGCGGTTAAATAGAGCAGGTTGATCCGCACAAAAGCGTCAATACGATAGAGCTCAGATTATCCGTACGAATCGGAAGACAAGCCGATCGATTCGACAATTCGAGAACGATCTATCGGATAAAACCTTCGAATGCAAAAGAACGCGAAAATGCTTTAAATATTAATTACGTTACGTAAGAATAGAATCAATTATTTTTCTCATCGGACAATCGATCAAACCACCCGTTGAAAGGAAAAAATCGAAGGCCACCGAATCGATGGACGTATAATAAATCGGCAATTCGCGTAATTCGGAAGTCCAAATAACCCAGCGTCTATTTTTCTCCTATTCCGTTCGAATCATTCATCGTGACGTAATACGATAAACTCGAACTGCATTCGAATTATCAACGTATTCAATGGCGAAGATATATAAGCGAGCTCCACTTAACTCGAAAACGTATAATCGCATTAAAGATAAAATATCGTATAGATTTTCGATCGAAGCCTTATTTGAATCCCTTTTCTATTCTAAATTGGATTCATCTCGCTCTCGAACGAGAACGATTCAATCGTATAACTTGGTCATCTCGACGCTTCGAAAGGATTAATTAACGCGTTCACCGCGACGATCTACGTGTTCCATATTACGATGGAATTCGTTCGTCGGTTCAATAAAGGAAAACGATTGCTATGCTGTGTACGTAGGGTGGATAGGAGTGCGTTTGTGCGCGTGGATCCGCGCGTGTGCGGGTTTACACGCTCGTGCTTTCCTTCCCTATCGATCACGGTATCGCGTCGTTGAAATTCATGAAATACTCCGAGGCTTTACATAATACATCGTCGAATATAATACGGACACCGCGTTCCTCAATTAGCTCGAACAATCGAGTCGATCCATCCTACGAAAGACTACGAGAATATCCATAAAGTACGGCGCGTCCGTTCCTATTGTATGCGCGATTCTTCTTTTTCTCGTCTAACATTTTTCTTCTCTTATTAACTACGTACTCGTAATTGTGCGAGCGCCGATCATAAATCGAAATCAAACCTTAGAAACGCCTTTTCTTTTTCAAGGATAAACGAGCTCGACGAGTCTTATACCGACCACGTAAAAATATGTCGAATTTAATACGAACGTCGCGTTCCTCGATTTGTTCGAACAATCGAGTCGATCCATCCTACGAAACACTACGAGAATATCCGTAAAGTACGACGTGTGGTAGCTATTGTGTATGCGATTCCTCTTTTTCTCGTCTAACATTTTTCTTCTATTATTAACCACGTACCCGTAATTATGCGTATGAGAACCATAAATCAAAAGCAAACCTTACAAAGGCGTTCAACGATAAACGAGCTCGACGAGTTTTATACCGACTACGTAAAAATGCGTCGTATTACTCGGTTTGTTCGAATAATCCGATGTGATCATTCTACAAAACTTTACGCGAACATTCGTAAAGCTTGGTGTACAATTATCTAGCGTCTTTAAAAGAAATAAAATAATGGTATAGAACAAAATAAAAAAATAAATAAACGCAGGATAATTATGCACCAACCCAATACAATGCGTTCGTGCTACATGTACGATCCTACTCTTTCTCGTCTATCATCTTTCTTCTATGATTAACGCAAAAACACGCGATCGTTACTTTTTCGAACGATTACGTCACTGACTACATAAAATCATTCCTACTTTGAGCGTGCTTCGTATTTAATCCGTGATAGATTGAGCGAATTTGCTAAATAGACGAAACGCATTAAACGAAAAAACGAGAATTTTTTTAATCGCCTAAGACGTAGAAAGGTCAACAATGACGTGTAACAATTCAAACGCGTATAACTAATAAAATTTATCAACGGAACTAACCTCAAGCGACCCTCGATATCGTTCTCGTAAATCATACGAGTACGAACACATCGCCGCATATTGTAAACGGAAATGATCAATGTTTCATTTTGTTCGTTCTAATTGACATTGAACGATATCGAATATTAATTCGTTTTTGCACGGTTACTTATCGACGCCTGCATAGGTCGTGAAAGTCATACGCATTTAAATAAAAACATTCGTGTAAGATGCAAGTCGCCGGTAACCGTCGAAACGTAACCTAAAAACACCAACGAAGACACGAAGGCAAGACGTAAGACGGAGAATCTTTCTTTTCTGATTAAACGGTAACCGTAGCCTTGTTACGTACCTCCGACAAGGTGTCCTCCATCATATCGCTGGTGTCTCTCATGTCTCCTCTTCTACCTCTTTCTCCGTCGCTCTGGAAGATCGGTCGGTCTGTCGGTCGGTCGATCGAATGGAAATCAACAGCGATCACCTGTCACTTCGTGTTTCGTATCCTCCTCTTCCTCGACGCTTTCTGCCGCCGTCTTCGTCGTCGGTTGTCACGAAAGACGAAAAAACGAAAAGTTTTTTGCTCGAGGTAGGAAGAAGAGAAACGTATACCAGATAGGTCGATTGGTATTACGGGAAAATACGAGGCGGATATCGAAGATGAGAGAACGACAAGAGGAAAAGAGAAGCGACTGCATCGAAGAGAGAAAGAGGAAGAAGCTAGAATAACGTGTTATAATCGCAACACGAGGAACAAGGACAGCAACAACAACAAACACCACGACAGCAGAGACTGAAAAGTTCGTCGTCGAACGGCGCGCAACAATTTAAAAACGATCAACGCTCCGATATTTCGTCACCAACAACAACACATTGTCGGCCGATCCTCCTATCGTTCTTCTTTCTCCCTTCCTTCCCAACCTCCGCCTCCACCTGCTCGTCGTCGTCGTCGTCGTCTTCCACTCTTTACCATTTAGAACGCACGCCAGCTACTCCGTTCGGATCGATTCGTATCGTAACGTGTCACTTCTCTCTTCCGTCTTTCCCTCTTCACCCCGCCGAGATCCCTACCACCGGAGCTCCTTCCTCATCGACGTCACACTCACATGCACGCACGCACACTGCTTCCACTCTGTCACTCACCTTCTCTCTCTCTCTCGATCTCTGTCCCTCTTCGTCGTTGTCGTAAGCCGCATCTATCGATGATACTGCTCTCTGCACGGCAGGAAATATGGCTGTCCTCGCGGTATTACTCTTCTTTCCCTCGAGCGAAGCTTCTTGTTCCTTCGTCCACTGCGCCGGACGACGTGACGAGGATGACGACGACGTAACGTCAACACGAGCCACGAGGAATTCGACGCGACTACGTCACCGCGACGACGAACGCGCTGCTGCCGGCCGAGCAGCACTCAGAAGGACACTCGCGACGAGTTGTCGTCGAGGACGACGACGCGATCCATCGGCGCGCGCGTCTTTGGAAATACTGCCGAATAATGGCAGGTACGCGACGAGTGCGCGCGCCTCGCGAACAGCGAACCTGTCCACCATCGAGTTCCCCCACTCCTGCCCCACCACTCGACTGTGTCGTCTCTCCCCACCAACGACTCGCGATTCGCCGTCTCTGTCGCACTGCCGCTCGCGCCCCGTACCTGCTACTCCTTTTCCCTCTCGCACTATCCACCGTCCTACGGTGTAGCGTCCTGTCTCTTTCTCTCGCGCTTCGTTCTCTGTCCTTCCTCTTTCCGTTAACGTCTCTCTCTCTCTCTCTCTTTCTCTGTCTTTCTCTCGCTCGGTTCTTTCTCTTCCTTCGCACCTCTCCGTTTCCTTCCATCCCCACCATCGACCTCCCGCGCCCAGCAGCTGCCTTTTCGCCTCGTCCTCGCTCTCGTAACCGTTCACACCCTCTCTCCCCACCTCCCTCCAATCCTCTATGTTCTCCTCTACCTTCTAACCCCCCTCGTTTAGGCGCCCGACGACTACGACGGAGCGTAAGACCACGGCGGAATCGTCGTATCAGCGTGACGCGACTCCTCGCGGAATTTCATCGGGACTTCGACGGTTACGGAGTACCGCGGCGCGATAGGTACACCGTCGTCGCGCGGCATGCGTCTATCGCTCTTGCGTACAGGGGACGCAATGCGTTAACCATTTCGATCGTTCTCTGAAAGCTCGCGAAGCCGAGTCGTTCGAGTATCGATCGATCGTCTTCTTCGATTGTTAGACATTTCAAAGATCGAAATGATGGATATTTTACGTTTTAATAAAGTTTTCGAGATTCTTGACGCGCTAAGAACGAATCTCGAGTTCGTAAATCGATGCGTTTGAGTATCGCGTGGTTTTACATAGTTTTGGCTATTTTAGAATGTTAGAAAGCAATAAATCGATCGTCTCGTAGCAACGCGATGATATTTTCTAGATTAATAGAGTCAATTTAATAATTTAAGACTATAAAACACGGTAATAAAATTTTGACCAAAATAGCGTAAAATTGAAGCCAAGAAGCTTAAAAATTGAAATTTTCACTTTTCTATCTTTTTCAGTCTTTTTCTAAGATTTTATACCTTGTAGGTTCAAAAAGTATTTAGAACGATTCATATTTAATCAAAACTTTCGCGACGTTCACTTTTCTCTTTTTTAATCAAACCACCATTACATTATCTTGCTTATATATCTTTGAAATATTCTCGACGTTAATTCGTCGATAGCGAACGCGATGATTCGATGGCATTGATCGATGTGATCGTTCTTGAGAGATATGACTGTCTAGAGGGAAAGAAAGTACAAGGTAATTCGAGTGGGAAATAAATCAAATACGAACGAACGCGTGTTTAACAAGTTTGCCTACTCGTATGCGATATTCGCCATTCTACTTCAAAATATTTCTGAATAAGCTTGAAATTAATTAAAGAATCGATGGTTCGTTTAACGCGTTAAATAAATGAACAAGAAAAAGAAGGAAACTGCATAAATATTTAAATCAAGAAATACTCGACGTAATTCGCGTTTTAAGTAACCAGCTAAAATCTTTATTTTTAAAGTAAAAATACACGCGTAGCGCTTGATCATCATCCGACCAAACTCCGCGCGGAAAATTCGACTCGACAAAAGGCAAATGGTATCGCGACGAAGCGAACGCAATTCGTTACAAAGTGAAAAGCACGTAACTGTGTGCTAGCAAGGGCTTAAGAGCAACGTGACAATATTAACGACGACTTCATTGGTCGTTTCGTAACTCTCGTTTGCTGTGCGATATAATGCGAATGCGCGCCAATCACGAAGAAAGACGTTTGTCCAATTTCTCGCGCGAAATGCGACTCTGAAAGCGATACGTTGATTGGTCGACTCTTCGTAGTTTATTCAAATTAGTACGTACCGTCAAGCGCATTGTAAAGGATCTTTTTACAACGGTGGAATGTGATTTATTTTCACAAGTACATACAAGTACAAGTTCATAAGTGTTACATCGGTTTTGTACATACGTGTCGATATCTATTTTTATCGAATACCTGATACAATATCGTCATTGTTTGCTAATAATATCATCGCTATTTGCTAATTATTAAATTATAAAATAACAATCGAGCGATTGAGAACACAATGCAGCTAAATATCGTACATTATCGGCACATATTTACAAATATACACTCTATATTATAATGTTATAAATATTGGATATGTTATTAACGTTATACGATATTAAAAGTTATAAAAACGTCTATTCGCCCATTTGATTTTCCTAGCTTTTCAGATTTTAGAGATATCGAAGCGAAAAGAGCGAAGAAAAATACAATTATAGAATCGACATGAAGGAATTCTACGTATATTCTGGACACATACTTTTTAAATCAATATATAATATTTCACGTGAACGCACATCGCGTCAATAAATATCGCGCGAGTTCCTATCGATGCTCGCATTCCTTACTCGCGTATGAAACGTTTCAATACCGATCGTAAAAAGCATTTCAATGTCGCTTGGTACGGTTTCACGAGGCGTGGGATTACAAAAAATAAAAAATCATAAGAAAAAAAAATCTCCCGGACGTATATCGGGAATGTCGCGACAATTCCCACAATGTTTCACGTCGTTAGTTTTTTCCTTCGTGATAGAAAGCAAACTTGATGACGCAAGAATCCTACACGATTTCTAACGATAATCAGGGAGCAATGGAGGTTCGAGGTTAAACGCTTTGTTGGAACATTCTCACATGGTTTATTCTTATTCTCGTACGATTTGGCGACTGAAACTGCGCGTATTCCGCGGCACACTACAAAGCGATTCACGCGTCCAGCGCGAGGAGGGCACGGATGCAGACGAACAGCTGCTATTTCACCTGTTCGATATATTATTTAAATGCATCACCTGCCGCGATCTGAAGATACCGCGAGATAAGCGCCAGGCATTTCCTGCTTTCTTCAGGACTATTCGGAGAAGAATTACGTCTTTCGAAACCTTAAACGAACGAACCTTCGACATGAACGTACATACTTGTACCAAATAAAGTACGGTCGTTCCACATCAGAGACGATATTCAACGTATCGTCGACGTTGATTTGGGTATAGTTTAACCTACAACGTTTGTATTGTGACTATAAATGATCGTTTCGTCATACGTTAATAAAAAGAACGATGTTTTATGTCCCAACGATATCAAAAGAATGAACGACATTGATCGGGTAATTCGTTCGTTGAAAGTTCCTCAAACGTACACTACGCGATTGTCCGCTGCGGTAATTAAAGGACTCATTTTTGCTACGTATTTAACGAGACTGTCTATGTCGCGCGTTCCGATTTCATAATTTCGACCAGCAGTCTGAAAGACCTTAACGTTATCACCAGATCTGCCTAAAAAGGACGGAATCACGATTCTGTACCATTTGTCCTCCATTAGATTCTCGTATCGTGGTACGTCGCACTCGCGACATCTGTTCACAGAAAATTCAAAGAAATTTAAAAGGAAGATCCAAATACGAATGAGCAGATGAAAAATAACATTGTTAATTAATTGCAATTTTCAGTAGCATTATGAACAATTCTAATCTATAGAAATGTAGTAGTGCGCCATTACCTGACTTTGACCTCGGTAACTTCTTGAGAATTATTCTCCGATATATTATACTTCAGTTTGAGTCCGGACCAAGTTAAAACTTTATACATTTCTACCGCCTGTTGACAAACGTATATTGTAATGATCGAACGACGAATGCACGTTTAAATTAAATTAATCAGGAAATCTTTCAAGCAAAGAAAGTTCATATATGTATACATATATAAGCAGAACAGTGAAATTACATTTCTGATGGAGGTGCCGTTCAATTCAACGGTATCCCACGTGTTTTCAAAGGGCTGAACCATCAGCAGATCACCATAGGTGATGTTGACGGAAATCTCCTCGATCGGGGCACGAATTCCACCGATATTCGTGCACGCAATGGCAGCATAAGTCCAAGAAGCTTTATTCTCAGCCGCGTCTACGAACTGAAAGAATTTTTTCCGGAAAAATACGAAAAATATCGCAAAGTTTATGTTATTGATTTCGTACCGTGTCGACCATCGCATCGGTTATCAAGTTTCCTAGATTGCATTGCCTTCTACGGCACTTAGAGTCGAGGAAAACCTTTGTCTTTCCGACCTGCTTCGAACCGAGCTCGTCCACTGCCTTTTGCCATGGAACCAAAGCTTTGAGAACACCTGGATCTGGTGGGGAGAACGATATTACAACTTTCCTTCTTTCTGCTTCGATGGAACGTACCTTGCACGATGGAATTATTCATTAGAATTGGATTTCCCTCCCAATCGACAACCTCGCCTCTTTCGTCGAACCATACGGTCAGATTGCCCAGATATCTAAAGGAAAATGGTACTTCCTACATAAACGCGTCTCAAGTTTGAACAATAACCTCTTAAGCAAAGAAATAGAAATCAACTTTGATCGAAGCAAAATCGCAGGGATTCGAGTCTCACGAAAAAAGAAACAACGCACTTGATATACGTACTTGGTGAACGCAGCTGCCTGGACAATGAGAACCGTTCTATTCGTTTCTTTTTGCTTTACCACCACTGGATATTTGTCCTCGGGTATGTCGATGAACGGCGGCGGTCCTATCGATCAATTAATACGCGTAACAAGTATTATTATTAATAAATCGACATAAAAGCATTGATTGATCGTTCAGGCTGTTTGGATTATCTTCACGATCATTAACAAGATTAACAACTATGATATTCTCGAACGTACCGGTATAAAGAAAAGTATGGGAATGTCCTCCAACAATCAGATCCAATAATGGACACTTTGCAGCCATGATTCTATCTCTGTCGAGGCCGCAGTGAGTTAGGGCGATGATGATGTCCACTCCTTGATCCTTGAGACGTTGTGCTTCGGCATTGACCGATTCCACCTCGTCCAATAACTTTAGCTTTTCGGTCTTAGCTATGGTCTGATAAGTTAGTTCATCGTTACTATTTTCAACCCTTTTTTTATTCTTGTATAATAAAATATGTTAACAAAATAAATATAATTATAAATATCTAATTTTTTTAAATAAAAGAAGGAAGAATCAAATAATAAATAAGAAGTACTACGAGTGTCAAAAATTATAATACGTTTAAATCATTTCCTGGTTTAAATATGCATTAGTGATACCTTTCTTGATCAAAAAGTCGATACGATGATTTGAAACAAAAAGCTCGATAATGAAATTTTAACCTAAATCGCGAAAATTTATAGCCTTTAATATAAAATGCTGTAAAATGGTATACCAACGTTCGCAGTGGATAAGAGAACACCGATTACACCAATTTTCTTTTCCCCTCTCACGATGATCGTGCTGTTAGAATAGAGATCCTACGAAGAAAAAGAAACGTTTTACATTAGCAAAAAGTGTGTCTTCTCTTAAAATTCTCTTTCCTTTTCTAACAATTTATAGTCGTACCTGTATTGTCGGTTCCTCGCTGTTATCAATATTGGTAACGACGACCGGCGTATTGACAGCCTTTAAAAACGGCACCAGACCCGCGATACCGTCGTCAAACTCGTGATTACCGATCGTCTTATGAAAAAAAGAAAAAAAAATGAAAAAAATTCATCCTTAAATAAGTCATAACATTAAATTACGCTCGACATTCGAAAGATAACGCAACATTGCGATAAGTTGAACAAAGATTCGTGATTTATTAGAGTATGTATCATGACAGTATTATCGCGTACATAGCCTCATCGCACAAGATAAAGCAACTTTATGGAGTTCGTCGAGTCGAAACACTCCTGTAAACATCTTGACGAATGGTTCTCTCGAAACAAACAACCGACCACCTTTTTCCTCCGTGTAGAAGTGTTTTATCTCTCGCGAATTATACATCCAATTAAAACATCCAAACAGTTCTCTAGTCGCAACACCTTTCTGTCTACAATTTTTACATCGATCAAAAAATTAATTTACAAGCTGAATAATTCGTTGGTAGATGATAGAATTGATTCACCAGGAACTCTACAAAATTCTACAAAAATTCGAATTAGTCACCACCGTGGTCCGACACGGCATCGATTTAAATGGAGATTTCAACGGGTACAATAAAATATGCATTGAAATTAATCAACTTCTTCGAGTTCCACCGCAGTACGTCGATCTAACTTTTAAACTTTCGAGTCCATTCTTCTCTCTCCATCTTATCACGACTTGGCTATCGCACGCCTCGAAGGCGGAAAATCGTCGTAAAATGACAAATGACATTAGTGCGTACGTTACCATCACGTCATGGGGCAACATGTTTAGAAAAGCAGCCGTTGCGTTCCAACGATGGACGTTGTACCATGGTGTCCCTTGGAAGTGATCACCGGCATTTAGAAGAATCGCGTTCGGTCTTTCCTTTTTGAGGGCGCGTGTCGCGGTGTAGAGTCTGGCGATTCCACCGAAACAGTTCTCCTCTGCTTGATAGCAGGCACCGGAAGTTGGTCCAGTCTGTTGAAACCTTCGACGAGTTTGCGAATTTTTACGAAGAGCACGTAATCGACATTAATATCGAGTTCCTGTGTTTCGAAACTCATTGTTATCATTATCGTTCTCGGCATTTCGCCAAAAACGAATTCTCCCGGGTACTTTAAACGGCTCCTCGTCTTTTAATGCATTCTTTCCGGATTAAATAACAGATATTTTAACGATCTGAAAGACGTCTTAACGATATTTTAACGGCAATCTCAACGATCGCATGGCTATATCGATCAACAATAATTAGCCGTGATCGTATGTAAAAATTTTAGTCTTTTTTTCTTATACTTAGTTGTTTTATAGAATACAGTACCGACAAAGCAATTGAAAATATTTAGAAAAATTTTAGAATTCCTTCGTGAAAGGAAAATATCGACTAAAACTTTTACATACGCCTAGTGTTTACGTATCGTTAGGAGATAAGGAAAAAACATGACGTACGAAAAATCGTAATCTTTTCTGAAAAACGAATGATTTTTAAATAATGAAATGATCGTTTCATTTCTATAAGTAATTTACGACGCTTCGATCGAGCGTCAGATTTTTCTCAACAAACGATACGCAATTTCTTGAGTTACTTAATTATTAAGATGATCTTGTCTCGCGTCGTTTTTCCGACGCACATCAAATCGAATCGAAGATCCTGCCAAAAATTTCGTGTGACAACGCAAGCGCGATAATGTCAGGCGTGATGCTACATACGCGTTGGCGTCGATACAGTGAACCAAAAGGTATAATAACTAATAACAATAATCGTGAGGTTCGACGGTATCAAGATATCGAGTTAAAAGGCGAGAAGTTTGCCTTTTTCTGAAACGTCATCGTCACAAAACCGTAATTGTTACAAAAGAACGCGAATCAATTAAACGATTGTGCAATCCTGTGCAATGGTAGCGTCGCAAAGCGAAGAAGCGAAGTAAGAAAAAACATTCTTTCTCGTTAATCCTAAACAATTTTCCTCGATACTTAGAATTCCTTCGCATCCACTCGATTAATAAATACGATATTAAAGAGGTATTTTATGACCAGCACGACCGCAAATTCCAATCGATCGGAAAGAGAAAACGATCGAAATTTTGACGAATTATGTAACTCAAAATTATATCGTACTTCACAGTACGAAATAGTTATGATCCACGTGAGATACGAATAAACTGACGACTCGAACGTTATCATATCTGAGACTCTTTAAATAATACTTTGATACGACTAATTGTATCATGCAAATAGTGATGTACTTCTCCAATGTTCTATCTCACCCTCGAATGGAAAAATACTCTCGTCTTCGGAATTGGAATTATTTCGTTTAAAAGAAATTTTGTATCACCTTGAGATGTTGGAATTTTTGACATCCGCGCCTTTGAGATTTAAGTCCCGAAGGATTGATGGAAAAATCCAACGTTTGAAAGTTTTCGAATTTTTGTACGTCTCTTACACAATTTACAGAGGTTTGATTCTTGCGAATTTTTATTTTTATTTGCGAGATACGATAAACGGGAAATGATAAAAAATGGCGACTGTTTTCTAAAAATGTATGATCTATACGGCTAAAATGCACTAGACCTTTACGCACCAACATGTTTATCTAATACGAGGCACTTATTGTTTCTTATCGCACACATAAAGCGCTTTGACATTCGGAATGAGTAACTAGCAGGTTCTAACTTTTATAAAAATGCAGAGTAATGTATACTTATACACTATATACGTCTCATATATACGTACGTATGCATACATATAAATCGAGAAACCTTTGCGAGTCTCGCGATATAAAGAAAGGAAAAATAAGGTTAAACGCCAAAGAAGAAAAAGAACGAGACAATAACCGACGTTATTCGACTACGATGTGCGGCGTGTCTCACGACTTACCTCGCATGGAAATCGTTGAAATGTATGACAGAGAGTTCGAAGAGGTTCTGGCGGTGAATATCATCTTGGAGTGCGGTGAGGCCACAACACATTTGCAGCAGAAGCGACGCCAGCAACAGGAGTGCGTCCATGTTGCGATCGAACTACTGGCAACTGATAGACAAACGAAAGAGCCTTTAGTCGGTTTATCGGGTCGATCGGTCGGTCGGTTTGCTTCGTGCAATGAGAGACATTCTCTCGGCCATTTCACGTGGCTGTTACATCATCGTTCGACGTTTCAAAGACAGGTCGGTGTCGCGTAGACACAGAAATATTTTAAGAAGATCGAGGTCGTGTCCAATTGCAAGGTCCGATGCATCGTGTGATTTAACTTTCATTTGCTTTGATGAGAATGTTTTTATTAGGTACGTATTAGTACGAAGCTGGACGAAAATATTGAAATACAGGGTAGGCCAATTTGAATCACTGTTTTCAAAACTTTGTGATTTTTGCGTTTATAATTTTTTTACTTTTTATTTTTTTTGCAGTGTATTTTACATCAGTCGGTCCAAGTTGACCAACACATTAATGTGTTATTTTAAATTTAATATATATATAGAAAGATTTTTATTCCCCAAAATTTGGGGTAAAAATTGTAGTATCGCGTGAGAAGTGGCATAGATCCGTTAAGAGATAATAATAGCAACCTCTACCTCTTCCATTCTCTATTTCTCTTTCTATCAAATACATACATTGCAATCACTCTACGACCGAAAAGCGCGTGTCGAGATCCACGTAGGCGCGAGTCCCCACGCGAGACGAAGTCGAAGCGTCAGCCGCTTGCTTTTCCAGCTGCGCTACGAAATCGTCCCGAAGACAATCACTCGCGAACCTCTTCGTAGAAGGACAAGGGAAAGATGCGGATGTCCTTTCGAAACTACCTTGACACGAGCGTGCGGCTGATCCACGGTCTGAAGTGCTGTTTTTTCCGATTTTCTCGACATTTCCAAACAACATTCGAGCCTCCTTGAGGAGGAATAACAGGCTCGTGTCTGTCCTAGGCTGAACCTCCCCTCACGATCAGTGAACAGTTGGCTGCAAGCTGACAGCAATCCCTTATACGTTCAATGAGGGTGTTGGCACACGCCAAGAAAAAGGAAGAAAGGCTTTAATCGCTCGAACTTTTTCTACCCGTTGACGCGTGCCTTTTTAAAGTCTCTTTTTAAAGCCTCCCCTTTTTTTCTGATAAAGGAACAGGAAGAAAATTATATAGAGCTCCTACGCCATATACCAATAATGACAATAACTGACAGCAATTAGTAAAGACTTTCACTCTGACGTGTAAAGTGGCAATTAGTTCGACAGTAGACCCGTTATTCTTCCATCTCAAAAAGAAATTCGGCAAAATTGAGCATCGCGTTAAGATGTGGCGAATTCCGTGACTGAAAAAACTACATGACGCAGGTGCTTCATTACGTAAAAAGTAAAACGGTCCTCCTCGACAGAATTTCGTTTCGATCGACGTCGAAATTCGGAGTTAACACTCGATTAATCATTATCGCCGTGACGCTCGCGTGTTCACACATACATACATATATAAACGGCCGCCATATCAGCTTTATCTTGCCGTTAATCGACTTTTTTTATGCGAAGAAAACAGAATTTTAAAACGGCACGATCGCAGCGTGCACGGGTGCAAGCATTATCAATGTAACAGCACTTTGCGTGACGATCGTGCTTAGACGATCGTATAAATTCGATGAGACGTTTTATCCAATTTATTCGAGTGTTTGACGCACTTTTATACCAAAGAATCGTTAGATCGTTACGAAAACAAGATCGTTAGATGACTCTCTCTTTCTGTTTCTCTTCCTCTTTCTTTCTCTTTCTTTCCGTCACCTTGATCAAGCTTATCGAAGAAACCAACCAAACGAATGGAAACGAGGAAAATTATTAAATGAATAAAGAAAGCAAGAGGAGAAAAAGAAGAAACGAAGAAATAAAGAAGAAAAGAGAAAGAAACAAAGGAAGTCGAACGTATTGCTCCGTTTCACAAGGAAATTATTCGCTCACCTGTAAATGCCTCCTTCGTCTAAGACTGCTTCACGAAGAATGGCGATGCTTCAGTCGGTGCCGCGACAAAGACGCGAAATTATTATCGTATCTACGTGTTGTCATTACGACACAACGTCGTTCATCGTCGAGCTTCGACGATCAAGTCGATCGAGAACAACGACGACAGTTAACTGATTAGGTAAAAGACTCGACGGACTTGACGAAATCGAATTCGAATCAGTCGACATCGTTCGACTTTTCCTTTTTATCTCGCGCGATCGAAGATCGACGTTTCGCTGGATCTTGCCCGAAACACGAAAAACGTAAGAAGAGACGTAAAGACTAGCGACTAGTTTTCTTTGATTTCAAGACGAGCGTGCATAAAACAAGCGACGTAACACAAGTACGTGTTAATGTGAGGACTTCCACGCATTGCAGAAGTAAGAGAAACGATTGTAAAATCAATTTATTTACGTTTAATTCTACAATGTTTTTGCGAAACATGAACAATTTGGGGAAAGGTCTTACGCATCGGGATTGCTCGCATCGAAAAAAATGTCTTCCGCTTCTCTCGATGGAAAACGAACACCACGATCCTCGTTTCTCGATATCTAGAGTTCTTCGCAAAATTTAAAATCTCCTCCAACTTTTCGAACTTCGAGGAAGAACAAAAACCGACGATTGCGAGCAGCAAAAAAACAACGCATTTTATACTTACGCAACTCTACTAGAAAAACGAACAATACGGAAAATTATATGACTTATCAAGAATAAGTACCTGATGAACGATTACCTCTTTTGCGTCTTCTCCAAACTAACAAATAGCTGGTTAATTCTCCTTGACAGTCAAGCGTTCGAAGTGTTTCCGACGTGGTAAATAATTTTAATAAGCCCTGCTTCTTTGTCTCACTGATCTTCCTCTTTCATGCTGCTTTCTTATCGATGAAACTCCTCTGTTACGTCGCACGTCGTTAAGTGTGTCGAGCGTGGTTAATTGATACGGATGCAAGAGATCCGAGATACCGAACAAAAATACCGACATAAAAATAAAATTGAAGAAAATGATTTTAAACGATTTTTCAAATGGGTCGAGATAATCTGTCGATATCTCTTCAATGATAAAGTAACACAAATGGCAACATTATCAAAAAAGGACATTAGCAAATTGCGATTTATTCGAATGGTTCTAGAGATACGGTTTTCCCAACTTTGCACCTAATTGGATTAGAATTTTTTACTTTCGTAGTTAACGACGATATCGTTCGGAACTCACGTGTCTCTCTCTCTAACTTCTCCAAGATAAGCATTTGAGAAATTGAATCGAAATTGAAGCCTTATTCGCTCGTTCGCGTATATCATGCGTAGTAACGATGCCTCAAACGTGAAGGAAGGTTACTAGATAGATAAGTGGTAGGCACGAGACTGATGAGAGAGAAACCCCTTTCGTCGTAGTGGAGATCTTGCCATAGGTTCCTTTCGAAACCTTGAAGACGCGCCAGAATTTTGATGACTGACGCTAATTAGTGTCTACTAAATTGTAGCCTTCCATTCTCGTGATATACGTATATAGGCATTTTCTTTCGTTGAGTGAGCGTGAAAATGAGAGTGAGAAATTTACGTAACTGGAGTCAACCTTGTCTTCTCTTTCTTCCTCTGAGTCCGATCGTTCAGCCTGTATCATCTAGATAGAGAGAAAAAAAATAATGTTAAAATTATACTCAGAGGAGGTAAAAGAACATTTGAAAGAACAAAGAAAAAAAAAACATTTAAAACAAAATTGTTTGGTACTTTCCATCTGTCATTTTTTACTCCATTCGATCGAACACTTGAATGTTTGGTCGGTACTTGACGAGAATCATTGATTTAATGCCAGCTTGAGCGATATACCTTCTGTAAAATTTCAGATAAAAATTATTAATATGTATTCCTCGACAAAGAATTCATGTGTATGTGTGTGCGCGCGTCTACGAATGCCTCTTAAATCTTTATCGTTTACAAACACACGAATAGACGTAAAAGAATATACTTAATCACGACTGACGATTTTCCATCCATTAACTCGTTTCATAGTTAAACCCGAAAAGCATTCGCATACCTTTGTCCACACGTGTTCGACACGTGCTTTTTCACTTTCTTCCCAATCCTTCGATCCCGAATTTACCCATCGCTTTTTCACGCAAATAAATAAAGGAAATGCGATCGTGTTCGTCCATGGCATTCAGAAACACAAGTACGTCGTTCCATCGTAAGGAATTTGAATACGCGATGCGAAATCGCTTATCGGTCGCGTGACGCAAACGTGCATTTGTTCGTTCGTCGACGATCGGTATATTCGAAATAACGAAGCTTTCCTCGACGTTTGTCGTCGGCAGTTGGACGGATCGAGAGGAAGAGCGAGCAAGGGAGTCGTGACCAGGAGGAACGAAGCCAGAGACCGCCATAAAAGACGCGCTTGGCGCACTGACAAAGAGAATCGTTCTATTATAAATTCGAGTTTTCGTGGTGAACCTCGCGCTTCGCGTCTGCTCTAATTTGTTGGACTTTAAACTGTATCGTTACCAAAAATGAATCTTGTGGGATTGAAATAAATCCAGAGAGATGCAGTTTTGATATCTTCAACCACGGCAATATTTATTTAAGTAAGTCAGTGAAGAAACGTATGAGTTACAGTGTCGTTACCAGTGTATCATCGCACACGTCGCGAAAATAGAGATTACACAAACCAACCGATAAAATTGGTGTTGCTTCGCATGGATAACCTAAACGTTTCAATATCGCAGAAATCATCGCAGCTTACCACAGAAAAGACAAATACCTGCACAGATGTCGTAAGAGTATCGTCATATCGTTCTCTTTATTTTTTGCTTATCTATTCTTTGCACATCGTCTTACTTATCTATTCCTTTGGGTTGAAGACAATGAGATAAAATAAGCGATATGTCTATACAAGAAAATATGTCCTTCTTTGTATCGTTAAAACTGATAATTCGATAATGACATTGTAACGATGCTACATGAATCACGTACTGTGTTAACGTGGATATTTTATCTTTCGAAATCGCCTTGACTTTTTATCAATCGAGAAATGTTTGATTAACAGTGAATATTGTTGAATCGCGCATGTTATTTTTGTAAGCGCCTTTTTTCAATAGCCAATTTTTTGGTGCTAATAATAATAAAATTTGAAGAACGACGAAACGTCGAGTTCGCGAGTCGACTGATCGTAGAATGTTGCAATTTTGATAAGTGATTGGATTCTCCTGTCGAGTCTTCGTCAAGTGCCATTGACCTTTATTCGATTTTCGATCAAGATTATCGCGAGCGTTATCGAAGACTCGAGTGTTCGATTTCGTTTTCCACTCTTTCTTAAACGAGACAAAACGAACAAATGCGAACAAACATCGCTTTCAAAACTATCCTCAAACTGACGCAACGACGAATTACGAGCGTATCCGCTTCTACCGAAGTCAAAATCATTGAACCGGTCCCCTACGACCGACCAATAAATTAGGAATGATCAGGCGGGATCGTTTTAAGGCTTTCGTATACCCTGCGTGCCTTCCATCGGCCTGCTTCAACATGCTTTGGTCCTGTTAACCGAAATTTCTCATCGATTTTATTCCCTAAATTTAAAAGACGACCATGCGGGCAAAGCGCTCGTAAATCAGAATGTTTCGAGCGTGTAAATCTTTTTGGATTCTCATACGAACGTGAGATTAAAACTTACTTATTTTTATACGATAATACGTTAGGATAATTATTACATCAACGGTTAAAGTATCGACGATTATTCATTGATATAAATAAGTTAACGTCTGAATAACTTACGGTATGAATAACTTTTCTGGTACAGGCTACGATAGATATGTCTAGATTTACGACTAACGTAATCGTAAATTAGGCTCCGAAAAGTCGGCATAATTAATCTTGCAAGTCAGAGCCGTACCTTTATCCAAACATTTTCCATGTATTGGCATATATGCGATCCCCTCTATTAGGATTACTACAGTCGTAGAGTTGATACTGAACGAACCACTTTTTTGATCGGCTCTGTTCATAGTCCTGTTTCGGCTACTGAAGCGTATCGACTGAAGGGCCTGTTCGCTTTATCGACCATTCTTCAGCATTCTCGTGGCTGTCCGAATGCGTAACATTCCGACGTTCGATTAAAATGCTGTAAGTAATTTCGACTGTATATTTTCTTGGCATCGTTGACTTTCAATGATATTCTATAATCGTGACATGAATTAGTTTACCGTGCTACGTAAATAGAACGTTCTTGACTGAGTGACAGGCACGAGTAAAAAATACTTACGTCATTGGTAATTGTCGAAATGCCGCTGGTGTCGTTAAAAGGAACAAAAATTCAAGAAGAAGGAATTTATTTGAGCCAATTTAGACGGTCGATTAGAATGACTAAAGAAACGAACGAATTATGAGAATGGTAATGGACGATGCCTATCAATAGAGCGAACACAAGAATAAATTCTAGAAAATTGAACGGATAATATTTTGTTGACTGTTCGGATTACGATAGAATCTGCGAAGGCTGCACATTTGCGTCAAACTATCTACGTGTAAAATTAACTTCCAAAAGTAACTTTTGAAAATATCTCGAATCAATGACCGAAAATAATTTATGAATAAAATGCCTCTTATGTTATTAAATTGTGATATTAAATTTTAATAAATCAGAATTTGAATCAAGGAAAGGAGATATTTTTTTCTGAATTGACAACCATGAAAAGCATTAATTTCGCTTCGCTTCGGCATTGTTGTTTCTTTATCCAGAGATAAATTATTATCAGCGTAAAACGAGTTTTTTTTGCTTGCTCGACCATCGACGCGAGCAGCGCTCCAATTTACATCGGATTTCCATTGATTCTAATCGATAAATCCTCGATCTTATCTCGCCTATTGCGCAATCACGAACTACGAATCCCTGTTAAAAAATAAGAAGCACGATACTATAAGAAACCACACATTTTTCCTCGGTATTAACACATTGACCGCCACACCAAATTCACCATTTCTTACTTTGAACGTTACGAATATATTTTCATTATTCTAAACGTATAACAACAAAATAATAACAAATATGATTATATAAGATCACATCCTTACCCATAAAACGTTTATCGTGCTGGCTGTCATTCTCCAATCAACTATGACATTCAAAATTCGTTGACTGACGATGTTCATTCAATTTTTACAATTATCAACGTTTGAGACACTCCGATGGCCACCGTCATGGATAGAAGAACATATCGGTCAACTTATCGATGCCGTATTTGGCACGGTGATCCTGCGGCGGACACCGGTGACCGGCGGGATCGGCGTGAAAAATCGCGCCAGGATCGCGATCTTTCGTCCTTTCCCTTCGAAAAGACGTCGTTCGTCCTGTACATCGATGTCAATTGCGTACGAGAAATTGCTCCTCTTGGTCGCTTCTCCGTTCGTCGGGCGTTTGGTTCGGCAGAATCGACGTTGCAACGAGCCAGCCAACCGTCTTCGACCTCTCTCCTCTTGGATCCCTCTGTTTCTCTCTCCTCTGCCGCGACAATCCGCGCACCGCGTGGCTCGAACTCGCAATGGGGCGGCAAGCGCACTCGCGCGTTATTCTTCTCGCGTGGCACTTCGCCTCGAAGACACCTCGCGATAACGACGAGGACAGCAGTGCGCGAAAAAGAACGCAAAGCGATTCTTCCGCCAGTGAACTTCAGTACGACGATGACGACATACGACTCTTCGCCTCTCTGAGTGAATTTTACACGGTGCCGCGACACATTGGACGCGTGCACCTTCGTCGAGGTACGTTGAAGTCAGAATTCGCGCCTCTTTCGGCGTGTGTCCCGCCATTGAAATCGAGCCAGAAGTTGCGCGACACTTCGACACTAACTTCGTTTTTTTACCGTTCTTCGACTCATCGCCGAAAGTTTATCTATAAGGTCTAGCAAGGAAGTTATCGGCAAGGTTATCGCTTTATTGTATCAGCTAATTTTTCGAAAATTCTAAACGAACGGCGCGCCAATCATTAGCGAGTGATTAAACGTAATTACCAACGATACGAAACATTTGTAACTGGAGTAACGATTGATAACGCAAAGATTAATACAAAGGGACACGACTCTAACGATCGACCCCAGACGTTTTGTTTGCGTTTCTTTCGAGATTTTCGACATAGATGGTCCAACCTCTTTCCGCGTCTACGTGGAGTTTCGGGCGTTTCATGAACCTATCGAAGCGGTTCCATGTGGCAGTTCGAACGTAAGAGTCGTTGCGTCTACGAGTAAGTAAGTCGAGGCCTCGCCGATCTCCGATCGACCTACGTACGTATGTTCGATTTTAGCTTCTTTCTTTGGTTGAAAAGCGACTGGAGAAAGTGCCGCGTTACCACATTGCGATTTTCGTAAAGCACGTTTTTATCGAACGGTCTAAACGACGGTCGTAGAGTGAGGCTATTCGAAGGGTGCCGGACCTTCGTCGATTGTCAGACGAGGAGACACTCGACCAGATGGCGTGCTGGCAGTATTCGTCTCTTGGCTGCGGAAAATAATTTGCCGCAGTTTTTAGATCCATTTGTCGACCGTTTCGACGGAGGATTCGCATCAAACCAGTTATAACGATCGGCTAAAAGCACGACTGGTACAACCTTGACTGCTACCAGGCTCCTGGTAACGCGACGATAACTAGAACGTGAAAGGGAAAACTGACGATAGTTGAAAAAGAAAAGTTGCATAAATATTCATACCGGCATTGAGCGTGTCTTTGTATCGATAACGCGTTTGATGGATGCCTGTCGATGTACGCGCGATTAAGAAGGATTAGTTCCTTGCTTTACGACTTAATTCGTGATTTCGCGTGACACGATCGACGATTTTGTCGCGTTGGAATCCTCGATCTGCATCCGTTTCTGCATACGTGTGATTACACGCATAGATACGAAGTGAGATTTCTCATAGATCGACTAAGCTCTGACGTTCGTCGACGTCTATCCACTAGCGCCGACTCGCCAGTACTGATTTCATTTAGCTCCTATGAAATTGCATAGAGCAACGACGCACTCGACGCGTGACAGACGTCTCTCCTCTTGATAATTACGCTCGTTGAAAGGATCGCCGCACTACGCGTTTCAATCATGTTAAGCGACGCAAGACAATTCCTCGATAGAAGTCGTTCCGACTGAGTATCCAAGAATACTTCCACCGAACAAAGGCTGTTGGATTCTAGTGCCATTCTCTATCTCTCTCTGATAGCTTTTCGATTAGCCGAAACGAAACAATTGCATTTTATTTCTTAGTACTTTGATTCTTTAATAACGCGATACTTCGGTTACGTAAAGTCTCCGATAAGAAGATTCAGAATAACAACGGGCTTCGAATAATATTATGACACTTGAGTTGTACAAGAACTGCAGAAACTGAAAAGAAAAATTACAGTAATTGCACAAATGAAAGGAATAATTTATATATAACGAAAGAAACATAATAAAAGTACAATAAAATGAGTAATAATATACATGTACATATCGAGATATTAAAAATAATTTAAGTCTTAATCAAAACCGTTCGTTATATAAATAACGAGGTGTCGCTAGTTCAATGCGCTTAATTAATATATTAAATGCCAAGTCGGTCACTGGCACTCGACGGTAAAATTTCTATTATTTATTATATACTGCCAAAAGCATAGACCAAAGCCAAGGTTCTTCTCTACCTGGTTCGGAACTACCTGCACATTTGAGTGGGGATACAAACACCCCCTCTAACGTGGCGTTAGAAACCCGAACAAGAAATATATAAAAACAGGAGTGCTTGCAGCCTTAAGTTATTAGTCGACTCTCTCCGAGGCATATTCGTTACCGTCGTGTAGTCGTATAGTATAACAGTCAGATATTTACAACTGAACGTGCGACGAGCCGCTGGTTCTTCACGGAATTGCAAGCGAATCAACAATTCGGGTCATCAAAATCTCGCTATAACACCTAGAAAAAAACTAAAGGAATAATGCTACTCTAAAATAAGTGATTCAAGTGAAGTGTATATTAATTTCTCCGGTAACATCAAAAATATTCAAATAACATCAAATTTAAGTTTGTTTCCCAATATTCTAAAAATACAGAAAAAGTATTTATTATAAAAATAAAGTACAGTATAAATATAGTGCGATTATGTGACAGTGAGTGACTCCGTATAAAACACTTATACACCTCCGAGTAATTGACTTTCATTTTTCAGTGCTTTAATAGTGTACGTAATATTTGTATAACATTTATATTAATATTTAAAAATTTCTATCGATATAAAATAAGAAAAGAATGGCATTGACGATACGAAGTACTGCAAAATTCTTGAATGTATTCGAGGCAGATGTGCAGCTTATGTTAATAATATAAATAGTCGATACAAAATATTTGAAGCAGTGCCAAGACTTACGTTTAGATCGTATTTTACGAATGCGTATTTCGAATATAAGTAACAGCTACTTAAGTCAATAGTAAATCAATTTAGTCGAAGAATTCCTATTGCAAAATATAACAATGTCACTTTTGACAATCGATACGTGAAAATAACTGAATGGAAAAGGATTCTCTCGGAATCCTTGCATACATATTTTCGCAAAACGCTATCTATCGAATCCATAAAAATTATTAGATCTATCGATGTTACATATCTTTCAAATCAGTAACACAAGTACAAGTAAAATAGTAAATTTGAAGCAATAGATATTTGCTCGATATTAAGTCAATATTTTAGTTAATTTACAGATTGTTCATACGTAACATGCTTCACCCAATGAGTTTGAAACATTACGCTTATCTGGTCATCGTCGTCGTCGAATTCATTTCCTTAATACGAATCATCACTGTTATGCTATCACAGAAGTCTCGTTTCTAAACTTATTTTTATAATCGACATACCGATAGATATTCTTAGATAAAATATTCTTTAGTATATACTTACAGTTTTAGCCTCTTCAAAAGTAAAACAAGCAGAATTTACAAAATGTAGGCACAACGAAAACATTATCATATTTTATTTTTAGATACGAATCGGTGCCTAAAAAGCCAACGAAGTTCATCGCACGTGGCATCGAAAAAGCAAGAACATGTTTGTGAAATCGTTGACCAGATTGACCTACAGTGTCACCTTACTTTCAATACTCATTCATGTCATCGACGGTAATCCCCTTTCGAGCCAGACGAAAGAACTGACTCTGAGAATCCTTCATACGAACGACATGCATGCGAGGCAAGTGCACGAATGAATAATTGCATCTTTATCCTAACATTAACCTTTAACTCTATTAATTATGACTTTTATAACATTGAGTACAGTAATCCATCGTCGTTTAAAACCAATCCTCGTTCTAATTCCAAGTCTAGCAAATGTGTTGTTGAAATATCGACCATTTCGCTACAGGCACAAGAATTATGCTCTCCTTGCTAATCATTAAATGCAAAAGCACTAATTATACAAACACCAGTCGAACGAGTGTTCATATCCGCTTACATAGCACTTACGTTCTTTAAATGGATCACACCTTTTCTCATCGCAAGGATTTTCTCTATGAATTTGTTTAATTCGTATCTTCTTTTCACTTTTCCGTGTAAAAATAGTCATCGTCGTAAATACATTCGGCTTAAATATCACTATGGGATATAATATATTAAAAAATGTACGTACCAATTTATTAATTACCATGGATTTATAAAATTACTTCGTTCAGATGAGTAAGATTAACTTATTAATTTAAAAACAACTAGCTAGTCTTTTCATTATTACATTCTTCGATGTTTCTCGCTTAATCAGAAAATCATTTTTTTTGTACCGTGCTAGCGAACGGAAATTGACGCGGTAATTTACGTCATACATTACCATTTTAAAAATTGCGAATGATTTCAAGTTAATGTCACTTCCACGATACCACATTCTCAATGCGTTAGTATACGATTGCAATCTGAAATGCGCATTTAAAAACATTATATATGTATATGTAACGTTCTTCAATTGCATATTATAATCGCGGTAGAAGTCAGTTCACAAAAACTCTTTCTTATTTTTTCCTAGATTCGAAGAGACAACGAGATTATCAACGCCAATATGTCCAAAGGCGGATTCCATCCAAGGAAAATGTTACGGTGGCTTTGCCAGACTGGCAACCCTAATTCGTGAAGCTCGAAATTCATCGATGCCTGTTTTGTTCTTGAACGCCGGTGACACTTATCAAGGTTCCGTGTGGTACAATTTATTTAAATGGGAAATCGTTGCCGACTTTATGAACATATTGGCGCCAGATGCTATAGTAAGTGTCAGTTAATCACAATGAGCGAATTTAAATTCATCGAAGAACCATTATACACCTCTCATCTCTTTAACGCGTACTTGTCCAAGATCCAGATAATTAAGAAAACATGAATTTTAAAATATCAACTTCCTATATTTATTCAATGCTACTTGAACTCTGTACATCCAATTAAACTTATAATTTCCGTATGATTAGTGTTTTTACGGTGTACATAAAAAGTCTTCTCTTTTTTTTTCTATTAACCTTCTTCGTATTGTAGAGTTTGGGAAATCACGAATTTGACGATGGAATAGCAGGACTGGTACCCTTTATTCATAATGTCACATTCCCTGTTTTGACTACAAATATGGATCTCACTTACGAACCGGAATTAAAAGCAACGAAATTGGCAAATAGTACGATTTTGGACGTGTATGGCGTCAAAATTGGAGTAATCGGCTATCTAACACCAGAGACAAAAATCTTATCATCTACCAGGAATGTAATCTTTAAAAACGAAATTCCATGCATTCGCGAAGAGGCGAAGAAGCTAAAGAATCAGGGTGTTAATATACTAATAGCACTTGGACACTCTGGCTTTGAAATGGATAAAAAAATAGCTAAGGAGGTCGAAGACATTGATATCGTAATCGGTGGGCATACTAACACTTTCCTTTATCGTGGAAAAGCACCGGATACCGAGGTTCCCGAAGGATTTTATCCGTACGAAGTTGTTCAGAAAAGTGGAAAAAAAGTTTACGTTGTTCAAAGTTACGCTTACACCAAGTATCTTGGTAACTTCACTGTCACGTTCAATGCCAAGGGTGATGTTACACATATCGAGGGTAATCCGATCCTTGTTAACGGCAAAATTGAACAGGTCAGCTCGATAATAATATAAATATCAATAATATAAATAAATAAGTTTAATTCGTAAAGTCTATAAATATACAATTAGTATGAACAAAAATAAATTAAATAAAGCAGCATAGTTAATTTTGTGATTTTGTTCTTTTGTTGTAAACTTGCAGGCCAAAGATGTTCTTAAGCGTCTAGATGACTTAAGACCTATAGTGGAAAACAAAACTTCTACAGAAGTTGGAGAAACCCGTGTATTGCTTGATGGTGATAGCAAAACTTGCAGACGAAGAGAATGCAATTTCGGAAACCTTATTACAGACGCACTAATAGACTATGTAAGATTATAAAGTACGCGTGTGATTTATATTTGGTTACTGAATACTCATTCAGTACCCAAATACAATATTTCTTTTCATGCTAATTTCAATCAATCGAATGTAGCATTTAAAGCGTAAATTGCGATATCAAAGTAAAAGATTTTCCTTATTTCAATCACAGAATGTTAATGAATTTAATACCGAAGGAGCTTGGACAGATGCTGCAATTGCTGTTCATCACAGTGGAAGTATCAGATCTTCAATTAGTAGAAAAAAAAAAGATAAGGTTAATACATATATCTTAAAAGAATATGAGAAATTTATTTATACTCGATATTATTATATAATAATAATATCGTCTATCAATCACGTGAAATTATTTTTCATGGACTTATTTTCATTAACTTTTACATTATAGATCATTCTGGGAGATGTTCTCGGAGCTTTGCCCTTTGGAAATTTTATAATTAAAGTTAATATGACAGGAAAAGAAATCCTTTCTATGCTAGAATGGAGCGTGTACCATCTTCATTCAAATACATCCACAGATTTACGAGGTGCATTCCTTCAATGTTCTGGTTTACAGGTTTGTATTTAAAAATACAGAATGCACACGAAAGTATCTAATTTTATACTCAATATCAATGTATTTTATTTTAGATCACATATGATTTAGAAAAACCATCCAACTCAAAGGTTGTTTCCGTGGAAGTTCAATGTGCTACTTGTCGTGTCCCAAGTTATAGTAAACTTAACGTGAGCACGAATTACACAGTTATAATGAACGACTACATACATGCTGGTGGAGATGGCTATATGTTGTCGCATCTTAATTTTACTCGGATGAGTACGTTAACGAACTAACTTTGAATTCAATTAAATACATTAAATACGTATTACTTATATATTTATGTATTTCCAGGTATAACGATAGAAGAAGCGGTGGTTCGTTATATAAAGAAGCACAGTCCTGTTTATCCCGGCACTGAGTGGCGAATTAATTATTTGCAAAGTGTCGAAACACAAGATACCTCTACCGCGATAACATATCATCCAATTATGTTTATGATTGTTTTGCCAATAATCAGTCGCCTATTTACTTGATTACGTTAAATTACATTAGTTGTATAATTATGTTGAGTTTATAATTAGTTCAAAATGTGTTGTATACATTTATGTAAGAGTATTTTATATATATTTTATTTATATATATATATA
>JAITYT010000498.1:349107-378245 GCA_025433975.1 Liostenogaster flavolineata
ATTATATTAATTATATATTCCACAATTAACGTATAAAACAGATCGTTCGAAATGATAAAATTGAATTGGAATACAACTTAATTATGTAATACGACGAATTTATTATCGTTTGAATTTCAAACGGTGCGATCGTGTTTTTCCCGTTCAGTAGTTAAACATTAACTGGTATTTTAAAAGATTTTATAGAAAAAAAAATAATACAATATTAAATATTTAGATTTTTAAAAATAAACACTATTTACATCTAGAAATAAACGAATGAATAACTATAAATATTTGAATTAAACGAATGATTATTCCAGCTACAAAATGACACAATTGATATGCCATATTCTATTTAAAGTGATTAATATTTTCATATTTTTCATGAGTTGACCATGTTCAGTATCCTCCACAAAGAAACAAATTAATATTATACAATCTAATAAAATAATATAATATTTTTTTATATAATATGAAAAAAGTAAATTGTAAATATGAAAATAGATAAAACAGAATATTGTTATCATTTTTTCACCTGGCTTAATATCATGAATAGTAATAATGCGTTTGCTACGATTAGCATCGTTTTAATGCGACGCTAATCCATAAAACATTTTAATACCCTTAACTCTTACTCTTAAATGGAAAGAGCTGCGATTATTCGAAATTTAATTTAATCGTTTCAGTAATAGACAAACGTATTGCGTTTTTATTTTTATAAAATTGCGTAAAATTTTATAAAATTTTTGATGATAATTTAACAAGTATTTCATTAACAACCTTTTGATGTTTCAGAACCTTCTGATATCTAATATTTCTGACTAGTCAACGCCATCTCTTAGCATTCCAGAGAACAACCTTCATATTTAGATTGATTACAGTTAGAAATAGAATTATATTAATGTCAACCTTGACCATTCGATAACAAGAAGTACCATTTCTGGTTCGGGATTACGACGTAACTGAACCGATTGAATATATAAAAAATTATCTGCCCTAAATATATCTTCCCCTACTCTTCGATCATCCTCTTCTTAACTTTAGCGTTTTTATTTACTTGTTACTATTGTTACTATAAAAATATAAACTCGAATTAAAAAAGGAATCTTATTAAAAAACTACACGTAAAATAAAAAGTTGATCAGTTAAGTATCATTAAGATATTAAGAATTAAGTATTAATTAAGATATTTAATTTATCATGCACAACACATCGAAAAGTATGAATAAAAGAAAAACGTGTGTAAAGTTTTACTTTGAATTTAATATTACTTGAATGATCAAACAGGAAAATGAAAATATCCGTTATATACCTTAATTATATAGTTTGGTAGTATTTACGAATCTGTTTCCACGACAACGCTTCGATTACTTCGAATCCAACAGTGAAGTGTTGAAGCAAACATTAATTACAAAAATGTCACTCCATGCAACACCATTACTTTATTTAAATATGGGTGGTGAAATGTTGTATGTCTTAAGGCAAAGGTTGAAGGCACAAAGGGTCGATGTGGATAAAACAGTGCAAGGTCGGTTTATACTTAAAAATAATCAAAAATTACGCACGCTATTACCGCCAAGCACCACTGTAAATCGAACTGCTGCGTACTACGATTATGTTCACCTTAAATAATTTGCAAACTTTTTATTTGTATTAAACGTTACGAAATCTTACAATAATTTACAGTACTGGACGATGTGACTGCGAGTTTACTGAATCCTAAAACGCTTTCCTCGGTATTCACGGAAGCGTTAATTACCAGTGTTACTTCATTACGTCCTACATTAGAGTGCGTTGTATTATCTTCTATTATGAAATTAGATACTGGCAGCATGGATAAATTATTCGATTTGATGATAATGATGCTAAAATATCAATTAACCGCAGCTACTGGACCTTTAGAAGTAATTCTTTTGACATTAAATCATACAGATGCAATGCGTGATATGGTTAGCAATCTAACTGCACAGGAATGCATCGGTTTAGTTCATCAAATGATCATTGACGTAAGATTTTGTTATACTTATTCGTATGTATTGCTCAATAAATTCATAATATATGTGCAAATGAAGTATTAGAATTTATTTTGCAGTTTTATTGCAATCTGACTTTTGAAGAAGTCTGGCAAGCTAGAAACGAATGTCTGAAAGAGCTAGAACCATATTGTGTGAGAGTTTCTATTTTACTTAAACTTGGTTTGCAAAATGACGATGCTAGTTTCAATTTATCACCACAAAAGTATGATGAAAGATATGAACAATACAGAGATAAGTTATGCAATATAAAAATAAAAGATGCAGATCTTGAAAGACATGGCGGATCCTTCTATCTTATTGGTAATCGCGGAACCCTGCTAGGAAGAAATATGTAAGATGATAATTTTCAGTGAAATTAACATGTCATTTTCATTTATTATTTAACGTATCTATTATTTTCAGATACTCGTCAATACATTACACAAATGAAAAAATGGATTCAAAGCAATCTGAATTAAATTTTGTAAAGCATTGTGGAAGTAAGGCAGAACTTGGAATGTTAACCATCCAGCTTGGTACACAAGAAACATATGAAAGGCCTATTAGTTTAAATTTATTTTTGAATGAAGAAAATACTGTATGTAATAAAAATAACGAAAATAATACAGAAATAAATAAAAGTGAAGTAGAGGAACAAGACAATACAAATCTTGACACAAAAAATAAAGGAACAACATTAAACGAAGTATACAGAAGTAAACTTGATAATGTTTACGCAGAGTTTTTTGAGGATGAGCAAGTAGAAATAAACAAAAACATGAATTTACTTGAACTTCTTGACGAAACAAAATAATTTATAAACATATGACTTATTAATTAAAATAGATGTTTAAAGTACATACCCATAATATACGAAATAAATAAATATTTAATATTTACATTTAATACTTATATTTTAGTTTCTAGAACGCGTGTATAAAACGTACTAAATATTTGTTAAATGCATATCTCATAGTTTGTATTATTGTCTTTAATATCCAATTACTATCAATTTTTTGTCATGTCTAAAATATATTTAAATCCAATTTTGCCATTAATTTTAAGCGTTTTCTCAACAGCTTCCTGATACTCACAGAAAGGAATAATTTTGTACGGGGGAGCCTGTAATTTTTTTTCTTTGAATAATTCTGCTAATTCTTTGAACATATCTTTTCGTTTTTCTGATAGCATGTTACGTTTGGTCCATTCCGTCATCCAATATCCTTTTAAGGTGATATCCTGAGATAATAAATTAAAATAAAACATGAACTCGTGTAAACGGAAGTACTAAAATTCATATTATTACCTTGAAAATAAATGCAGAAGTGGGTACAGTTACAGGCTCCCTGGACATACCACCATATGTCACCATATAACCCCCGTAATCAAGATGTCTTAAACAATCGAGAGCATTTTGACCACAAACACAATTTAAAATTAACTTTGGTGGAGGTAGCTTTTTGCTTTTAAAAATCTGAGTCGATCGAATTTCTTCTTCAGTTAATACTTCTTCAGCTCCTAAAGCTGTTAACTGATCCTAAATAATGACATTTCAATGCAATAAAAACAATATTTAACTTTTGATTCTTTTTTACCTTTAATTCTTGCAAATTTGGTCTATCCCTAACAACACTGACATTTCTATAATTCCATATCTTACACAACTGTATCACCATTTGTCCGACAGCAGAATTACCTCCATTTTGTACCACAGTATCACCAGGCTTCAAAGAGACAAAATCTTTAAGCATTCTATATGCAGTACATGGATTCACATTTATCATGCTTGCTTCTACAATACTAATATCTCCTGGAATCTGAAATTATCATTAATGTCATGAATTAAATTAAATACAAAATAATGAACAAAGAAAAATACCTTTAATAATTCTTCTGATTTATAGGTTGCAAATGTTCTCCATGTACCTAAATTTGCAACATTTGGAACAACTCTATCTCCTACAAGTAGATCATTTACGTTATTGCCAACTGCGATTACTTCTCCAACACCTTCATTTCCTGGAATAGCTGGTAGTGATGGTTTGCTTGGATATTTTCCTTGTATTGTATTTATATCAGCTGGATTTATTGGTGCTAATAACCACTTCACTAAAACCTTTATACACAATATTCTATTAGCAAAGAGTTTAAACATATTCATATTTTTACAGATGCGTAGGAAAGAAAAATTACGTGATTACTGCAGAGCTCATTTATCTTTGTTTGTGTAACCTGCAGAACATTTACAGGTTCTCCGTATTCTTTATAAAGTAATGATTTTGCAGAATTATTCGTACTGACAGCACTTATACTTCGAATATTCATGAATTTCAATGGTCGAAAAACAGAAAAATTTAAAAACCGTACAAACATAGTCATTTTGTATGTCTGCAAAAGTAAATAGATTTAAATTTGTTTTTTTTTAAATGTATTACTTTTAAGATCATTAATGCACATATACAATCAATAAAAATGATCTTGTATTAATCTGTAATAATAAAGAGATTAAAAGAGGTTAGGAATGACTTAGAAAAAAATTAAACCTTTTTTTAATTCGAGAAAATGTTAATATATAATAATTATGTTTATGTTTTGTAAATTCTATGTATCTATAACATGCCATAATCTCTTACTTTATTAACACCGCAGTAACACATTCACAAGATCATTCGTTAATCCGTTACTGAAATATATGTATGAAACTATATACAAAATATGTTACAAAATATACGGTCTTTAAAAAAATTCTACAAAATAATTAGAACTTTTTTATGATAAATTAAATAATTTGAAACTTTCTGTGATACTAAGACAAGTAGTGTATTAATTTGTTAATTTTGTTAATTTTCTAAAATTTACAATTTGTAAAAATTATTTAAATTTATAAAAAAATATGAAAATTCATTCTACAAACTTTTTATCTTGGATTACTATAGTTTAAGTAATAATAATCCATAAATGCAAACAGTAATGTTTTACTTAAAAGATTTGTAATATCGGTATTTTTTGAAAATATTTACAATTTTTAAACAGATAAAATGTAGCTTAATTACTTACAATAGATCACATTAATTTTTTTACATAATTAAATTATTTAAAAATAAATTTTTCATTAAAAAATTCTTAAGGTCTAAATTTTATTCTATTTGCATTGAAGCATCGAATATTGAATAAAATTTGCAAAATATTTTTCATATTGAACATTCACTCATAAGATAATTTTTCGTGAAATTTTATTACAATCTTTTATTTGATTTCAGTTATTCAACTTTAAAGTTTTTAAAAAGTCAGGTTTGTTCATTTTCTGTTCTGCATATAGCCGATTTATTTATCCAAAAAAATAATATATTGAGTCGATTATTATACAATAACAATTTTTATGAAGTATCGCGATAATAAGAAAATGTAGTTAAACGCTCACAAAATAGCGTACAATATGCATATTGTAATACAATGATTTACAGATTCCAAAAGCTAACACAAATGCATAAATTAAGAAGATAGCATAACTTAATAGTCAGATAAAAATTGTTGAAATGATTAAACATTAATTGTATTAAAATTTGAAGCTTATTGTTATTAGTATTAGTTCATATTAATGTGTCTCCCATTCATAAATTCAAGAATCAATTTAAACTCGATTTAAAGTTATAATTCTAAATGTATTGGTGAAAATATTGTGTAAATTATCATATCTACATACTTACTATCATAACCGTCATTAATAACGATACACACATACAAATATGATACAATTTTTACTGTCATTCTTAATATTAAACGAATTCAATATATTTTTGCTAAAATTCAATTTTATGAAATAAATGACGTGTTTATATTTTATCTGTTTGACGGTGTAAGATAAAGAAAATTCGATGATTGCGATGTATTAATAATTATAGCGTTTAATGTAATAATCACATTTCTAAGCTAGATCTAAAGGTTGAGAACCATTGTTTTAACAGTTTCTAACTAGTACATGCTGGTAAAGTAAAATTCTGTAAATATTACGAGTTATTCATGTCAATGATAAACGTAACGATAGTTGGCCAAGTTAATTTTACTTTTATTTATTTATTTATGTTTACATATAATTATAAATTATAATGATTTTTTTTACGCTATATATTCTTTATTTAAAAAGGAAGTCACTATTCCATTTATAGTAGGATTATTAACCCCAAACATATTTGTGTTTATACTATAGATTAGATTTGACGTTTCAATAGACGACGTCATAAATCTGTGACTAATTCAATATCACATAGAAGATAATTTTGTTACTTCATTATGTAAAGTGTCAAAGTGTAGATGTTCAAATCGTAATTGTAGCCACAATTTTCGTTTAATTGTTTGTTCCTTTTTTCTTTCATTCTTTTGTGATCAAATTGCGATCATAAGATTTCTCAATGACTATATCTAACATTTGTACAGAAAGAACTGGACTTAATACACCTAAAAGTTAAAACGTTTAAGAATTAAGTGGTAATTATTAATTTTTGTGTTAGATCGTTTTTCATATATGATTTATATATAATTATCTACAATATTATTTTTTTAGTGTAGATCTTCAAAATGATTGCATCTGAAGTAGGTTCAACAAATACTGAACCTGTACATGTAAGGATCACAAATGAAAAGGTTCCATTAATCCATGGTAGAGGTGTGCTTCAACGTTTAGGTAACATTTTTAGACTTGGAAAGACCTCTCGAATTGAAGGAGATGGATACGTTGAATTCGGTAGTTTGGGCATTGATAGTACTAGAACTTTGGGAACCTTCGCTGGTGTATTCAGTCCTGTTACTCTGTCCATGTTCAGTGCCTTAATTTTTATACGTATGGGTATGTTACATGCTATAAGCTATTGAAATATTGAACTTTATATATATATATAATAAAATAGTAGTTAAAAAAAGTAGAATCTATCGTACAAACTAATAGATATAATAAAAAACTTATCATGTTAAAATTAGACAATTTATGAAAATTTTGTTAGAAATAAATTCGTAAATTTGTTAGGAATAAAATTTATTCTTCAGGATATATTGTGGGTAATGCTGGGTTACTGGTAACCTTAGTACAATTTATAATTGCCTATGGAATTTTACTCTTTACTGTTGCATCTGTTTGTGCTATTTCTACAAATGGTGCAGTTGAAGGAGGTGGTGCCTACTGTATCCTTAAATTAAAAACAAGATACTTATAATATTGGAAATAATGTTTAATATTTATTCATTTTTTTGTTAAGTGAAAATAAATAGTGCCTTAGTTTTTGATTTCTATAAATTAGATTGATTGTATATTTTGTCAAAAATTTTGAATGCAAAGATATTTTTCCAATTGATATATAATCAGTCATGATTAGCCGTACATTGGGACCAGAATTTGGTGGATCCATTGGAACCTTATTTTTCATGGCTAATATTGTATCAAGTGCACTTTGTATCTCTGGGTTTGCCGAAGGTTTAGTGGAAAATTTTGGACCTTCTGGTTACCTGATTAGCAAAAGTGCCTTTATACCGGATGGTCGATGGTGGCGATTTTTATATTGTTCAATTTTAAACACAGCCAATCTTCTAGTATGCCTTATTGGAGCTGCAATGTTTGCAAAAACTAGTGTTGCAATTCTTGCAGTTGTTTGTATCTGTTTGGGAAGTGTCATTATAAGTTTTTTAGTAGAAGGCCAAATGGAGGTACATTACATCTTATTAAAATATACTTATTGAGAATTACATGTTTTCTAGAAATTTAAGCTTCAGTATTAATATTGATTTTCTGTAGATACCAATTCCAGATGCAAATGAATTAGTACAAAATGCAACCAATCATGTCAATGGTTCTTATACTGGATTGTTGTCTTCCACACTTACAAATAATTTATATGCAAATTATAGTGCAGATTATTCAAGTCAAGGTACAATGACAGATTTTGCCAGTGTATTTGGTGTACTTTTCAGTGGTGTAACCGGTATAATGGCTGGAGCAAATATGAGCGGTAAATTTTCAAACTTGTAAAATCAAAAAATATATTTAAACAACTTTTTCAATATATATTTATATATGATAACACTCTCTGAAATTGTTAACAGGCGAATTAAAAAATCCAGGAAGAAATATTCCACGTGGAACTTTATCTGCAGTGTTATTTACATTTTTATGTTATATACTGCTGTCTATTTTAACAGCTGCTACTACAAGTCGATTTTTACTACAAAATAATTTTATATATATGATGCCAATCAATGTCTGGCCACCGTTTGTAGCCATTGGTATATTAACAGCAACATTTAGTGCTGGTTTAAGCAATTTGATAGGATCAAGTAGAGTATTGGAAGCATTAGCAAAGGATAATGTTTTTGGTAAGCAATTAAATTTCATTACCTTTAGATTCATACTAAGAAGTATAGATTCGAATATACATTTTAATTAGGTTCAGGCTTGAATTTTATAATACAAGGAACATGGCAAGGAAATCCAATAGCAGCAGTGTTAACATCATGGGCTCTTGTTCAATTAATTTTAATCATTGGTTCTTTAAATACAATTGCCCAAATAAATTCAGTACTTTTTTTATTAAGTTATTTAGCAACTAATTTGGCTTGTCTTGGACTTGAATTAGCAAGTGCACCAAATTTTAGGTAATCAGCTTAAATTATTACATTATTAAGATTCACAACAATGAAATATAATGTTAATTTAAAATATATGTTATTTTTAGGCCTACATTCAATTATTTCACATGGCATACAGCAACGATAGGTCTTTTAGGAACATTGATTATGATGTTTGTGATAAATGGCATTTATGCTTCAAGTAGTATAATCTTATGTTTAATTTTAATTATTGTTTTGCATTTATTTTCTCCGAGTAAAAATGCACCTTGGGGTAGTATATCACAAGCATTGATATTCCATCAAGTTAGGAAGTATTTATTAATGTTAGATTCACGTAAAGATCACGTCAAATTTTGGAGGCCACAAGTGCTCTTGATGGTTGCTTCACCAAGATCTTCATGTCCACTTATAGATTTTATAAATGATCTGAAAAAAGGAGGCTTATATGTCATAGGACATGTTAAAATTGGAGAGTTTTCTAGCCAAAGTGCAGATCCTACAATTGAAGAATATCCTCATTGGTTAAGTTTAGTCGATCACATGAAAGTCAAAGCATTTGTTGAATTAACAGTTACAAAAACAGTGAGAGAAGGGTTGCATCATTTAATAAGATTGTCTGGAATGGGTGCTATGAAACCAAATACAATCGTTCTTGGCTTTTATGATGAAGAAACACCACAAGATTTTTTTCAGAACTCGCAGTATTCCACAACAATATTTGAAAATAGTACGGTTGTTCCAAATAATATTATATTTCCATTAAGACAAACAGGTACGAGTAAAAATATGGACCCAATCCAATATGTTGGGATGTGCTCAGATATTTTAAGAATGAAAAAAAATCTATGTTTATGTAGAAATTTCCACTTACTTGACAAAGCACAAATTTCAAAGTAAGTAATTTCATCTACTGTTCAACCAGTAATTTAAAATATCTATATAATGTTATAATAGAGAGAGAGCATTTTATAATTTTATCTATCTTTTAAATTTTCATTTACTAGGAGTACTAATTTAAAATACATTGATGTATGGCCAGTGAATTTCTTCCAACCAACAGATCAAGATCCGTTTGATACAACGTCATTATTTATGCTTCAGCTTGCATGTATTATTAATATGGTGCCTGTATGGAAAAATTTGCATCTTAGGGTACTTCACTGTGAAATTTCTGATAATAGTACAAGTTTAAACATATCAGACTCACAAGGTTCAACTACTGATGAATTCTCAAGAATATCAAATGAACATAAGATAAGAAAATTGTTAAACGTCCTAAGAATTTCAGCATCCATTAAAAAGATCCCTAACTGGGAAGAACAAGTACGTGGTTTAAAAGGTAAAACTCTTATGGAAGCACACTTTGATAATCAATATGAATCAAGTACTGAAAATAATGACAATATTTTAAGTAACGTTTCTCGTGCTTATATATTAAGGTAAGAATATAAAACAAATGTTTATTTGCAAATCCTGTCTAAATTTAAGATAGTAAAAACCATTATTGCTTATATATTTTAGTGTAAACCAGTTAATTAGGCAACACTCTTCTCAAACTGCAACAATATTTATTTATTTACCTCCGCCACCACCTTCAAGTACATGGGATGAAAATACTATGTATCGTCAATACTTGCAATTATTGACAGAATTAACGGCGGATTTGCCACCTATAGTTCTTGTACATGGCGTTAACGCAGTCACATCAACAACTTTATAACAACATGAACATCATAGAAGGATAAATAGTGCTAATAAGTATTATTTTGTATTTTAAGTATGACTTTCTTTTGAATAATGTTATTGCTGATATGCACAATTGCATTATATAATACGAGTACATATTATAGGAATTGCTTACTGTATGTTAGTTAAGGACTTTAATTAATGGTGTAGTATTACAGCGCAATAATTAATATCTATTTAGCTTATAAACATATAATCATGCTTTTTATACCTGTAACTATATTTTAATCTATTAATATTGTACAGTTTATTACTGTGATAACTTAATTATTCCATGTGATTTTCCAAAAATATAAAATCTTTTAATAATACATATAACAAAAATATAATATATTTTATACATTAACAATATACATTTATTTAAATGTTCATACAAGGAACATATATATATTATATAATAAAATAATATATTTTTCTATTTAGATCTCTTCCGTTTAACTGTTTATTCTTTTGATCATGATTATTTTAATAGATCTTATATATCTTTCCAAACATCTATCGTATTTTTAAAAATTTAGTTTTTATAAATTAAGAAAGAAAAATATAAAATAAGAAATTGATCTAGAGCTGCGGTAAAACTATAAATATCTGTATTCCATTTATCCGAAGAAATTCATGGTTATTTATTACTAACATACTAAATCTAAAAATTTGTATTATCCGATATATCATACCGTTAAGCTGCATTTTAACTGCAAAAAACATTAAATGTATATAAATATTTATGACATTACAAATTATGATAATAAGAATTAAAATAAAAAGAGCAAATATACCTCTGAACTAATTTTTTTAAATTTTACTTTGTATTACAGAAATCAATAAATACGAGTAGAGTGTCTAATATTTTCACACAATACTTTATACAGATTTTACGGATTAAAATTAGTAATTTGTATTAGAAATGTTAATCATATGTTGTAAACAATAGATTAAAAATCATATTTAAAAATAAAATTGTATTTTTCTATTTCTTAAATTCATCATTCATTGTGTCAAAAATTCGTCTTAATTTCATTCAACCCAATACTTATAATAAGATCGCCAAATTATAATATCACCAATAAAATTTTGATTGTTTGTTACCACCATATTTATTTATTATAATATCAATGAAAAATAATAATTTGTTTTAAGAGATAATTAATGAAAAGAAAACTTAAATATCCAATTAAAAATCTTCAATAATTTTTCTATGTCAATATAGTATAAATTTATTACAAAATATTGCATAAGTTTAAAAAATCAAATTAAATCTACATCCGTATCGTTTTGTAATGCTTGTCGGACTTACTAACATGGCGTCCAATGTGGTACATCTATATGAAAACAAAATACTTCGATAACAAATCTGAAATATTTAAATTATAATTGCATCGTCAAATACTTAAATATTATAAAATGAGGTATGTTTTATTAAAGTCATAAGTGTTACTATAATAAAACAAAAAACGAACCTTTTATTTGAATATATATGTGAAGAATATAGGTTATGCAAACAATGTAATTGTTAGTTTTTACGTATATTAATTTAAATTGGCTTATTCAGTTTTTGACATAAACAATTACTTTTTTTTAACACAATATTTTGACATTAAGTAGTCAATTTAATTTGTTTTATTATATTTTTAATTCGCATTATTACATTTTAGGTATTTTTACGGTTAGCGACAAATTATGTATAATCTTCTTTTAACATTAGCAATGGAGACAAAAGTGACGAGTAAAACTAGCAGTTTAAAAGCGCTTTTATTACGAGCATGGAGAGAACGTTGGAGTGATTTACAATGGGGTATTAATATCAAAACGGTAATGTTTATTTTAAAATATTTAAAAAAATAAAAACTGAAAATCATTTTATTTGTACATAATAAACACATAGCCTATACTTATTGAGTTATTATTTAATCATGAGATCAAATAACATCTCACCAATTTATAAATTGTAATTATAAATTGACTACTTTTATATGTATGTTTAGGTAAAACTATTTTATTTAATTTGTCTTTAGATTTTACCCAGAGGAGTCAGTGGGGATGTATATAATTTAGCAGATTGCATTTTGCAACAAGCATTAGTAGGGCCTGGTCCTAATCAATTGGTATTATCGTATTTAAAACATTCATTAAGTTCTCAAGTAAGTTTATAGTGTACAATCTAAAAATGTGTTCTAAATCGTAAATTATGATTATAAATTTCTTTTCATTATACTTTGTAGTTAGTATCATACGCCGCTGTACTTCAGAGGATAAGTAAATATGATGCTTTTTATAAACCTCACTGCATTGTAAGTCTACTAGAATTTTTAGAATCTATTCAAATTGGTATAACTTGCCGTGGAAAGCCAGAAGAAGATCTTTTGGCTGCTGCAGTTCTATCAATAGTACATTGGTTACTACAATGTTATCTGCATACATTGTCGAAAATGCCTCAAAATAATCCTTTAACTCCACAACCAATTGAGTTAATGGATAAACCCTCAACTATTTTAAAAGAAATGCTTAGCTCTGATTTTTTATGTGCAATGATGTACTTAGCTCAATATGATGATAAAGGTACCTTTATAACTTACGCAAAATATCTACAAACCTCGTATTACTTATTTTGATAAGATCTAGTAGATGTTTAAGTGACTACAAAAATGAGAGAAATGTAATACTGATTTTGATATTTTCCTGCAGATTTATATATAGAAGTTGTAAAAAAGTGTCAAGAAATAGAAGTACTTTTAAAAACCAGTAATCCAAAATCATCTATTCCAATAGAAGATTCTCTTAAAAAATTATGCAACTTGGAAACTGAAATTCTTGCATTGATGCCTTATAAATCACGAATGGAATCGATAACTTATTGTTTGCAACCATTATTTGCAGTGCAAGTTTTGTTGAACCCTAGTACAGAAACAGCTGTTTTTGTTAATCAATTATTAATGATTCAGCGTCTAAAAAGCTATACAAATGCAAGACTGTATTGTGAAATTATTCGTGCTTGTTTGATATGTCTACATAATGTAACAGGAACTTTCAAAGAATCACAGTGGGGAGCATTTACATTTTTGAAAGTACCACTTATACTTAAGGAATTACATGCAGCTACTTTACATGGTAAGTTAAGTCAAATTTAATCTTTTAAAACAATTTTGTAACAACTACTTTAATTTATATAACATGATTTTACTTGCAGGAGATGAAAAATTGGAATATTCTCAAGATATTTTAGATGCATTTGAACTTCTATTGCAATATACACCACTTCTTGATATAATGGATACTACATGTTCCTGCAATTGCGTAGAATGTTTATTAAATGAATTGCAAAAAGTGAATCTTATAACTGAAAAACAAGCCAAACAACTGAGTAGTAGAAGGTACTATAACATTTTTATAATAATATAAGTATTCGGAATTTAAGTTTAATGAATTCATATTTCGATAATGTTTCAGGGAAGGAGTAACAGCAGCATTACAAAAATTGGAATCTTCCAGTACACCGACATCATCCATTCCAAAAGTAATTATAAGAGCAGAACCGACATTAGCTGGAATTTTAAAAACTCTCAATGCTGATTATACTAAAATTCAAGAGGCTTTACTTAGTATGTTATACCAAGTTTTAACTGGAAAAAGTTTCGAACTAATATTAGCTGTGGCAACAGTAGAAGGAAAATTAAAAACTTTTGTCACTAAATTAATTAAATTTAATGAATGTAGTAAACAAATAAACGAGTCTGTACCTGGGAAAACTGCAGCAACGAGAGCTATGTTATTCGACGTCTCGTTTTTAATGTTGTGTTCTATAGTACAGACATATGGCTCGGATGTAAGTTCTCAATACAATATCTAGTATTATTATTATCAATTATTTTTTATTATTCTCTATAAAATCTCTTCTTTTCAGGTTGTTTTAGAGGAGGGTGGAGATTCTTTCTTTGAGCATTGGGTGCGCGAGTGTATGCCCGAACGAAACAAACCAAAGTCTCCTCAAAAGATGTTACAAAATATCGATCCAGCTAGAGTAGATGCTTTATTAGGACAAATTAATTCATCAGATCCAGATTTCAAGTCAAGTAATATGAAATGGCACGTTGCTTGTCAGTCTGCAATGGGTGCTGTTAAAGAGCTACTTTGTGCATGGGAGAGTGGTGTATTGGGAGCAGGTGATGTTAAAAGAGCTTTGGATGGATTACGCGTAGCAGCATGCTGTTTACCAGTATGTGCAGCTGCATGGCTGTGTGCATATATGAGTATCACTCATCAAGATGCACTTTTAAAGCCTATGAATATGGTTCAACATTTTTTAACTCCACTTCCTGGTGATGAGATGCAAGATAATCTTAAAGAAAGGTAAACAACATTTACCACAAATATGCCTTAAAATGTCTTCAAAAATGTTATTAAAATTTTTTTTAATTAACTGTATTTTTTGTCTTACAGATCCAGCTTAATGTTTCAAATTATACGAAAGATGCAGTACGATGTCCATCCACCTACGCAATCTAAAACAAAAGTGCTCTCAATGTCTCATAAGTATATAAATTTATATTATAGAAAATTTATATCACTAAAAAATATTCTATTATTTTTTCCTTTGTTTCACGTTATAATCATGATATTATTTTTAGTATTATATCGCGTCAACCAATATTGGAACAGTTAGAATCTGTATGGCACAGTATTAATCAGCGTGGATGGATAAGCATGGAAGCAACACAATCGTTAGAATCCCTTTTGAATACTGGGGGCTCCTTGTGGTTTGTTTCAAATTTAGTGAAGGAGGTTTTGAAATATCGATATCAAGAAGAGTTGGATCAAGCTGTAGATCTTGTATTTGCTATCTTCCATCTCGACATCGAGAATTGTACATTAGATCTTATAAATCACATCATTCCTCAATACTTATATAATTCATTAGAGTACGTTAAGTTATTGTGATGTATTTTTAATAATTCTTAAATATTTAATGTAATAATATACTATGTTAATAACGAGATTAATTTATATTTTGCAGAAGTGAGGAACTCGTAGAACCACAATCATCTATATTAGCAAAGCTTTGTGTGTATTGTATATTTTCTACATTAGAGTACAATAATTCGAATCCGTACCGCGGAAACAATAGAAAACGCGTTCGACGAGATTTAGATGCTGATGAATTAGATGCACTAGGCGTACCAGCAAATAAGATTTTACGGCTCAATGATTCTGGAGATTCTAATCCAATATTTGGTTCGCAAAGTCCGCAAATGACGGGTTCAAATATTAATCAAAAATCGATTGTTCTAAGAGATCCTCTTTTATCAGCATTAAATGGATTATTTACAATATTTACTTTTCTCGCTGGTAGAGACGGAGAAGTATCTCAACAAACGCATTTCATATTACAATTTTTAAGACTAATGGTACAATGTGGCAAGGATAGAACTCGTATTGTATTACAAGGAATGCCACAAACATTAGTAAGTTATACATTTTCAAATAATATATTTGGAAGTACTTTTATGTAAAATAACGATATATTCCAGGTACCATGTCTTCTCAAAGCACTGCCAGAATTATTTACAACGGATATATTATTAAGATTTTATGATATCCAAACAGTAATTGGACGAAAAGCTACTGCACGAGATTTATGTATGTTACGAAATATTAATTTGAAACCTACCAAATAACATTTTTAATATTTAATATATAGTTTATTTTTAAATGATGTGTAAAATTATATAATGCTATAATTATGTATTATAAGTATATAAAATATAAAATTTTGTTGTAAATGGTTATTTAAGAATACACAAATAATTTTTTACATAATTCATTTTGTTATTTTAAATCATACAAAATGTTAATGAATTATTTATAAAAAAAACTTAAAATATTGAGAATATTTCAAATATTTGAATTAGAAATAATTTTATTTCGTTATAAATATGTGCTATTATTATTAAATTATTTACAGTAAATTCTACAAGACTTATACAAAAAATCTTATATTACACGAACATATTGAACAGCATATTAAATTGCAATGAATTACAGAATTATTACAGATCATTACAGAAACAAAATACAAATGCACTTTATGCATTATAGAGTTAAAAATTACCTTGTTTTTTTCAAAATATTTCTTGCAGTCATAATTTTTTACATTAAATAATTTGTTTTAAATATCATTATGTTAAAAGTAACATAATTAGGCCAATGTAATTATTAATTTATATTTTACATCACAGCTTTTATTTACAACCATGGATGCCACGATGGATCCATTCTACATAAATTATCATGGCTGTTCGCAGCAGCCACTAATGTACTAACTTTACTGTCTGTTCCATCAAAATTAGCCAAAGAGTTTAACCTTGTGGTGATAGCAGTTACTGCACGTGTAACCATTGTTATCAAAAGTTCGCCTTTCATATCTGACGGTGTTTGAGATGCATTTTCTGCATCTTCTTGTTTTCTATTATGATCTGCAATAACTTCATCTCGCAAGATAGCACGTAGAATTGTATATACTTTAAATGATGGTTGAGCTAAACAGCGTGCTGTGGCAATCGTACTTGCTGTCAAAGGTCCTGAAACACCTACAAGCAGTACAATTTTAACACTAGAAAATTGTCATTAGGCTTACGACACATACCTGTACTCGTTAAAAATTCTAAAATATTCGGTGTCAAGCGAAATGGAACTGGTCGATTAGCATCTAATTCTCCTGAAGTATCATCAACGTCAAATTTAAAATAAGCGACATTGATGAGACCTGAATCTTGATGTACGTACATCATATCAGGATTTAATCTTGTTAAATGAAGTACGTATTCTGCGAAACACGCCAATGATAGCTGTAATGTAAACTGCAAAAGAAAAAAAAATACAATAATACATAACTTTAAACATCTTTCGTCAATGTAGATTTTATGTATAAAGATGTCATGTACCATTTTTCTAAATGTCCAATAATCCGTAGCTGCAGGGAAAGTTTTTATTGCCCAATCCCTAAGCATCGTTCTTGCAACCATAGTAGTTTGCACTTCTTTTAATATATCGCGTAAGACTTGATGACTTGCTTGAGCTCCTCTAGCTTGTACGGTTGCTAATCTATCGTAATATCTAGCAATAGGAGCATCGTGTTCTATTCCCAATTTGGCGCAACCTTGTTTATAAATATCAAGTAAAGAAATCGATGCAGGATTATCTTCTACGAGTCGCATTTGCGGTGAAACAGCAACAACGCGTGGTACCGTAAAATGCAAAAATCTTTTCGAACTTTCTTTTTGCTTAGCTAAATAATGATTTAGCATTCTTAATAATTGAAGAACTCGTTCTTCGCGCCTAGCATCGCCTAGACCAGCGTCATTAACTACTAAATAAGGATATAGACGACCATTGTGTCCACGAATACGTAATCTTCTTGCTGCCGCGTTATGACGTTGAACAACATCGACACGTGGCATAAATCTTGCTATTCTGACGTAATAATGAGAATGCTGAAAAGATAAAGTTTAATAACCTAGTAATGTAATTGAAGTACTTTTGATTTATTTACCTTAGGTAATAAAAATTCTCCAGGTAATTCAACTTCCGCTGTCTTTAAACTGAAGTTGCTTAAAAAGCGACATTTTTCTTCAATTAAATATGATCTAATAATAATAATTCGTATTAATTTTTAATATTAAGGCCAATATAATTTCTTTCCAATGAAAGTAGCTTACTTTGGTAATTGCTTAGTTTTCCCTTCAAGAATTTTAATCCATTTCTTTAGTTTATTTATTAAATTATGTAGTAAACGAGCACCAGGAACAGTAAAATCAAAGTCACTTGTAAATTGACCCTTCATCTTTTGAAAAACTGGATCTTGAACCGTAGCTTGCGCTCTACGTGCTAAGGATTCCGAAGCCGCTGAACCAAACGTGTTGTTTACATTTTGAGAAGAAGATATATTTTCTATAATATATGATTTTTAGTTTAGAAAATTTTCTTCACACATATAACATTTTTTTTAATAATAAAATAAAAGTATTTAGTCATGCTTACCAATACCTATACCGAACGTAGATACAAGTTTTTTGATAAAATTTAAAGTATGAGGTGTAATGGTAGCTTCACTAACAGCACCGCGATTTTCAAATGCAATCGCATAACACTTAGCAAGTCCTTGTCGTAATTGCCTTAGAACTTCTTCATACCATGTTTCTCGGAACCATACCATCTAAAGCATCATTTTATATTAATAAAAATAATACAAAAAAATAATATTATCTTTTCTAAACAGACCTGATCAACTATGCCTTCTAAGCTAGATAAAATAGTGGGATGAATATCTCTCTGCATATGCATGATCTTTGAACATCTCCACATGGGTGGTGTAGCTCGAATTGGTCCTGTTTCAGGTACTCCTTGTTGTGTAACATTAGCTCCACTAGAGCGGCTGTCCGCACCATCTTGAGATTTTCCAGCAGCTAATTCAGCACTTTTGTACCTTTCACGTTGCTCTATTTTTAATGTTAAATATAATGTTCTAATAGAAAAATATACTGCTTGTGGAAACATTCTTCCAACTTGACTTAGCAGATTTAAAATGACGTTGCCATCATGCCTAACTAGGCACATTAATAATTGTGGTATCCAAGGCAACCATTGAATCGGTGGAACACCCACAGCATATTTATCGACAGCCTCCAGGAGAGAAAGTTTATCATCGTCGTACGTGAGCAGCCATAAAACTTTAGCGAGATATTTTCTAGATTTTGATTCATTTTGATGCCTGCACGCATGAAGGAAACAAGTAATTGCCGAAATGCCAACGGGTATTTGACGAGCATCACGACTAAAAATTTGCTCTAAATAGTCGCCCCAGAGTGCCCAAGCTTTCACCAGAGTATCATGTAATTGAACTGCACATGAGAAAGCTTTATTGGCGTCCTCCGATCTGCCAATTTGTGCCAGTAGCATACCTTTCAGAGCATAAAATTCCGCCGTCATTTCTTTCGAAAAATATCTTAAATTAGTAGATTCAATTACTTCCAGGCCTTCTTGCAGTTCATTTTTTCCCGTGACTGATGCTGTCTGTAGATAACATTTCACTTGTTGTCTAATTTTTTGAAAACAATCTACAATTGGTACGCTGGGTATTGCATATATTCTTGATAAAGAATCTAAAGAAACACCACATAAATTATGCTTTCTAGATATCTTTCCAAAGTGTATAATCGCTTGAACAGAAGCGTGTACACCGAACATTCCATGTTGTGTCGTTTGATCTTGTTGTGCATCATAATGAGTAGAAACGAAAGTATAGTGATGTTGCCGCCAGGTGAAAATATCTGACCAATGGCTAAGATCATCGGCTATTACAGGCAAACGATTTCGCCAAGTTTTTAAAATGGCTTTCATGTCATGTAACGATGTACTTCTACCATGTAACAAACCCTGATGAATTTGCATTGCTTCTTGAAGCTCCATTATTTGTTGAGCTGCTTGTAATAAGGGTAAATGAACATGACTAACGATATGAGGTAATCTTCGCCATTCTCGCATGCACAGACCTGACGCGAGTTCAACATATCGTTCCACGGCACTTAAATGTTGTTCTTCGCTATAACATATCGTTAAAAATCCACGATATAGATTTATCTTCCATGCCATTTCTTTTGGACAATTATGTTCAACTTGAGCAAGAGCGTCTTTCATCATTGGCCAATTAGGGATGCGCCAGGAACTTTCCAAGATAAGAAATGGATTCTTCTCTGCTTTTTTACTACCATAATCTAATAACAAGTCCCATTGATTTAATTCTTTCGCACATCTTATCCAATGTTGTTCCCATAAAATTGCTTCACGTTGTATTTTAAATGGTGCTGGAGTCGAAACATAATCTTGCTTGAATTTTGTCATTGCTACATCATATGCTCCTTGCGCTTGCTCAAAGAAACCTTGTTGCTCTAATGCAGTTGCTTGAAGTGTCTCTTTATAATGTGCATGTTTTTGCCAGAGGCCAGACCACATGTCTTCTTCGCATAACAATGAATACATATCTGATAACGAATCTAAAACTTCAGCGTGAGGACTATTATCAGGTTCAAAATCGTAACAGTCAGACTCTCTCTTATTTTTAAATTGGTTATTTCCATTATCAAATGCCATCTGCTCTAAACTTAATGTCATTCTATGCCAAAGATTATGCGATCTACCAAGATATTTCATCAAGGCGGGACGCATAGGTACCGCAGGATTACAATGAGATATTGCTTCAACAAAAGTTGCGATAGCACTCGGGTGACAGTCTTTTTGAATAACGTGAGTACCGCTACAAATAAAAGGTACTACTTCTGCAATTAAAGTATTATGTTGATGTTCATCCAAAATGCTCCATAATCTGGGAAATATATCTAACCAAACACATTCTGCTAAATATGTATCCATATGACACAGCTGTGCCATTGCTAACAATAATTGTTCGGTTCTAATTTTTTTAGCATATTCTATGTATTCACCTTGTCTTTTAATTAATTGTGTCAATTTCGGTTTCCCAGCATTCATCATTTCTTCTGTAATTGTATTTGAATCCATATTAGAGAAATCTGTATCGAGAATATCGTCCTCTATGTTGCTCAATTCATCAACATCTTCCGGTTCTTCGTTTACAGTAGCATATATTAAAAAATTCTTAAGTTCTTCGTTATCTGTCATGTTTATAACAGACGTCACGCTTAATAATAAAGTGTCTTGATTGGACATTTGTATTTGTGTCGTAGAATTTGCCGTGACAAGAAGTAATTCTATACATTGTTTAATCCAATAATGCGGACCTATTGCGTCCCAACTTTGGCTACAGATAATGTATAAAAGTCTATCATGAAGCCGTCTTCTCATTGAATTATCAAATACTTCGAAAAATTTGGCTCGAATATGTGGTTGAATACATCGTAAACCAGCGAGAAAAGCCGGTTCTAATTTTGATGTTAATTCAGAAGCTTTCAATGTTTCGTCTCTATAGATGAAGTTAACCAGTTCTAAAAACTGCCTATTCAATTCCAAATCATCGGGAAATCGTTTTTCAACGTACTGCATCATTTTCACTAATAAAATAGATTTCTCTCTTAAACTGGGTGCTTGATTTATAGCAATTGGATTTTTATTTTTCATCCATTCTTCCAACATTTTCGTGATGGCTTTCATCACCTTGATGTCTTGTGTTTTTTCTATAAGACCCACCAAAATTGTACCTATAAATAATTTACGCATTTCTACACCCATTACTACTACACGATTCTTCACAAGATCTAAACTTAAAATTAATAGTTCACTACCAACTGGATTAGCCTCTGCTTGTGTTGCATGTAGATGATCTTTAGCCATTCTATGTAAAACTCTCATAAAGGGCGTTATTAAACGATCTATGTAGCTTTGGTTATTTGTACAAGCTGCCTTCAATGTCATAAGCGTGCCAAATAAAGTGCTAGCTGTAGCTGAAGTATTTTTTTCATAGGTTGCTAATCCATCAACAATGAATTTTCCTACTGCAGTGTATACTGTATCCAATTCTTCGTATTTAGATGCGACTGTAGCTGATGTTGGTTCCGCCGGAAAAATAGTCATTAATCGCGACAATAATCCATGGACCAATCGAATAACCTTTGTATTATTACTTGAAATGCACGCACTTATACCACGTTGTAATGGTTTAAAACTTGCTAGAATTTGCTCCCTCTTCATGACACCAAGCAAAAACGTTAGAACCTCTAAGACTGTACAAATATTGCCATAATTTGGTTGTGGATTATCTACACTGGCAAGTACTTTATCCAGCCATGCTAATTTAAGATCGCAACACTGTGGCCAAACATCAGGTTTTAATGCCATTTTAAGTAATGCAACACATCGCCTAGACAGCTGTTCTCCGGGATTACCATGAATTGTTGTAACGTCATTCACTTGACAAGCCAAGCGTAATAAAAAATTAAGAATGGCATCTGCTTGAGCTCTTTCAATCGGTTTCGCAGAATCCGGTTCCGTTCTCGGTAACATGACTGGAACCGGAGTATTGCTGGATGTAGATTGAACTAACATTCGTTTGATATTACTTGGGTCGTCTGGTGGTGAACGTTTTATTGCTCCTGTGGAAGATCTGCTTCCAGTACTCTCTGTATTATCAATTTCGTCTTTAATTCTATGCAATTCCCATTTTATAATTACTTCTGCCAATTCAACTGCTAATCTTCTATGTTCTATCGTGGCAGTAGGGCTGAAGCCTAATCTTTGAATAGAATTTACTATATGTTGTACAAGGTGATGTCTTACAGGATAGTAAACTTTATAATGTCTAACAACCAATTGTAAAATATGGAATAGTTGTTGCATAGAATATCCTTCTTCCACTATAATTTTTTTAGTCCAATGTGTCAGCATCGTATAACCACCTTCCATTTTCACAGGCATTGCTGGAGTCAAAATTTCTAAAGCCTGTCTTACGACGTTTCTTGCATCTAAAGCATGTGCTTTAAGTAGACTATGAAAAACTTGAAGAATTATTCGTTTGTGAATTGCAAATTTGGCAATGATATGACTTAAAAGTAAATGACCGTGATACCGAGTCGTTGGATCAACACAATTTTTACCTAAAAGACAAGGCCATGCAAATGTCATCAAACGGCGTAATTTAATTCCTTGTCTTTTGTTCGTGAGATCATGAATATGTGGTGATGCTTGTTCGGCTAATAAACATGAGAATTGCAACAAGGAAATCCGAACACAATCTGCAAATCCAAATGGATTATCTGGGTCGATTATCTTGCTGATAAATACGGAAACAACGTTCTCAGGATTATCTTGATAAGGCATGGGTGCACTACCGACTAATTTTGTACCTTCGCCTCTTTCAAAACTTACAACGAAACAAGGAATAATGATTAGTCGTAAAACGTTAGCTTTTAATTCTTGTGACATGTTATTCGTCGGAAAATGTTCAACAAATCTAAAGAAGGCGCTACGTTTCCATTCAACAGTATATTCTTGAGCTACTGTATTTTCCAGGAAATCCTTCAGAAATTGAAAATCTGGTATAAATCTACCACAAGTTGCTCGTAGCAACTCAAATAATAAGTCAATGTCATCAGGATGATGACGGAAATAATGTAATAAAATTTTAACTATAAGTTTCGGTTCTTTCCAGTGATTGTATTCAACGCTTGCGACTTTCTTATGTAATGCTTGATAATCATCATTGCACCAAATTTGTTTTAATGCATTCACTAGTTGAGATTGTGTTGATAACCATTGTTCATCGAATCTGATGAGAACGGAGACAATTTTAATTGCTTGATGTTGAAGTTCATTTTTTTCATTGGGATTTAAATTTGAATTTGTTTGTGAATGTGCTAAAAGCATTGTAATTAATCTTGCAGTACTATTATGCAATACATCACGGAATGGTTTTCCATCTTTTTGTTTGATAAGAAATTCTAAATATCTACTCCATTGCTGATCCTTTATATTGTTGTCATGTAAAAATAAATTCAACGTTTCTGCTGGATATCGCAATAAAAATCGCATTAGAGGAATACGGAAAGGACTAGATACTTCTACTGTTAGTGATCTTTCAGTTTGCAAAACAAGTCTGCAAAGTACGTCAATAAACTTGGGAGTAGCTGCGGGAATTTCATGAAAAATACCAATAATAGTAGCAATTTTTTGTTCATTTTCTCCTGATTTAGAAATACCTTTGTGCGTCTGTATTAAGTTTTCTAATAACTTTTTCAAATGTTGTAGCAATTGTTCACAAAGAGTAATACTAAATGTGCTTGGAAATAATTGAGTTAAGTATGATAATCGTTTGACACAATTCAAGCTCAGATTTCTATGATCTCCCAATGTTAATAACATTGGTCGCATAATAACATGAACTGTCTCCATGTCAATTTGAAAACCCGCAATGAATTTCTGCATGCATTGAAATGCTGCTTCTTGCAATTCTGTATTTGGTTTTTCTAAAGCTTTATAAAGTACTCCAAAAATTTTTTCTCTGCAAGTTACGATGTAGTGACATGCTGCTAATGCTCTTAAAGCAGATTTTCGAAGCGGAATAAGATTTGATACAGACTTGTAGCAAGGTAATTTATTCAGGCTGGCATCTTCTGCTTCACTGAGAGCAAGAAGTTCTTGAAAGAATACTTTATGTTCCATGACAGTTAAATCGATGGTGAAAAGGCGGGGATTTAAAGTAGTACAAAATGTATTACCATCCATTAGACCAATTTGAGCGTTTGCTGGTTGATGCCGTAATAAATGTTTTTTCGGTGGAATCATATCCGCCAAGACTTCTTTATGCGGTTCCATAACTTCTGTGACTGTCTTACTTTGTATTTCAGCAAGTAATTGTAAAGATGCCATTGCTTGCTCGCGTACCATTGTATGTGGTGATGTAACTTGTCTAACTAATTCGTGAGTGACTTCATATAAACTTTTGTTTTGAGCTTCAATTAATTCCATGTTTCCATCTTGAATACCAGGATTTACACAAACTCTAAGCATATTTGCTAGATTAGCTTTAGCCATGTCAATAGCACCGTTGGATACCTCTTCAGTTAAATCCATCATAACGAACATAAGAGCTTTTAGAAAGACAAACAGGTGATTTAGAACCCATTTAGTAGCCATCCGTTCAAAAAGAAACTTGATAGCTATACAGCCACCTAATTTAGTATACCAAGCACGTTCATAACAAAGTGAACACATTCTTTCAGCTAAGTATTCCATGAGTGGTAATTGACAAGCTCTTTCCTTGGAACCTAAAATTCTTATTGCAGTTTGTAATATAAGTACAAGGGCCAGATAACCAGGTTTGTATAATTCTTTTTCTTCGTGTCCCATAATAACTGCAAGTGCATCAATCAACACCAAAGGATCTTGTCCTTGCATATGTATCTGTTTTCCAGTTAAACAAAATGGCCCAGCTTGTTGCGAAATCGCAACCATTGTATAATGTCTTACAATAGATGCAACACTTCGAAGTACGGATTGCCGCAATTCTTTAATTTCAACAGCGACGAATAAACCAGTTAGTGCTGTTTGTTGAACATTTCTTGCTACTGAATCAGGGCATTTGTAAGGAGATGCTTGTTGATGTGGAATTTTACCTTCTCTAAAACTAGGATGCATGAATAATTTCTTCAGTATGGCATTATTATCATCTAATCTCAAAGAAGCTGCTAAATAACAACTTATAACTTCCCAACATTGTCTACGATAAAAAGAACTCGTTGTATTGGATTTAAGAGCATTGAAAGCAGTTTCAATAACTTTTTCTACAGGAAAATCAATTGGTTTTGATGGCTCTTGAAAGTAAACAACAATAGCAGGTGAATTACTTTCGCGATCATTATATTCCAATTTTTGAGGTTCAATCATCATTTTGCGATTTCCTCCACCAAATTTTCCTAAAACTCGGAAAGCTACATGAGCTTGATCGGTGGGATTATGCAATGTTCTCCAAAGTGCTTGCATTAGATCAGCACGTACTGGCTGTATATGTTCATACAAAAAATCTGGTTGAAGATTGTCAACACAAAGTTCAAGAGTACGTAGACCTTGACTAACCAGACTGTAACTTCCATTGAGTGCAGAAACTAGAGGATCCATTAACATTGGAAGATATGGTAAGAGAGAACTAAGTCTGACTGGTACTGTTAAACATAATTCGACAAAAAGGTCCTTCATATGTTGCCTATGTAGTCCTGATTGCAATCTGTTTAATCCTTCTAACATATTAGGAAGTAAAGGTAAAAATTCTTGATACAGAAGATCATGAGAACCACCGCCAATAGAACGAAACAATGCACGTAAAAGTAGAAAATAGTTATATGGTTCTTTTGCTGACATAGATAATTCTATGGCACGATTCACAATTTGACTCAAATGTGGACGTAACATATGTTCATTTTCAACAGGAAAGAGAGACACACTGCCGAACACGAGTTTAAAAAGTCTTAAATATAAATTGCTTCTCTCTACGTTGGATCCCATATCGCCCATTCTTTCCAATAAATATTCAACCAATATCGTAGCAAATGTTGATGATGTCGTTGGACTAGAAAGAAAAGCACTACCTATTATTTGTAGTGAGCAATTTTTGAAAATTCTTTCAACCATATAATCAATTGAGGTTGAAAATATTTCTTGAAACGTTTGTGGAGTCATTTGAGTAAAAACATTGCCAAAGAGTTCTAAGACTTCCTTTTCTTCTCTTGATCTTATTGTTTGTGACTGTGCTGGTCTTCCAGGATGTGCAATAACTCCGATAGCAGGTGGGCCCATAGCATAAATATCTAAAGATGGCAAAGCCCATTTAACTAATTTAATGTAAATTAATGTTTCCTTTGGTTGAAATTGATTGGATTGTGTTACATCGTTGGACTTGATATTAATGCAGTTAGACGTAATTGCTTTAGCACCATGAACTAAACTTTTTACCAAGTTCTTGTAATCACCTACATTATAACTCATAGCTAGTGAAGTAGGAAAACCAAATTTAGATTTTCCAGTCTCTTTGTCCTCTGTTAAATCTTGAATAACTGGTTTTACATCTTCTGTCTTTACATCTATTCCAGTATTTGATAATTGTTTAGCCTTATTTCGTAAAATAGGTATGTACATGGTGGCGACTGATTTAAATTTTAAAACAAAAACCAAAAGTATGCGCATTAATAATTCTCTTCCTTGTGTGCTATTTTCAGCATCAGCTCTTTGTCTGACAGTGTCTACTAGATTCATTAATAATTTACATGAAACCATCTGAATTGCTGTTGGAAGACTTTGATCAAGTAAATTCTTGCTGTACAGATGAACTGCTTTTGAAACATCACTTAATGGTAATGATAATCTAACGTGGTGAACTAGATCAGCAAGAGTCGAAAAAGCCAATGGGCGAAGCGTTTCATGAGTTGTCCATCCATTTCCTATGTAAATATCTTCATCAAAGAAACATTCCATATGTGGAATAAATTTATTACGTAAATCTGTAGAAAGTATATGTCTGGAGGCGACTACTAATTCTTTACGTAAATGAGCAACTTCCATAGGACAGAGCGTAAATAAGCTCAAAATTCCTTTTACTAGCGAAGAACTATATTGTGCCACCACATCCTGATAAACTCGAACTACATAAGCCAGAAAAGAAAGTGTTTTAATTTGAGCTCCCATAAAATCAACAAACACCTCCTTATTAAATCCAGGAGATGCACGTTGCTGAGGACTAGGAAGCAGCGTTATAGTTGTTGCAACAATTGGTATAAATTCAGATACATCTTGATAAACATTTTGTTTGTATAATTGATTCATTAACACAACAATAATTGGTAATTCTTGTAATACTTTGAGAGATAATACTGCCTTTGGAATGAGATTATACTAAAAGAAATAAAATAATTGTTGTATGTAACTCATACTAAATAATAAAGTAAAGCTACTTACAGTAACAACAGTACCATCAGCTGTTTTCTTTTCACTTTGTATAACAGTGAGTGTAAAAGTTTCTTTTAAAAGTGCTTCTATATTTACTTCAGACAAATCTTTTACTTGAAGTGGTGGGCGTGGTTCAAATATTTTTGGTAAATTTTTTGGTAACTCACTATAGACTGATTTTACAAATTGTAAGAAATATTGTATCTGCGAATAAAACTATATAATTTGTTAAAATTTCATTTAAAAATTATAATGATCAAAAGCGCAAATAATTATAATAAATACAAAAATTAATTACTTCTGGATTGAAAGTCGGTTTGTACTGTTTGTGTATTTCAATAATAATCCTTAAACAAACTAGAACATTTTCTTCATTATCTGTTTCCAGCAATTTTGACATAAGGCTTAAAATCTGTTTTATATATGGCCGAAGATATTCGTTACTTGGAAGTCTGTGTATGATTTCCAAAATTAATTTTCTAACTTGTTGAATATTATATTCAGATATAAAATGTGGTTCTCCTTCTTGAAGTATCTTTAAAAAAATTTTCATCAGATGATCTAAGAAAGCTGGATATTGCGAAGAATACATAATGACCTAAAAAAAAGTATTAATATTTAGTTTACATTACATTAAATTATATACTAAAATATTAATATTATTAATATCTTGAAAATATAAATAACTTAGTACTTCGAAATTTTCGGACAGTTCCTTAGCAGCTTTCAATTTTAATTCATCTTTGGAAACTGGATCGGCCAACATAGTGACATACGACCGATATGTATTCATTTGTGTCACTGGATCGGGTGGTGCCATGATTTCTGTTTTGTAACTTCTTCTTGATGTTATAACTGACCCATCAGAATATCTATATAATTTAAGTTAAAAAACTAAATTAAAGATTCTTCTTTCTTGAACAAATTCAAGTATCTTATAAACAATATCATGTAATCCAGAATTACAAAAAATTTATGATAATAAGAATAAATATAATAATTTTAATTTTCCAAAGTTACAAATAGAATAATTTTATAAGATACGTTAGAATGTGTTGCATTTAAAAATATCCACCAAGTTAAAGATCAATAACTAGCTTTACGTATGATAAACAAACCTTAGCAACCATCCTAGTATACATTACTTCTTATTCATTATTATGATTAATAGATTAAAATAATTAAATTTTCTAAAAGATACATGTGTTAAATAATATTTTTTATATCAATATATTTGTTTAACTATTAAAATGATGTGTTGCATTAAAGTACTTTGCGTTTAAAAAGTTCAATTTAATTTTGATATATATATATATATATATATAT
>JAITYT010000498.1:382653-402051 GCA_025433975.1 Liostenogaster flavolineata
TCGTTACGTCATATCAATATCTAATAGATTTATCACCTGGGATCTTAGTACAAGCGATATGACAAGAGACGTTAATCCTGGCGTGGAGGGAATTATGCAACAATTAGTATTAAGTCCTGATAATAGATATGCTGCTGCATTTACAACAAATAGCCAGGTACTTAATTAATAGAAAAATATTTACATTAGTGTTAATTTCTACATTAACTCTATTTCTAATTTAACATTATTCTTTTACAGACAGTTGTATTAAATACTTTAACAAGTGAATTTGTGATCATTAATAATCCTTTGCCAAATGAAGAAGTTGTACGTGGAGTACACTTAATGAATCAATATGTTTTTATATATGGCAAAATAGGTTGGTGCAAATTTGATTTACGAGGAAATTTGCTTGGTAGCTATACCAATCCTGAAGATTTTAATAAAAGTCCAATTCTATGTAAGAGCAAATTAATATCGCGAAATGCGGTAGATTGAAATGAAACTTGAACTTTTGAAATTTACAGATGTAGAGTATATCAATCTAGATGATTATATAATTATATTTTGGTCAGGAGACATGGAGGATTCTAGAATGTTTCTACAAACTTATAAAAGAGAAGAAGTATTAGAATCATTTTATTTTCATAGGTAATGACGTAAGAAAAATTAGAAAGTTGATATTTGAAGTATAACTTCATACTGATTGTTATTTTTAGCGCTATAGTTATGAATGATGAGAAAAATATATTCTATGCTTGTACAACTGAAAATATATGTAAAGTAACGAAATATGTTATGGACGAAACATGTTTATATTGGAAGAGAGATACAGACATGCCAAGAGCTTACAATGATAACGAGGAACGTCTATTACAGTTAAAATTAAACAGGGATGAAGATATACTTTTGGCAACAATTGGAAACGGATTCATTGTCTGGGTTTTAGAAAATAAAAGCGAAGCACATGTGTTAATGTTACCAAATGGTGTGAGAAATATTAGTACAAGAATGATGCATTCAAATTCAATTATGGTCAGTGGTACAAAGAATTATGCAGTTGCTGGTGTAAGGTATGACAAAATTATTTTAATAAATATATAAACATTCACTTAATTTACAGTACATTTTTCAGAAAAAATTTATACGTCTGGAGTCTAGAAACATCTGAGTTATTAAAAATTTTAGATGCTCACTTTGCAAGAATTATTCAATTAGAAGCACTAACAATTGGAAATTGGAATAGCGTAGTAACATCAAGTATAGACAGAAGCGTAAAAGTATGGAATATCAATAACATTTTTGAGCAAGTTCATATTATTGACAGGCATGAACTACAGATAGATATGATAAGTCTAGCTAAAGAATCTAATCTAGCAGCAATAGTTACAAGAGATTGCGTAGGAATTTGGGATTTACAATTAGGAAAATTAATTTCCAAATTAGCTGATAATCCTCTGGGAGCTATTGTAACACATGCTTGCATTACTCACGATGGCAGGTAAGTTTATACTGAATTTAAGCTAATAAATTTCAAAAAGAAGAAGTTATAAATGATATAATACATTACAAACTTGTATTCTTTTAGATATATCATATCAATCGAATCAGGCAATATTTTAATTTGGAATAGAATTACAGAACAAGTATTATTTAAAGAAGAAAAACCCAATGTAAAACAATTAAAACTGATAGAGAATTCATCAAAATTTTTCATTGTTTCCAGACCAAATAATCTGGCAGGAGTAGAAAGTATGAAAACTAATGCAACTCTAATTCTAAAAACTATTCCAGGTAATTTTATAAATATAAATATATAAATATTGAAATTAAAATAAAAATAATTATTTTCACGTATGATAGATGGTTTAACAATATTTTCATTGGAGTATCCTGTAAAAAGTCATACAGGAATACCTTTTAGACAAGTCGAAATAACATCTGATAATGCATACTTAATTGCTCCAGCAGCTGATAAAGGTAACAGAGACTGTGTGATAATTTACAATGCAAAGTCTGGAGCATTGATGAATAAAATACCCATAAAACTAACCGGATTCAAAGTAAGAAAATTATTAATTATGTTTATGCTTGTAATTCTTTGAATACAAGCAGTACAATCTTTCTAGGATATTATCTGTATTACTCCTATGCCGAATAAAGCAAAATGGGTAGGAATTATAGGATCTGACAAAGGTGTAATTCTTGATATAATTAAAAAAAAAATAGTTCGTGTTATTCCAAAGTGGAGTGGAAACATTAGTAAAGATGGAAAATATACATTATATGCACCTAGTAGGTAAGCATTCCATTGTATTTTTTTAGAAATAATTTTATGATAAATTAGACACAATTAATAATAATTTTATTTCTTTACATCGATACAGAGGAGGTTTGGAGCTTATAGAATTGAAAAAAGGGACGAGTGTAAAAACATATATTCCTAAAGTGGCAGAAGGCATATTTACTGTAATATCAATGTTTAATCGCACAGATGAATATGTACTTTACTACCACAGCGGTCGGAAAACTATCAGAGTATTTAGGTAAACAAATTATGAAGCGAAACAAAAGTTAAGAATAGGTCATAAAATAATTGACATTTATAGATCGTCGGATTGTGAAATGATAGCAAATTATAGAGTTCAAGCAGAATTGAATGCCATTGATAGTACATACGATGGTAAAAGCATTGTACTAGGAACAGTAGATGGTTGTGTATCGGTTTTAGCAATAGCAGATATAAAGAAATCAGAGATGAAAGAATATCTGGCTAATATACCATCTCGTAATGAAGAGGTAAGTACAAAAATAAATACTAAACAACATTAATATATTTGAAAAATTAACTCTGAAGAAATATCGAGATAGATAATGTAATGTTTTAATATTAAATTTTAAAACATAACCTTAAAACACTTGTAAAATGTTTTATTATTTTCATACTAATTGCGAAACGAAATATGTGTAAAGAATAAAGTAAAAGAAGACTTCAAATTTCTAGTCCACAAAATACATTAGCTGAAAATGTAATACCAAGTAACAACATTAAAATTATATTTGAAATCGTAAATGATATGTTAATAGCATTCACTTACAGTATATTGTCTTTCTTATTTTAAAATGTCATCGTATTTTCGAACCTACAATTGGATCAATTGCACATTACTCACATAAACTATTATTGTTTTCCCAAAACTACGTTTTTTCTTAAACTGAAATACAGACTACATTCACACTTTACACCAAAGATACGAATCAGAACATGAAACATAAATAGGTTATTTAATAATCCCTAGATTATTTCGAACACCGTTTTTTAATATTAATATTAACTATCTATAACGTTATTTAGGTTGTATACAACTACGGAAATTTTTCTTTAATTTCTTACTTAACATGTAATAATAAAGAATAATAATTTTTTTTTATACAAAATTGGGATTTTTATTTCACTAGTATGTAAATGTATCGTGCACCAATCAGAAAAAAGAAAAGTTAAGTATTCTTTATAAAGAATTTATGGAAAATTTTATAGGTACGCAAAAATTATCTTATTTTTAATAAATATATAAACACAAAAAATTTATAAAGCGCATATAGTATAGTTTAAATTTGTTGTATGAAATTCCTAATAAAATTGAATTTAATTTAAATGTGTCCTTTCTATTATTGTGTACAAACACAGCAAATGTAAAATATAATTTTTTTTAATTTCAGTGGAAAAGGAAGATTGAAAAACAACGTGTGACTACAAAATTCAAAGCTGCTGCTAGGATCGCTCGTGTAACACACGATTTAAGTTCAGTTATACGTTCAATAAACACTGCAATTGAAGCAATAGAAGAAGTAGACGAAAATATCAAATAATTAGAAAATTATAAGTAATGGAAGAATTCCTTTTAAATATGAATCCTTCTACGAATGCGTAGCGTAGTAATAACTCTTTAATGAATAGTTGTAATAAGAGATTCAATAAATCAATATAGGTAAAGAAAAACATTGCAAAGTTATAGAATTTATATTACATTTATTTATGTTTTTTCATGTAATCGTTTTTATTATTCACTTTTTTCAGTTTCTTTTTTTGTTGTTGTTCAAACAATACAGAGCACGAGGTGAGTTCCGATCAGACTATAAGAGATGTTATTTTTCAAAATATAAGATTAATCGTATTGGCTCTTGCACAAGATGAGTGGCTTGCTCTTTAAATCATATTTTTGCAATTCATTTTATGCAAGAGACTTATCCTATTGTCATTAATAACGTTCTGCAGCTGAAAACACCTCGTGCTGATGCAGGTATGGTAAATTCTAGAATTTTTCATTTTCCTTCAAACCTTCTTCCTGCTTTTTTTACAATAATGAAAGTAATTTTGATGGTTTTTTATCCGATGATATAATTTTCTTCAAAATTATGTACTTGTTTTGCTATAAATGTTTAAAATATTTGCTGAAATTTATAGCAAGATATCTTTATATTTATAAATTTCTTGCTTTTAAATCTCAAGAATAGTTTTTGTATGAGCTTGAACCGTTTCATACGGATTTAAATCACACCATGCTTATTAACACTGATGTTATTTATAAAAAAATGTTTATCGCATCTTTTGATCTATGCTATAGTATTTTGCATAATAAAATTCTAAGAATGATATTCGTATTAACAGTTTCTAAATGATATTGAATTTGTTCAAAATTACATAAAACTAAACTAAAATATATGTACATCAGCAAATCTTAGAATGACAATACCAATAGTTCGTATCATGCATAGATAGCTTATTAATGAAAACAGAGTAATTTGCTATACCTCTGACAATTATGTGATTACAAATGATAAATTTCATTGTATTATAAAATGCTGCGACATAATCAGTGTTACTTAACGAATATTACAAATCTCTTAAAGGTCATAATTTGTATATAAACTTTGTTGATTCTTTTTCCATTTAAACAAACAGAATCAAGTTCAAGCTAAAATCATGATACTCTTCATGATAAGTTTTATTTACTTCTTCTGCAATTGTTCCTTCTATAAATATTCTGTTGCTGTATTAACTCTTCCCATTTTAACAATAGAACTTTTGCAGATGTGTGTAGAGTTCTTCATATGGCGACAGTACTTGTTTTATTTTTATTGCATCGTACTACCCTTTTGTATTTGTTGTTGTTGTTCTCGAGCGGACGCCGCAGTATCTTTAATATGTTTTTCAACCTTGAAAGCAGAAAAGCAAATTATAGGAAATTCCTAAAATTAAAATTAGCGCGCACTTATATGAATTTCATCGAATACGTACTACTTTCTTTACATGCTTATATGCATTGGAATCCTCATTACCATGGACATTATCAACTTTGTACGGCGGTCTAATAGTCACGTTATCAAATACAACGATATTAGCACCATTCCACGTAATGTCTTGTATGGTTTTTGAAATAGCGATAAAGAGTTTCTGTCCTTCTGGAGATGCTTCGGCCTGCAAAGCCATAACCAACCTCTTTTTCTCTTCAATTTTATTACGTACTCGTCTATTTAGCATCTGTAAATTAAGGCTCTGTGGTGGTTCGCTCGTCGTGGGACTAACTTCCCTTTTAACTTGAACATCCGATACCAACGATAAATTTACTATATGTACATCGTTTAACGAAGGTCTACCGTTCGACGCTGGACATTCTGAATGAATCTCATTAAGGAATATCTTCAACTATCTTTCAATGTTCCTATTCTACCTTCTTCTGTATACAAATTGTCAACAAGTTCTGAACTTCACAATGTGCTGGATAACCACGATATGTCGAAGAACCAGGCTCGAAACGTTTGTTAACAAACATTGCGAAATCAGAATGATGGAAAGACATCGTTACAACGGAAGGAGAAAAACGATGCTTTCTTCGAAGCGGTCAAGAGAATCGAGCATTCAGCATGGTAGATTAGATGACGAAACTAACCTGACTTTTTGCGAAGTCCGAGATGATTTATGAAAGGGTGGGAGGAGATGGGGAGGGGAGTGAGACGATGACACGTGCTATCACGATCCTTACGAAACGACAAGGTCGATGCAGATTGCAAATTGCAAACGTAACGCAAGGATTAATCGAAGAATATTTACATATAATCTAGTGTTGTACGGAGCAATGCTAGCCAACGTTAGGCTTAGATCTTTTCTTCGTGGTCGTTTTCAGGTGATTTACAAAAAAAAAGGATACTTAAGATTAACATTCTGGTTTGAGGATCAAATGCCAGAACTTCGCCCTCGATTTCCTTATGGTAACACGTTTTGCAAGCTACCGTACTTCCGATGCTGAAGCAGTCGCTGACGCCGGCCATTTTTCACTACAGACAGAATCGTGAACGCGCTACCGCCATCTGTCGACACTTCGAGGACGTTTCAATATTTTTTACCGCACCAAGAGCTTTCAAATTCGAATAACTCTAATCAATTAAAAGATCATTTTTAAAATTTGACGTATCGTAAAATTTATCGATAAAAATGGCGATTTTATCTACTCCAAAGACATTCATTTTTATAGTGAATCGTTTATCTTTTAAGCGTTTTTGTATTTATTCGTTATAGTTTATAGTTCAAATGTAAAACTTTGACGTTGGTGGTGTTGCAACTTTTCATACGAATGTCGTGTTAAATTTTTATCAGTTGAAAGTTTCGAGATTTTTCTACAGTTTCACTGCTGCTGTTATGTCAAGTGACGATTGTAACGGAATTTGTTTTTTTCGTTCTTTAATCTCGTCTTTTAAATATCATCGAACACGGGTCCTATCTTCGTAAATTTATAATTGTCCGGTACATCGTCGAGACTAGAGGTTCGTATCTCATATTTATTGAAGTTGTCTATTAAATCAATATGTTCGTCTTTTAATCGTGTGATTTTTAATATACGAATACAAATATATTTCGAATTACAACTGTGGATATAATATTAATATTTTATGCATATTGTGTAGTATCAATACGTATACGTAGATAATATATGCATATGTGTATGTGTACATCTGTTTAAAAATACGGCAGATATATTTGAAAAATCTTTAGATATAAATATCAGAGTGTGAGGTTAGTTTTTATATCATTTTACAACTGCAGGGGAATTTTTATTTCGAATAATTTTATTTTAAACATCTATAGAATATTGAAATTTTCACAAGGACGATACGATAAATTAAATTTATCGAACGAAATATATTCGAATGATTGTACGCAACGAGTGTTACATTTTACATCAATTATGGAAGCAAACAGGTTTCAATTTGGAAATGAATTTAAAAAGTGACGATCTTTGCAAAATATTTGGAAATCGATGCTAAGAAGAATTTCCGTTTTTTGTTGTTCTCAACTAAAGCAAAATAACATTAAAAAATACGCAAATGAATACAAAAACGAATCCCGAAGAATCCCGAAGAAAGAAGAATACGTTCGAAGAAACGAAGAGCCTTCTGACTTTTGTGCCTAAAGACGAAATCCAAGAAAGATCAATATCAACGGTATTATTGAACATCGTTTTGACCACAAATGTATTGTCGATTCTAGGACACATCGTAATATAACGTGTACGTTTGCCTTCGACTGTACAGTTCGTTCCTTGCATCTCTGCAGCTTGTATCGGACTTGGCTCCAATTCGAAAAGTTTAAAAAAGTTGTCTGTTATTTTCCCTTTTTTGATCGATCTCTAAAAATCATTTTCTAATTCTAAAAAACATCGACAATTTGGTAAAGAAGTAAAAACATTATTTAATTACGAAATGATTGAAAGTAATAATATATGAATAGCTCTACATTATGTATTATCCATTATTGCGGCTTCTGATCAGTTTCGATAATTGAGATTTTACTATACGAGTAGCATTAATATGCGACAGTTAAAACGAACTTTAGGAACGTATATATAATGGCTATATTCGCACGTTTAAAACTATTTGGAATAGATTAATATACTCATGTCACAATGGACGCATGTAATTACTTGCAAATTGGGATAATTTATCTCTTTATTTTGACTGCGAACGAATTGTTTCGTTCGTTTTCCGCAAAACCATATAGCATAAAATAATATCATTCGATGTTATTATTGAGAATATATTGCTATCCTGGTATGAAAAGCGATGCGATTATTTTTATTTTTCTGTATTGTTTTACTTAAAAAATGTGGTGTTCGGCAAAAATATCGAAACTCGTTATTGCGCGAAAATACACAATATAATGTAGGGTAATGTATCAAAACGTAAGATAATTGTTTCGTATGAAATAGTTACACATATACAATGTGTTAATAAAATATCAATAACAACTTTATACGTCGATAGGACTCGTCGAAAAGAATGAAAAGATTTCGATCAAAGTCTATTCGAATACGAAATGTACTTTTCGCGTATATTCAGCTTCATTTCTGTACAAATTAATCATGGTGTACATGGTGTAAGTTACATGACTTCATTCTATTGGAGTATTCAAGTGTTATCGATAACATCGAGAGACCGAAGTATCGCGCGTTTGAAATGTATGTCGGAAAACAAGAGAAATATTTCGGATGGAGGAAACAATTATATAAGAAAGAAGTAACGGAACGGACAGATAAGTGTAAGCAAAAAAAGCTTTCGGTAAGAAGTTTAAAAGATCAGTTAATCAGTTGGTGGAATAGATATCCATTCAATTAAGTGAAATACACTTGATTCTCAAGAAACTTCGCCTTTTATCTCCTTTCATTAATTTTATATTTGAGAGCTCGTTTAAGATACCAACGAAGATCGAAGGAGAGGTTTGCTAAGTAGTCTTTTTACCGTTGTCCAATTTTTTCACTTTCAAGATGGTAGCCAACAAACTTAAGACGTCACGCCATTATCGAGCAACGTCTTCATCTATGTCATTCCACTAAACTTCTATAATAAGTATCGCGATTGGGTGTCACAAAGGTTGCGCATCAAGTCCTAAACACGATTCTAACATTTTCTGAACATCTTGACCGATGTTCTAGTAAAATTTTTACTGATGTCTGTCTAAGACGAGTTACTTAATTTCTTATAGACAGATACGAGACGATGCAAGAAGCGATGGTTTCAGCAATCGGAGAACTAAAGGAAAACTTATTCTTCAGAGACGAAAGAAATGGAAAAAATCGAGACTACGAAAGCAAGGCTTTCAAACAGGATCGAGATAAAAAACGATGTGGTATGATCTAGATCCATGCGGTAAAAAGTTACAAGATCTGCAATAATGAATTCGAGGAAAAACACTTGCTACTTCAACTTGCTACCAAGAACAAACGAATCAATCTAAGGGTTGAGACACTCGGATACAAGTCATCGAGTCCTTCAGTCAATCAGTGGTATCGCGTCAAGATCGATACGAACCATCGCGTACATAGGACAAGGTGCAATTTTTCTTTTTAATTCACCTATTCGTTCATGGAGGATTCGAAGAGGTGAATGGGTGGCGGGTGTCGAGCAGCAGGCCTATAATATCGCGATCACAGGGACACAGTACGCGCGATTTCGTCGTTCTTCGGTCGTTTTCGTCCACGTTCGAGCATATTCGACTTGGCGGGTTCTTCTTCGGTCGCATGGTTCGTTCCGGTTTCAGTTTATAGACACTGCTTCGTTGAAGCGGTTCGTGACGGTCCAACGACGGCGCGTTCTCGTCGCCGTCATCGTCGTTTTTGAGAGAACGCATTATCCTTTGCAATTTTGTGAACGCGACCAGCGCCGTTTTATTCACTTTAAGCTCGATGAATTCCATAATTTCTCATGGACGTGTCAATTTTCATTCGTGAAGGAGTTCGAGATTGCGACAAAGTTAATCGTCTCGTTCCTCGCGAGCTTCAAAGTCGGAAAAGTACGATTCTGCTTTTCAAAAGAAGCTCTTTTCCGTGGAAGCTCGAGCATGAGGTAAAAACAATTCGAGATTTGATCGGGGGATGCGCAACGACTGCTTTTGTTCTATGTTTATCTTTTTTTTATTACATTCTAAACTATCTCCAGTGTTTTTCGCGAGTCAAATCAATATATCCTTAACATTTTCAAGAAGTGAAGTTCAAGATTTTTACGCGAACGTATGGGTACATTTCTTTCGTGTATAAAGAACTTTAATCCGTCGAAGAATTTTAATAGTTGTGGGAGCAGCAGCTAAATTTTTAACAGATTCGATAAACACGATCTCGATACGAACTGTTGATGCAATTGCCATTCGAAGTTGAGAAAAGTTAATATGATTATGAAGATTTACCGCGTCTAAGTCGAATTTAAGCCAAAATATAAGCGGATAAAGTGAACGAGAATTGCAGCTCCTTGGTTCGGAAAATAACTTCGGAAAGCTACTTTTGCCGTTCGCAGATAGTGCACATAACTGCGCACGATGCATTCAGTATATTAGAAAGTCCGGAGAAACGAACTCTTAAAATCATTTTTCTCAAGGAAAATTTTAACGGAGCTCAAATGACAAACTTTTCGGAGATATTTGGAAAACATATATTAATTAGAAAATATAATTGTAAAAAAAGTACAGCGACAAGATACATATTATCTTCGTAAAAATAGATCGATTATTAATATTACTCATTTCAGTGATATTTAAGTTTGAAAAGAATTTAAGGATATCGATTCTCCTAAAAACACGTGACATTCTTTTCCCGATTCGGATCGACGATTCGCGTCATTTTGCATTTAAATTTTCTTATAAAGTAGGAGTTGTGTTCCGGCCATATTCGATCGAATAGAAAGTACGAAGCTCGGATTTCCATCGAAAAATATGGAAAATCATTTTGGGCAGATGCTCTGCTTAAAATATCTCCCAATGAATTATTAAATAACGATTGATAATAATTAAATTCACGTTTTTTGTGAAGGGGCGCATACTTATGTCAAAATAAAAGTACTTGTCCCCTTAAAACATATCGATCGATTATAAAAATTACAAAGATACTTAGATTACGAGAACACGGTCGAGATATCTTTTTCTGTTTCTCCATCGTTTATCATCTTTATTAGCATTATTTACTAATATTTAGAAATAAATTTTCTAAATATCTATTATAGATTCTATTCAATCAGAAATTCTGACATCCAAATAAAAAAAGAACGTAAGCTTGCGTCAGGCATACTTTCAGTATTTCACGAACAATCCACAACGAGTAGAGGTTTCGACGTCAATAAGCTCCGGCGCGAAGGAATTCAATGAAACGCGATTTCATCGGCAGACAAAAGGATTCGCCGAACCGTGATTGTCCAGTAAATACCTGCTTTCTGGCTGTTTGATCGTTGCACGGTGGCTGTCATACACGTCCTTTAACCCTTCATTGCCTTTCCTCGCCGTGGGCGATAGCAAAACCAAAACCACCCCATACAACGACGTAACGTGAATAAAATGTTCGATCGCCGCTGGGGAGGAGTCCGTTGATCATCCGAATTATCTAACGATTATTTTATGTTTAGTGGTAATTAACGGAAAAAAGTGCGTAACGATAAATTGGGAGAAAAAGAAATGTTTGGCTGCTTTATCATGAAACCTTGGATCAAACGATTAAAGAATCAGCCTGTGAACAGCAGCTGAGGTAGATTCATCCACCGCGACACTGATCGAGAGGATTAATGGTTGTGATGTATTACCGAGCTTTATCGCGCCTTCATGTTTTTTAAGCTCCAGTACTGTTAGTCGTAAAATTATTGATCCATGCGTTTATTGATCTGTTTACTTCTCTTTTTCGTTCGAATGACACGTTTTTCTTGCATCTCGTAGTAAAGAAAACTGTAAAAAAATAAAGATATCGAACACTTTTTTTTCGTAGGTAGATACCACCTAAAAAGATGGACGGAATGCTCTTGTAATTAAAAATGATACGCATGTTCAAACGAACGAATGTGATGGAATATCGTTGAATTTCAATGTGAATTTTGTTTGGTTAGAGTCATAAAGTCGGTTCCTAGAAATTGTATTTCTTAGATTTTTGGATTGTAATATTACGCTTAAGTCTGAATATTAGAGAAATCACCGTATAGCACGCGTTGTAATTGGAACGAGACAACATCGACGTATCTTCGTTAAAATTCATGTCGTTTGTGTCGTTGAACGAGTAATATATAATAAATTACGCGTCAAAAACCTAATGTACAATTCGTATTCGTTTTTATGTTATTCGTAGATCGTAGAAAACGTAGAAATGAGATTGTATACTGTTTTCCTTTAATCGTTCAAAGTCAATCTGTTTTATTTTTAGCATTGTGAATTTTGTGTTTTTTATATCATATTTAATAATTTAACCTTCGTGGTTCGATTTCTCGAAATAGAATAATAAATTCATACTTAGTTTCAACTTTATGTATATATACAAATTTTACTAAAACTTATACTTAAACTTAAACAAAGCATACGTTTTGCGAGTTGTCAATTGAATCACAGACGACACTTATGAATTCTAAGCGACGACAATTTTCAACTTACAGCATCGGCTGTATTATAGGAATGAATTTGCATATGGATTTTGTTTGTCGTCGGTGTGTTAATTACCCGAGAAGAGAACTACGTTTTCAATTACGCGTTTCGCCCTGGTTTCTCTCTTAGAGATTCTTGGCACAGCAATTAAATGGAGATCTTAAGACCTACTCGTTGATGAAGCGTGCTTCAAATTTCCAAACTTAAATTTTGCCAAAGAATGAAAGAAAGGACTAAAAAAACAACACGAATCTTTTTACTTTCTACGGGATTTAGTAAGTATGCTATTTCCATCGTATTGATATCAATGGGGCAATTCTAACTGTCTCACAGTTAGAAGAAAATGAGAATCTCTTTTGTTTTATTACAATAACGGCAGGTTCACTTTCTCCGTACTGCGAACTCGATTGGATCGAGTTGCCGCGTTGCCTATGTTTGCATGATGTCGATTGTCGAATGTTAAATTGATTTTTAGCCATGTATTCGTTCGTTATCGTTTTTAATTCAGTTGTAGATAAAACCGATAGCGGCCGAATTGGGTTTGTCAAACATTTGTAACCGTGAGAAAAATGCTGTAAAAATTATCACCAGGAAAAAATGTCTGTTTTTTCATTTCTCATTAAAAGCTAAACGTTACGATTTAAATTACAGTTTAAACTTTTTCGCTATTAAAGTTGTAGACTTTTTAGGAGCTTTAGAATACAATCTGAGTCTGGAATTGCTTGGTCTCTTATTTATTCTCGTTGTTTAATCTTCATGAATAATTGTACTATGGTTAAAATACTTCAGTGCTGACATTTACACTCACACTCGTATTAAAACTATATTTTACCCCCTAAGAACGAGACTCACGATTTCAAACACGATACGTTTCCGTCTCCTTCGATACTCCTAGATCTATCAATTTCCATTGGCCTTTCACAAATTATTCGAGCATGCTCTTACCTTTCGAATTTGAAATTCACGATTAAATCCTCGGTTTTATTTTTTCCTTCGCATCCACGAAATTTCTTATGCCATAGAGAAGAATCGATCGAGAACCGAAAAAGTCAAGGGTATTCTCAAACGCGCGTCACGAAGTTTCTGTCACGTGGACCTCATCTTAAGCGGCACGTGCTCGAGATCGAGACGATTTCCTATTTATCGAATGTCGATTAATCGTTTTTGTAGCGCGAATGGCGATCAAGCGTCCCAATGACGCTCAATCAGAGGAGATTAATCGGTCAATCGCCACGTTGGAACGACTCCAACCGTGCGGAATCGTGACCAACTACACGGTCGTGCTCACGAGCAAAACTGATCAGCTTACATCGATCGAGGATTCCTCGTAAATTGCATACTTTCGACGACAGCTTCTATTTGCTAGATCGTGAAAAGAAATTCACGAATTTCCTCTTTTGTCCGTTTCTTTCGTATTTTTACGCTATCTCGAACGTCCTGAGTAAAAAGTGTCGCTTTGACGATAAAAGAAGAAACGAGCGACAAGATTTCGAGCAGAAAACACGCTTACGTATTTAAAATTGTCGATTCGACAGCCTTTTGTTATCCTTGGACGTACTGTACCACGGGGTGCGACCGTAGTTTGCTCCACGCGACCGTAGTTTCTTCTCGTTGACACGAGTTCAAGTCATTTTCGTGTTCAGTTTTTCCTCTTTTTTTTAAAAGACTCTATCGATCGTCATTAAGCACATATTCATCGTAATAAATACGTATGTATGATAGTAACGACGTCACAGATTTTCTTTCGCTGAATATTTATTATTGTAAATTGTCATACCGTATTCATGATAAGTGGTCGGCCGATCGATCAATGTCTACGCATGTACAATTTCATTTGCCTTCTAGTTTTTTCTCTGTTATGTTTTCAATACCGTCCGTTTCTTTTTCCACGTGATTAATTCAATCTCATTTTTAAACAGTTTCTTCTTAGGTGAAGAATCAAAAGAAAAGATCCGTGGAATCGGGGGGGTCTTCTTTTGCGCTTAAATTCATTCGAGCACTCGCCAACCTATTCGTTCCTTCTCTCTTATAATTTAAACTCTCGTTTAATAAATTCGTTTCATTTGAGAGGATTTGAAGGACACGGCAAGCATGCGGCCATCTAAATTCGTGATATTCGTTGAATAGATTTTTTTTTTAATTTTTCTGCCGTTTCATCCTCGCGAAATTAATCGACAGATGTCGGGAAAAACTGTACTTGCGAAAGGAACAGAGTTTACTCGTCGCTTGTACGCAGCTTATGTACGTTGACGAAATAAATTCGTATCTTTTATTTGTTCGATTATCTGACAGATGGATTCCATGTATCGAAAAAATTACAATTGGAAATGCTTCCGATGCCAGCTTTACCAGCATACGTGAAGTACAATTAATTAAATTCATTATTTCGAACGAAACGCCTTCGTCAAAGTCCGCCCAATGATTATCACTAAATTGAAAATAGAAATAAGAGAAAAGAATAACACGATAAACCCAATTTTTCTCGTTATCGCCATGGCAGTCACACTTTGTAATTACGCGCGAGGTGCTTGACATTGACGCGTCAACTTCGTAGGCGAATTCCGCCCTCGCAGATTCTTCGAAAGAAAACGGGTGGAAAGGTCAACGAAGACGAGGATGCGCGAACGTGTGGGTGCGTGCACAAACGATTCGACAGCAGTACGGTCATTTGTCGACGATCTAGGGTGGGGCGTTCTGTGTCAGCGCGACAAGGAGAAAGTGAAAAGTTGGAAGGGTGGAAGCGATCGTGCCTTTGACGTCAGATAAGTAGATACGAATTGATCGTTAAATTGTAGCGTGCGGTCGTTCGAACGATCGGAGATTCTTAAAGCGCGTTAAAAGAAAAGCGCAATATCGCGTGTCGTCGTTACGTTTAATCATCGTCCGCGCTTGATATGCGTTTTAACGCAACGCGGAAGTATTAATGCATGTCAATTTACGGTGTTTATCATGCAAATGTTCGGTAATCTACGATAATCACAGGTGTAAGATGCGAAGACGCGCATTAAGACATTTTGTAAATATGATCACGCATGAGCATTACTTTGTACGAGCGATGTCTGTTCGTAGCTATTAATCACTAGTTGAGAAGGTCAGTTTTTATTCGACCAAAGCGATCGTCTCTCGTTCTTTTGTTGTTTTTCAAATTCATATTGAAAAATATTAATTCGTTATTCTTACTAATCGTTTGATAATTTTGATGAACCGTCTGTCTTGTTTGTTACTGAAACCTATTAACACTGTCCATCTGATTTTACGGCCTCTCTCTATCCTGGCCTATACTGTACACTTTTTTCGCCTTATTTGTCTACTTTATCCTTAAATTCTCCTTTTCGATGTATCACAAACGATTTAAGCGCGACCAGTGCCACGTTCAAACCACAACGATCGAACTCTCCTCGTGAAGATCTTCAATGAACGAACACGTCTATCTTCGCATCCTTGAGCAAGAATCTTTCTTGCAACTGTATTCACGCGTCATATTCACGAATGTCTTGACTTTGTGATCGTTGAAGTCGATTTTTAATCAGACTGCGCGTTAGAAGCGACACACGGAGGCGTTCAGGAGCGCTCTATAAATACAGGTTTACAGTTGACACGTGTTATATATTTAGGATCATAAATCGTGTCGACGCGTTATCGAAGTCCACTCGAGTCATCGCGAGAGACAATCTGTTGGAAACGAATGACGAATGACGTCTTCTTTGTGCACTCGTCTTTATCCGATCTGTTTCGATCTATCGATCGATGGAGAGACGCATTCTGTCACACGTGAAAGAATAACAACTCGAATAGCGCGTCTCCCTTGCAGGACGACGATGTTTTGCAATTTTTCTTGGTCGATCGTACGTGACCGCCGTGCTGTTTTGGCTGATCTAGCATCGCAGGTGCGCAAAGCTATATTCATCGGTCGAAGGTCGACGGAACGTTTTACGTGGTGATTTGGTCGTCAGGAAAGAGTAATAGTTTTTCTTTTACGTTTTTCGATTTTTCGATTCCGTTTGCGTTGGAAAATGTGGAGAAACGGCTGATCCGATTCCTATTTTCGGGGATAAGTCGAAGGCGTCCCGAGATATCTGGAAGAACGCGAAGAATATTTTAATACAAAAATATTTAGCCGATTGTTCTTTCGTCTATTAACCGATGAAATTCTGTATCTTATAAAAAAGGAATCCTGTGTAGAAGCTACGACGATTTTTCGAAAGGTGTAAAATGTAAAATGTCCGAGAAAAAAAAACAAAATGACGTATTCTACGAGTTTTTAAAAATAGAGAAGTAAGTAGAGACGCAAAGTGCGATCCAAAAATAAAAGTCTGACACGTATTCCTGTTTCTTATACGAATATGTCATCGCGTCATCGCAATTTTAAAGAATACAGGAAAAGGAAGGCCACTTTTTTTACAAAGATATTTTTAAATAACAAAGGTGATGAAGCAAATCAAATAAGCATAGGTCAAAACGAAAAAGAGTAAAAGCAAAGAATTTACTGAACATCGATATTGTTTTTCCTATTTTTTTTCTCCGTAGACAAACGTTTGCTCAGACTTTCAGTATTTTCTTTTCTTTTTCCATCGATCGACGCTCGAGGAAGCGCTTCGTGCGACCGTAGTCTTTGTTCGTGCGTCTTATCGTTTCCGATTTAACGTTGAATTACGCCACGCGGCTGTACGAGAATCAGACTCGGTTGGGCTGGTTGCCAATTGGACGCACGTCCGACAGAAATTTCGATGACAGAAATTGCCGGCTAAAATAGCGTGCATATTGTAGAGCGGCGCTATCCAAAGAGTCTGTCTTCCGTCGGGCTACAAAATATCGATTGTTGACTCTAGCTCGACTATTGTCCATTACGAACGATGCTCTAGATTTTAACGATTTTTGTTCTAAATTTTATTTAGATGTTAATTACGTTGAAATTTTACTGATCGTTGATCGATTCGAAGAGAGATCAACCATGAATGGTGCTGCGAATTTCGACTCGTTGGAATTAAATAGAAGTTTCATAACCAGCTTTACCAAGACGATCGTCGATCGAAGAGCGCTATATATTTTAAGGCTGTAAATTGATAAAAAATGTTGTCAAAAGCTTTATCAAGACGATCGTCGATCGATTCGACGTGACACCGATCGTAGTTGCGTTTTACGATAATTCTTCCTCGAGGATGAAAATTAATCGACGATATTTTGTTGCGATTCCCATCGAGTTTTGCCGAATAACGCGCGTGCGCTCCGTAAATTACTTTGATCTTCAATTACGAGCGTCGACACGATTTTTCCGATTTAAATTTTCACCGTAAACGTGAAATATTCGTGAATATAATTTATCGAATACTTCGAGTATGAAATTGTTAACTTTTCGACGATGATTTCATGAGATCGTAATGTCGAACATCGCTTGCTTAACGATCGTCGCTCGTCCCGCAAATCGATCTGAAAATTCGAGAGAAATAAGAGAGAAAAATTTGTTACCGATTATTCTCCCATAAATATTAGGGAATCAAGATTTTCGTCATTATCTTCAGATGATCTAGTTGTGAATAATAATTTACGAAATAGATGAAAAGAGGTGGTGAAAAATTATGGAATTTATATTTTGTGACTTTAAGTGGTAGGTTTTTATTTGTAATAAAGTTTACTTCCTGGCCCCATAATATTAGCAGTACCCGTTTTAAATACAAGTAGTGACGCTCGCTTACAGCGGCTGTAATCTAATTTGACAAAAAGAACTTAATCGATTTCCGTTAGCTGTCAGTGGCTCATCGATTACTCGATCCTCCACTAAATCCGATATCAATACTAGCATTGTTTTTAACGAGCTCCACGCTTACGGTCGGCGCATTTTTCCACCGTGAATTTATCGAGCGTCACGATGCGTCTAATAGCCGCGTCGTTTTTTTTACAGTAGCGTTAAACACCATCGTCATTATTCTTGTTTACGATTTTTTTTGAATTTAGCCATTGCTTTGATGTCCCTCGAGGCCTGCACGTGTTTCTATCAAAGCCAATTATTTAAAAAAATCCTTGCGAACGTTTGGACTATGTCATTGTAACGATTTACTTTTAAGTATTGGAATTGATCACGTTGGATTCTAAAATAAATTATTTCATTATTCGTTCGTATTAATTTTTGTCATACAATTGTGTCAAATGTGATTATCAAAGAAATTTATATTACATATAATAAATTAACCACGGATTAAATCCTTTGGCGTTTTAAATGAAAATTATAATCTCTTATAACAGCATTTTTAATCGCTTTGATCTGTACGGTTCGGATATCCTTTTAAATCGTATGTTTTTAATACTTTGACTGTGAATTTCCAGAAAATTAAATTTCATCAAAGAAAGAGATTTCGTTAATCTTAGGGATCCGTACGACTTTTTTTCAGAACTTGTTGCAGTGGAAGGGTTAAAGGCAATAAGGAGCTTTTTCTTTTTCACGGATAGAATAATTCTGCTTAAAGCTGGTTTTTTATTGCCACATTGCGGTTCTCGTTTCTGACGCGTACTCAAAGAAGCGTTTGCGTATCGATAAAGTCAACGTGTCGACGCGATGCTGACGATGAATCGCGAATTTTTAACAGTTACATAAACAAATGCGATGCTTTTAACGCGTTCACTACATGGGCCTTAAATCTTGTGTTTCTCCATCGGGCGGATATTTTTACCCTGATCGTAATTATGTCGTCGAGTTCTTCAGCTGTACGAAGAATATTCTAAACGAGAGCTCAAAATCTATTCTTTAACCTCATATAATCCTTATGGTATTAATCGTCTAATTGACTAATTTTTTTCCGCACTGTGGACAATCGAGAATATACCACCCCGTTGTGAATGTGTTACAGGCTGCATTATAAATCGTAAATTAATCAAGGATCAAATCGCTTGGCAAAGTAGAAAATTGTATCTGACTTCTGTGCGCTTATGCCCCAGTCATTCCACGGTAGCGCGTATATTGCAACGCGTGAGGTACTAAAAAAAAA
>JAITYT010000498.1:402216-414316 GCA_025433975.1 Liostenogaster flavolineata
GGATGCATCGAAGAACGAGATAGAAATATTTGAGCGAAAGGTATTTTCGTTTAAATGTACACTTGTATTAAGAGAATTATGTTTCGAGAGGCTATAAAATAATTTATGGAATAATTGAATTGCGTTTCAATCAAAAATAATTTTGCTGTGTATATCGACGAACGAATGCTCTTTGCAGGGATATTCTTAACGATATGTTACTTTAATGAGAAATATCGAGAAAGATTGTACAAAATTACCGAAGCGTGTAACCGTTCGTCGAGAAAGAGATTTCGTTTTACCGTAGCCAGAACAAGAAATTTATGGGCCACTTGATCGTTCATGGTGTTTCCTGATTATCTGTAACTTCGTTTACACTTAAACAATAGGTTTCTTCTCTTCCTTCCTTTCAAACAATTTCTTGTAATTTTATTTCTGCGCAGTAGTAAATCCAGAAAACTTTTCGAAAGTTATCTCGTAAATCGCCTGCAGTTTTTACGGCATCTAATATATCATCGTAATTATCACGATTTCCTTTAGAAACTCTGCTTTCCGGTGTTAACTGTAATAAATTGTAACGAAGAAAACAATACTTCTTTCATTTCCAAGGGAAACTTATGTCCGTTCGTTGAACTGCAACTCGTATATAAGCGTTTTACGATCCTACGCCTATCTGTAAGCACGAGATGTACGTGTATACGTATGTATTATATTTAGTATTCCATGGAATGTCTAGGCTTTCCAGTTAAAGTAGATTTTACGTACATATACGTAACTTAGGGTGACTTATAACGTGTCGTGTGATCGCGGTGGCCACGTTCGTGAATGTCACCTTAGATAAATGAGCACACCTTAGTTGTGCGATGTTTTACAATGAAATACGAGATCGAAATTGGTCTTGTATAACGTTACGTAACTTTAGTATCGGATGTTAATAGATTTTTATTGCTCGAGTCTGACTTTTTTCGTTCATTATTACTTCGAATTATTTTGAAAAACTTTTTATCAGAGATCCACCAAATTTAATTGCAATTTATTTTCAATTTAGATCGTTTGACCAATGCTTCATATTTTTTCTCAAAAGCATTCTCGAATTTTTATTATCGTTGAAAAAAGGAACAGGGATATCGCCGTTTTATCGCCGAAGCAACTTCTATGAAAAACAAAGCAGAGCACTCCTTAACTTGTATTTTCAATAACGATCCAATTACAATAGGTCTTTTTGATTTACATTTTTTCTAATTTTGGAGAAATAACATTTGCATTATTATCGAGATATCATCCGTATATTAAAATCACACCAACATTGAAAGCAGACGCGCGTCTTCTCAATTTCAAGAATAAATTCCAAGCGTAGCTTGAAACAACGATTTTCACGCACGATAAAGTTTAATCGCAACTGTAATTTCGCGTTTACGTTCGTCATACGAACGACGTTATTCGCCTCCTATATAGTTTTTAACTCGCGTTACAACGTTTCAACGTGATTCCTGAGGGGAAAAACACGCGACGTATAGTACCTTCCTTTCTTACAGCCTCGGCTTTGTACGCGCCACGTACGAATCACAAATTTCACGACGCGCATGAAGGCACACGGACGCGATACACGTTGGTTAGAGACGGCTGTCTCGAGTTATCACGCCGTAGGAAGAACGTTGATCCTACGTGCGATGCTACTGAAAGAGGAACGCTTATCAAAGGAAGCAGTCGTTCCTTCAACAATTTTTCTCCTCGCGATCTATAGGATGATACGTTGATCTAGAATTTCAAAGACAACTTTTTTAGGTCGATCACGCTTTGGCGATCCTTGCGACATCCTGTACGCGGAAATACTGGTTATGGACAGAGGTTTCGAAATATCGCACAGACGGAAAAATGTTCATCGACGCGATGTTGTTAAGATATAAATTGTTATGGAAGGAAGAAGACGTTCCTTCGACGATTTTTCTTCCCCGTGATACATAGACTACGATGCAAAAAATAGAAAAAAGAAACTTGATACTGAATTCTCTCTAATTTGTCGCTGGCAAGATGAACGATTTAAATCTTTAGTCTACGGTGATTTTTATGGAATTTTTGTATTTTTTTAAATGTCGAGATGTTACACGTGTTTTGCCACAGCCGAAATCGATGAATTACCAAGCTTGACGAGGATATTGAAATTTTAAAAGGAATTATGGCGGTCGTAGAAATGAATTTCCAAATAACATATATCGAGCACGTGGGATGCAAGATGTACCAAATACGATTCAATGCCACTCGATATTATATCGGTCAATGCAAAACATTTTTACCGCTTTTAAAATCTCGTTATTTTTCGAGTCGACAATCGAGGAAACGTCGTTCGATAGGAACGCTATCCGTTCTTTGTCATCGAAAAGATTTATACAAAACTTCGTAGATGAGATCAGACAACAATAAGCAGCTTTTAATACATTTTAAAAGAATCTTACCTTTTAAAATGAGATATTGACATCGATGACGAATATTTCAGACTTATCGTACGATTGTAAGAAGATTCTAACTGTACCTATCGTTACAATATAACTAGCTTTATCGATTATCATCGAAGGGTTTACGGGAAATTCGTTTAATTTTTCCGCTGAATTCGTAGGTAATAAATTCACGAAACGTATTCGTTTAACCTGTCAAACGAATTTATTGACGAATGTATCCCGAGCAAAGTCAATTTGCCGTGGAAAACGCGATATAACGCGAACCATGCGCGTACATCGCGATTAGCGTAATTAAACGGTCTTGCATGACGAATAAGCGAAATAAGAGCAAAAGCACGTGCGAAGAAACGATGGAATTCAGCCACGAAGCTAATATATTGCCACAATTGATATTTCGTATGGAACAGCCGCCCTTGTATCCAATGATATACGAGCGCGTCGTGCGGATGTTGTTAGAGGAACGCCGAGTTAACCCGTAATTAACGCGGACAAATAAACGAATAGCGAAGTGGAACGTTCGATTATTTATTTTCATCGTATCAAAGAATTCCAAGCAGGAGTTCAGTAGAGAATAAAACAAGGAGGAGCAACGATCATTAGTCGAAATGCGTCGAATCGAAGTTTTTTTATCTCCTTATTGACTCGTTTGATGGATCACTCGTTTTCGTAGTAGAACAGAATAAATAAAAATAATCGTTTAATTTTACGTTCGGCATGATTAGGTGGAGCTTGAAAATTGCTAGTTCGAGGTACCAAATCTTCAACGTGGCTTCGTTTACACTTGTTGAGAAGGAACACCCATTGCTAAACAATCCTCTGATAAAAGACAGCGACTTGAGGTCCACGGGATCGTTACTATTCATACCAAACTGTAAATGGCACGTTCTTTCGTGCCATTTACGTTCCCTGCGGGAATACGACGGTGTAGTTGATGCTCTATTGAGAGCAAACTTTGGTGCAAGTATGGCCGAGTTCTTAGTGACCCTTTCTTAGCATCGACCAAAGTCGATAATAATATTTTTCGTCCAAGTATCCAAAAATTCACTCAAAAACACTTCTTTCAATAAACCATATTGCTCTCTTTACCGTTCTGCGTAGACGCGCACCTCGAAACTAAACTCAATTTGTTGGTAGGTTGGAAATTGTTAACTGTTGTGTTACGGTTAACTGTTCCAGTTCAGACAATTAGGTAAAGTGACTCGAAGTTTGCGAGTTTATCGCTAATCGTTTTCGTCTCAAAATACCATACCAAATGTTATCCCCTACGGGAATACGATGTATGCTCATATAGAAATAAAAGTTTATTAAACGATACGATGTAATAAAATAAAAAAGAATCGCAAAAAGAAGATATAAAAATGTCCTCGAGAGTCATTAAATAATTCTCGTGATCCTCGGTATGGTGCGCTCCTCGGAACCGGAAAGAGTCGACAGACTTTAAAGCCTTAGAAATTATTTACTTAGAGAAACGCGAGACCTAGAGAAAATTAAGACACGGAAATCGAAAATCCCGCGAATCCCGTTCCTTTTAATCTGATACTGACCTTAATATATTTTTCCAAGAAACGTCAGTTCGTTTTCGATCTTAAACAAATCCTTAAACGATTGGAGGATGAGAAAAAAAAAGTAATCCTGACTTTCCGTCTCGATTTGTGTCGTTTTCGGGTACGGCCGACTTGAAGCGCAGCTGGAAATTCTTTTTTTTTCACGAAAGTAATCGTTTTTTGTTTGCTCGAATGTATCGAGCAAAACGAGTCGTAGAAGCTCCGTATTTTCAGAAATCCCTCGGTATCAGTTGAGTTAAGTCGAGGAGCGAATCACAAGGTCATTAACTCCTTGCCTTACTACTTATTTTCAAGCATTCCTATCCATTCGAATCGTTTAATTTTATCGCGACATCGTGGCTATCACTATGATATGGACGAAACCATGTATCTCGCATCTGATCGAATTTATCTGCCATCTTTATTTATCTTTATTTTTCGTCAAGGACATTGACTAATTTACTAAGAACAATTTATATGAGAACCGAACCATTAATTTTTTCCTTCGTTATTTATTTATAAACAAACTTATCCATTCGGACCGTTTAATTTTGTCAACGTTTAGTGTTTACTGTTATGATACGGACGACTCCGGCGCATTTCACTTTCCATCGAATTTATCTGCGGTCGAAAGAGAACACTTTCTTCTTCATCCGAACAACCGACCTATAACGATATCGTAATTATGCACGACGAAACGAGAATTGCTTCGCGAACGGCAACTATTTTACACGTATTACATTGATCAACCAACCAACGAATTTCAGTTAACACGCAACTCATACGAGAACTATTTCATTTTCCATCGGTTGGACGGATTGACCGACGACACCGAGATACAAAGCTCGCGAGGGAACGCGGCGATGTGCGAAAAATCAACAATGATTCCATCATTTCGCGATAGGACATCGTCAATCCCAACATCTTCCATCAAAGACTCTCTGGAAGCTGACTCGCATCGGGCGGGCCTACGAGCGTGCGTTAAACTTTTGTTCTCGTGAAAATGTTGGCAGTGCCACGATGAACGCATGGAAGATCGTTGCGAGGCTACGAAACACATCGAATTCGTTCGTATCGAAATTTCGAGCTTGTGCGTCGGTACGATCTCGATTTTGAGCCTTTCGTCGCGAGTGGATCCTCGAGGAAGAAAAACGAAGAGAGGAAGACGCAGACGCGAATATCGAGCGGAGCCGCGCAGTTATCGCGCGACGAGCGTCGAACGCCTCGAGGAAACGACGAACCCATCCTCTTGGAGTCGATCTAATAATTCTGAGTGCCGCGCTTGGGATGCGATTTCCAGTCATGTCGAACGCCACCAACGGGACTATCAATTTCCCCGACTATGACATGAACGATTCCCTCAGTCACTTCGATTGGAAGGAGCTCGGTCCCGTACTCGTCGTCTACTCGCTCACCTTTTTCCTCGGATTGATCGGTAAGTAACGCAAGAGTAAGTTACTAAAACAATTAAGAGACTTAAGCGAATTCAAAGAAGTAAAGAAGCTCCGTAACGTTTCGTCGATTTTTCGATACATTCTGTATACGAAGGCTGTTAAAATAGCGCGTAAAAAAACTGATGCCGTTAAATGTAAATAACTTAGTCTTTCAGAGTTTTGATCTATAGTTCCCTCTTTTTTATTCTCACGATGGGTAGAATATAAAGCAATAAAAAAGATTTGATCTTGACCCTCGAGGTCACAGCAGTTTTGCGATAACTTTTTTTTTTTATTGATCTTCGCCAATTCGAAGACGTTGAACACGCCTATAACAGCCAAGATCAATCATTTTTTTACACCTTGTACGATAATCCTTGGGTGTTCTTTCGGAAAATTGTGATTATTATTTCGTATTTATATATCTTCTAATCAAGAATAATTTGGACCACGTCTTCCAGGTATTGGATAAGAAATGTTTAAAAATGTAAATCGTATTGAACGACGCGGGACAATGACTTCCGACTTATTTGATCGAAATCGATATTGCATCCAGTTACGTTTCCGGCGTATTACACGCGATACTTTACAAGGTTGTAACGCCGTTTGCCCTAAGGGACATTCCGACAATGGAAAGTTACCATCGGAAAGTTGATTTTCTACGTATATATGCATCTGCATTTAAAGCAGCACACACACGTAAATATACAATATAATATTGTATATGTATCGACGTAGTTAATATACACGTACACAACAAGATGCCAAAATCTACGGTGCCATTAGCAATTCGAAACTTTCACGCACTCTTGAAGAGACGATGCTCTTCCATAATCTAAGTCACGGTATCCGAAGCACGTTGTTAATCTTAGCCGGTTATTAATCGCCGCGTACGGCGCAATCGATCTCACGAGACCGTTTAGAGCGACTCTAGAGGGAGAAAAAACACGTTTTTAGACCGATCGATGGTGCTTTATAGTCGGTTGGAGATAGAGTGTATCTCGGGTCGATTCAAGAACGGAAAGGGGGGAAAAAAGGAGAAAGAGAAAAGAAAAGAAGAGAACTAGAAAATTTTCAGAGATAAGATTCGTCATCCGTACCGACGTCGTGCTAAAAGACGGAACCTGCCGGCAGAACGAACGCGATAAAAACTTAGGAAAATTCGCTGAAAACTTAACTACGTATAGAATCGTATGGACTTGGTCGCGCAGTATCTTCCTTCTAGTGGAGATATGTACGTTACGCGTGACGGTACGTAAATCCTTCGTCCCTATATAATCTAAGTTTCGGTAGTTGAAAGCACGTCGTTAATTTCAGCCGCGTACTTCGTCATAGTCACCGCAATTGATTAGGACAGGAAGAAGTTGGTGTCCAAAGTCGTGAGAAGAGCTTTCGCTTCTTCTCGACTTTTCCCTCGGTTTTAACGCAAAGATGTCGACACTTTTCCGCAGATGGTTCTCGCGTTTGCTCGTGGAGATCGATCCTTGCCTCGCCTCGTCTTGCGATCTTCGTCTCTTCTCATTCAACAATAAGATTCTTCTATTCGATCGATTTGCGTCGACGTTTTCTCCTCTTTCGAGTTAGCTTAAAAATGGAAGGCTAAAGGAATTTGATGAACGCGTGTAAAAATGTTGGAGGTTACTCAAACGTTTCTTTTTAGAACAGTTCGAGATCGAACAATTTCGAAGTTAACAAAATATTTGCTTACGATTGGATTCGTCTAATTTGTCTGAATCTTTTGATAGGTTTCTTTCGTGCAATTAAATATTGACTCTTATTAGTTATTATGACATTTATTTTACCTTTGTTATACATATATTTTTTTTCAATTTTACTACACATTATAAAGTGTGATTTCTGTGACAAGCCTCTTCACAAAGATTATCACACAAAAAAAGTATTAACCAAGATTATCCAGAAGTTTTAAATAAATATTTTATGTTCTATAAGAGTTATTCTATTTTATCTGCAAAAACGCAAATTCTTGTAAAATACGTAAATATTGCAGCGCTCTAGGTAAAATTCTCAATAAAATAGCCGGCGCTTAAAGTGGTAGTTGCAGAATCGATAATTTTTTTCCGAGTTAAATAGTGAACGCGTCAATGATTTCATTTAGAGCAATTTGACAGCTTGTGAATTCGATAGACAGTAGTAGAAATAAATCGCAAAACCATTGCTTCATTGTAAAATCGAATGGCAGCTTCTAGCGACACGGATACGACAGACGACCCCTTTAAAGAACTTGCAGAAGTTCGCGGTAGCTCGCTACTTAAAGTGACGGATTAAACAGTCGGTAGCCTAACGAAGTACAGCAGCCTCTTCCCTCGATTCGCTGATATTACAATTCTCTAGAATCAACGGAACTACGAATGATTATTTTTAATCACGAAAAGTCACCTTTCAGATCTAGTAAAAATTACAAATTAATACCATGATCAACTTCAATATATTTAGTCTTACTTGTTCTCCTTCAATGTGTGAACTCTTTGTTTGATAAATTTGATGAATCAACGTCGATTGTTAATCAAACATCGCCAGAATTTTCGATTTATTCGCGAATTTAATCTACTAAAACGATAAGAGGAAAAAAAAATTGATACTATTCCGTATTCCTATTGTATTAACGATGAAGAATAGTCGATCGATGTATCGAACGTGCGCATGGAATACCTCGCGTGAAAAGAAGCCGTTTAGATATACGTTTCAACAATGTCTCTTTTATGGAAAGTCGATCATTTATGACACTATAGATGTACCTTTCTTCCGTAGGAAACGTCGTCATTATCGCATCGACCCTTTGTCCAAGGCTGAGACCCCTACCAACCACACCGACCAACGTCTTCTTGGGTGGCCTGGCCACCGCCGATCTCTTGTTGATTATCTTCTGCATACCGGTTAAGGTGAGTTCACAATGCTTCTGTTACTCTTATTTCTATCAGGGTGGCAAGAAAGTAATATCAATTTTTACAAGTAGATGACATTATGTTTCTTCCTTTTTAATGACTTCTGTCAGTGTTGTAATTACGAATCATGAAGTTGTCAGAAAGATGATAATAGTCTACCGAATAAAATAAGAAATATATCGTTGCTTAAAGTTTATTCTTGTATAAAAAATGGAATTTTATTTTACGTTAAAAGATCGAAATTACTTTCTTGCCAACCTAATACAATATCATACCTTCGTTTATTTCTGTACGAACCGTCGAGCGTGGAATCGAACCCCAAAATCTCTCCGATGATAGATTCCTTTGGATTAAACCGTTCGTTCGGTGACGTGTGAAACGATTTACGGAAATACACTAGTAAACGACGTGAACGACGGAAATACACTAGTTGAAAATAAAATGACAAAATAAGAATATCGCGGTATAATATAGAACGCCGTGATATACGCAAGTGACGAATGCCTTTGGTCTCTATAAATAAATACGTAATGGGAAGTAAAAAATAAACCGAATTTGCGAAGCAAAAATATATCGTGGGTAAAAGCGGTGTTCTTCCTCCAATCGGTTTACATAAACCAACTTTTTTCTTACTTCCTTTTTCTGTAAATCTTTTGTGTCCCGGGAACACATACCGAAAACCTTCCATTATTGTTTCAGCATATTTGGTCAAAACGGTTTCCTTGCAATAGTGATACAATAACATACAATATAAACCTACACACGAACTCGTATATCAACATGATTATCTTCTATAAATAATATTAATAGATCAGTGCGATTCTCCTTTATGACGTATATATCCCATTATAATTGCAATGCGTGACAGCAATACTCACAATATATCTACCATCGTGATTATCAGAGATGTACATTTCCTTATTTCATCCAATTACTCCTACTTTTTATGAAAACGAAATGGTTCGAACAATCGAGCCTCTATTTTACGATAGCATGTGCGTACATCGTTGAATACGACTCGAAAGACAGTCTCTGCATTCTCCCACAACGTTTTGACTACCTCGAACTTACACGTCTCCTTTTCTTTCTCTCGTGCTCGAATAATTAACAGACCATTAGCACGTAAGCACGATAATCGATGTCATAACGATCCTAGTCGAGTTTGGTTTTGCAGCGTTTGACTATCCGACGCGGGCTCTCCTGAGCTCCTTGAAAGCTCCGAAGCTATTATTCATGAAAGACTCGCCGTTTGGCTCTTTCTTCTTTCGTCAGGCGCGTTTATTACTTCGCGAGGCATCGAATGGATGCGAAGTCGTGTCCATTCTGCCGCCTGTACCGGAAGGTAATCAATGCGAATAATTATCTACTGCTTCTGGCTCGAAGCAGCTTTCACCCCTCTTTCGACATCGAGACCTAGGTCGATAGCGTGGGTGTTCGCTCGACTTTGGGTGTTGCAGCTTACCTGTGCATGCGAAACGATTATTACGTTTTAACTTGTTCCGCCTAATCTTCTATCACCTGAAATTTTCATAACTTTTCTCTTCTCGTTAAATCACGAAAGATAACATCAACGGTTATGATAATTGTTACACAGGGGCACGAAGATTGCCGTAAAGCAGAACCTCAGCCCTGCAGCGTCCAGCGTTTCGATTCATTCGTGGTCAAGCTTGATTGACACGCGTCTTTCCGTTATAAATAAACAGATATGCGCCATCGAAGGGCATTCAAAAATGCAAATACATCATACGATGCGACAAAATTTTCTGTTCCGTGACACATTTTGTTTACAAGGGAATAATTTAACCGCATTTGGAAATTTTATTGTACGTGTATTACATTCTCATACAAAATAGTATACGTTTTAACGACTTAGGATACGATACTTGATGTGTTCGGAGCTAAGAACGCGAAGGGCTCGCTCAGTTTGCGGTCTGCCTCAAGCGGTACTTCAGATGAAATACGGTCGTGTTGATTTTCTGATATTATAGATAGATTCTCGGCGAAGTACTTATCCACTGAAAAACACAGCTTGTACTCGATGTAGGGTAGGAAATAGTGTCTCTTTGCAAAAAAACATGAATGCTCCGTGTGCTCTGTAAAAATTTTTGGCGAATATTGAAATACGATCGTTATACGAAGGAATAAAACTGAAAATTTTCTCATTATTTCGACCTAAGGCTCCCTTTTGTCTCTAGAAAAATTTACAACGATTCTTTTCCTTTTACAACTACGTACTGATATAGCGTTAAAAATGTATTGCTTCGAGCAAGGGGAAGATTAAACCTGGTGGAAGCTTTTAGTATCGTTATCTTGTAAGATTTATAGGGTGTCTCTAGAAAAAATGAACCTCGAGCTCAGGACCAAAAGAAGCGACACTCGCTCGATCTAGTTTCAACGAATCGTTTTAACACCTCCTGTCAAAGGAAAATCTCATCCAATTTCTCTCCATCGAAATCGCTTTGAAAATCGCTGATTTATACGCTTTGCCTCCGTACGGGTTCACGCTATCGGTCGGTCAGCAACTAGACATAACGCCTACTGTCCGCATGAAAATAAAATCAAATTGTGCCAGGTTCTAAAATTACGTATCCGAGAATCAGTTTCGTCGACCAATTCGGATTCATGGTACTGTATCGTGTCATCGTCGTCACCGTCGTTACCATCGTCTTCGTTATCGTCTTCGTCCAGATTCACCTCTTTATTTTCGTCTCGTTTGATTTTTTTTTCGTTGTTCCAAGCCTGCAGACGTTTCATTTTTTCACGGAAATAGGTTTACCATGTTTTCGGAGTCTTTTAACGAAGTTGAATAAAGCTTATGACAGTTCGTTTAAACGAATACAGGAAATTCTACGGTTTTGAAAAGATTTATAAGAGACTTTTTGGTCTCTTATAGATCTTTGGAGATTATCTCATATAGAGATTTGGTTGAATCGAATTTTATATCGTGTTTGCATTGATCGATCGATTCCTTCTCTTCCGAATCATTTTCCAAGAGATTGGATGAAATCGTAGCCTCGTAGAATGTTTCTTGACGCTCAACCGTTTATCAAAAAATGGAAATCGTTTTAATCGTCAAGAATAGTTTCGAAACGCAGATACATCGAGACAGAAAGTAGACATCTAATGGAATCGAGGTCAGATAGAATAGGCCTTCGAACGCGTGCCTGTAAAAATCTATCTTTGACGCATCCGCTACGTCAATCATCACTGCCTGACGTAGCCAAAATCAATGGAATTCGTATCGAAAATAGCTCTTACACGCATTCGTTTGCGACTACGGACGATAAAATGGAAATTTCGTTCCAGAAGACGCACCACAATTAATCGACACTGATCTTCTAAGAGTTTTTATTCGAAATATTCAAGCGCTTGTATCGATAACATTTTATTCGTCTTTAGATCAGGCTGGAATTCGTCGTCCTTGAACCCCCACAAAGCCGTTTCGAATTGTCGAGTGAGGGTTTGTTCTAAAAGACTCCTAGGTGCATTTCTTCACCCTCTTGAACTGAGCACGTACTCGTCGCCAATCTACCTTGACGGATTTTACCTTCTCGATTGGATGACTTTTACGAAAAATCTTTTGCGGTAAGCTAATTTTCTGCATCAGGGAAATGATCGTGAAGTGTATGCAGATAAATAAAAACCCTCGTATCGACGAAGGATTTTATTAGAAAATAAGTCGGCTTAATTGAGGCACTGCACTGCATTGCACTACCATTTGAGAACGATAATCATGCCAAATCGTTATTGTTTCTTGCTAACGATCTCTCTCTCTCTCTCTCTCT
>JAITYT010000498.1:414428-434956 GCA_025433975.1 Liostenogaster flavolineata
CGTACGTTTGCGAGTAATTGAAATCATGTTACGAGCGTGTATCCGATTAAAAACCTTCGTATCCAGAATTTTTTTTTCATAACGAATCGAGAGAGCTTCGTCAAACGATACGATGGGATTGACTCGATGAGAAAATAGAATTCGTTAAGGGAATACGAATGGAAAAATGGAATGGCATCAGAGAAAGATCTGATCATATCTTATCCATCGATTTAGTCTCGATTCGTATTCTCTTCTATAAGAAATCTAAAAAGACTGTTTCTAATGCACGTGATATCTTTTCTGAACTTGACTCTACGTAAAATCGAAATTCGTCTTTTCGTTAGAACAACAATTTATCACGTCGATTGGCGGCTCAACGAGTAAACGGAACAGCGAGTAAAATTCATTCGAATCGAAAATCGAAGGCGGCGATCGCTAAGACAAATTTGGATAAACAATTTGATCCGCTTTATCCGAATGGTCCATCCAATCGGACAGTTTCAGATTCGATTTAAAGGGAAATCGAGAAAGAGAGGAAGAATCAGACAATTCTTCGATGTCGTCTGGTACGTGAAAATCGTACGAATTCGCGAAAAGTGCACGATGTTGCGATTCCCGTTTAAATTCAATAAGAAGTTGAAAATAAAAAGGAGGACCCTTGCCAGGAAGCCGTCTTAATTCTTCAAACACTTTTCCGTTTTAATTGGAAGCACGTCAAAAAATCGATCAATATCGATCAATGTAACCACCAATGTGCATCGAAGTTAAGTAAAGAGAATCACAAAGAATATTTCACAATAGCGTTTGATAAGTTAGGCAAAGGGGAGAAAAATATAATCGAGATTAGCTTCGATTTAGAAACACTTAATCCCTTTTCGTCGATCGTCTCACGACCGTTATTAATCCCCGAATAATGGGAAGATCGGACGTTAGGATCTCCTTAGGAAAGGATAGTCACCCTCGTCACCCTTAGGAAAGGGCCGTTCGTCGTCTGTAAGACCTTCGATGAGCTTCCACAAGGAGCCCAGGCCCTTCGATCTTCTTTGTGCCACTGAGGTCGAGATTCTTTGTGCACGCTAACTTTTCAAGTTTCGCCTAAGAGGTCGAAGTCGTAATGGATCATGCGGGATTAAGTCAGCGTCGTTGTTTTTTTCTAAGATCACGGTAAGACTACGGCACTGAACAAGAGCCGAGGATCTCCTAATTTACGAGAAGAAAGCGAAAGCAGGAAGGATTCTTGCAAGCTCTATGCAAATTCTTTCGATACGCGACTCGAATTTTACCGTACATCCGTTGCTCCTCTAACGAGGAATCAGAAAGAGAAAGCTGGTTTCCGCTCTGGAATCTGATCGTTAATAAAATAAAAAGCGACACCAATCGAAATATTTGAGAAAGCTTGCTCTACAAAATTGTCCGCAAAGTCGAACGACTCAAAATGTATTTGCGAAAGTCCAGCGATTTTATGTCGCCTCGAAGTTACGATACTAGAAACAAATCGTGTAAAACGATCAAAATCGTTAGACGAGTAGACGGATAAAAGCACGCATTCACAGCGTTTATGCGCTTCGCTTGAAAAAGTTCGAAGCAAGAACGTCGTTCCTACATCGTCGAATACGATCGATCGATAACGCGAAACCTTTTTTCTTTGCTTGGCGGTAGCTATACGTAACGTCGCATCGTCGTGAGGTCCATAATCGGAAGGACGATGGAAGAAACATGACCGGATGGTCGATTAATTGAAATTCCGTCGCTATTGCCAACGTAAGTAACGTGCTCGCCGTTCTTTACGGACGAATCGATATCCTTCGTCGCCCTTTTCCTTCTGCAGCCGCATCTTTATTCTCCGCTTCATCTTCGTCCGCCTCTTCTTCTTCTTCTTCTTTCATTACTTCGCTTCGTTTTCATTCTTCCGGGGTATTTTTATTTCTTTTTTATTCTACTTCATCTTCTTCCCCCTTTGTCGCCTGTACGCGAGTTAACATACACACGTGCGATAGAGAATTCGATCGAGATTTCGCTTTAAAGGAGAAGTGTGTCACGAACTCGATTTTATACGTTCGATTACGACTTTGGATCGTTTCGAAAGAAAGATAAATACGGAGATGAGATAGGACGATACATCGGGACAGTGATGTACGACAATTTTTATGAATTCCACTTGGTTTTTAGGAAATTAATATAGATAAAGATGAGTTTTAATTAATGTATAATAGATTCTAATTTGATAACGCGTACCAAGTTGCGAACAGGATTTCAATAGAGAATATTTTAAGATTCATTTTTTAAGCGACGTTCCTAGAATTATCGCTAGATACGTTGAATTTTATCGTGTAGTAATCATCTTAAAGGTACGAATATTACGTGGACGTACGACGATCACAGAGATTTTACCGATCAAGCGACAGTTGATAGTATTATTTTGATTTTCTCGGTTTTTAAACGTTTTTGATTGTCTTTGAAATATCAAATATTTTGATCGTTAAAATTACACGTCGGTTAATAATTACACAGATTACGATCGATCGAACGGATCATAATACGGTCACTATACTTCGGGAACTGTTTAAAACGTCATGGTAAAAAAATTGCAAGGTAACTTACGTCATAAAAGAATATGATTTCCATATTGCGTGCTACGAATTAATTGTATTATGTATCGCCAAATTTGAATGCATTGCCGTATAAACTAATTGTCTGACTAGTTAACTAACATAAAATCAATCATTCAATTAATTGATTTACTGATTTATTGATCGATCGTCTTACAGAAGAAATCCGTATTCGAAATATCCCACTGTTTGAATTTTTTTATTTTAATTAACCTTACGTCCGTAAATGGACGTATTTCTAAATCTCTAAATTTCAAATATGTGTTATTAATAATATCCTCTCTAGGAGCACGATAATTTCTCACCGTCGTGAATAAAGAGTTAAATTTATCTCGACCATATGACACGACAGTGCGGTAAAATTACCTGAATTATGAATTTCTATGCAAATAAGCAGCGACACCGAAGAAGTTTTTTTATTTATCGAGAATGGAAATCGTCAAACGTATTTGTCATTGCGTCTATTTAACGAAAGGCGTTTTATTACCCGTTTATTTTTTGACACTTATAACCACTTATATGTCTACACGACTTGTAAAATAGGAATTATACGTTAATATTAAAGATTAGACGCCATGGTAACGATATGAAACGAGCGTATCCAACCAACAAGAGGATTTAACGGTAGATTATTTAATGCCTCGAAATTAAGCGAAAATAGAATAAATGAAACAGTATACAATGCGATTTTATTTCTATTATTTAAATTAATAAAACGATAGGAATGGTTACATAAATGATCGAATTATAGGCGAATCGTTACCAGTTACTCGTATCTTATTTGCTAAACGCATTTCCAAGAAATAATACCAAAAGCATGAAAAATAAACAACTTCTTCGAATCTTAAAACTTTTTAGCGTGGTAACTCCAAAGTTGAACATACGAATATATTTATCGAGATAAAGGTAATTGTAAGGTATGAATTCTTATCTTCGTCTCTATACGTAGAATCATATTGATTTATACACGCATTTCAATCGATTCGTTATTTAATTTTTTTCTTTTTTCCGTCGATTTTCTTTATTTTCAATTTGACGGTACGACAACGTTCCACGAGTGATAAAACGAACGGTTCTAAAAATAAGAAAATCTCCGATGAATGCGAAAGAAGCAATATCGCAGAAAGGAGAAGGAGTAAAAATAAGAGAGTAGCTTGTAAATATGTAAGGAGAAAATCGTAGGAGCAGGTAGAAATAAAAACAAGAAAGTCGCTTGCGAATTTGAAAAGAGAAAGTCGTAAAAGGAGGAAGGAGAAATTTAACGTTAAAGCGTATCGTTATTTGGACGATAAAAATCTCGAACGACGAAAGTTCGACCGCGATTCGCCGAGAGATTTGCGTTAAATGGCGAGGTCTGATTCTATGCAAAATATCTCCTCAAGGGAAAATGCATCAAAAGGCGTCGCGACGAGTTATCGTCGATGCAGCGTTGTTACGTGCATCGATTCTCGAACGAAAGCGCGAACCCCACGTATGTACGCGAGTTATCGTATTACGAGACGATTGCTCGTAGTTACACACTGGCCTTAGATCGATCCTATAAAATCGTCTGTAGTATCTTTGCCGTCGTCGAGTCGCTCAATGTTCGTTCAGTTCCACGAAGAGCAAAGGAGAAACTTGTTATCGGCGCTTTCCTCAATTGACCGGCGCAATTATTGATTCAATTGGGAATGTTTAAGGCAACGATCCCGCAGCTTTTCTCTCATCGTTCTCATCTTGGCTCTTAACTCCTCCGTTTACGCGTCATCGAAATTGTCGCGCTTTCTCGCGTCTCTAGATCGGTTCAACTCGTAGAGTTCTACAAATAAACGACGATCGGTCGTGGATCGGTATTCGATTGACTGCTAGCCATTGAAGACCGACGTTCCCAAAAAAGATTCGACCGTAGAAACGACGATTTGCGATCAATAATTGCAATTATTTTTTTTCCTTGATTAAATTGACAACGTCAAAGCCACTGGAAAATCATTCGAAATTTAATATCATAATATTTTTCATTTGCAAACGGGATCATCCCGGAGTGACAATAAATAACAACGGATAAATACAAGAAATGGTTTACTTTAAAGAAATAGGACATCGTCCAAGTCGGTGAAAGGCCAATCGAAATTGGATTTCGTAGTTCTATCCTTTGCGAGTAGAATCACTCTAGAGCGAGGTCGCCTTTCATCTCGTGAAATCGGTATCCTACCGAAACTGTCCTACACAACGACGCTGTTGACACTTCGATATGCGATTTTATTCGCTTTGCAACTCAAATTGACTTTTGGTCTCTCGTGCAAATTGGAAATTGTATTTACCAACTTCACTTATTTGCAAATGAAATCACCTTGAAATGAGTTCGCTAATCGTCCCTTAAATCAATAGATAAATATCGTACATGACTACTTTGATACTCGAACGAACCCTTTCCTTCGTTCTCTTCTCTATCGATCGAATTTGATTTTTTCTTCTTTTAATCGTTTGTATAACTTCGAAGTTGCATTTTAAGACATGAATATTTGTCTAAAAATATCTTAGGATAAGATGGTCCCTTGTCCTTTAAATCCACAGACGATCATCATCGATATCTTCGTCAATAGTGACGACGTAGACGACAATTACGAATTGAATTTTAGTCATTGGAATAGAACGAATGTTATCACGTTCTAATTTACTCCTTATTTGGTTCTTACTTCGTCCTTCTGTCGCCAGACCTTGCAATTATTCCACGACGCTTCAAACGATACAAAGTCACAAGGTATTCGACGATGGAACGATTAGTCGATGGGCGAACCATCAAACGTCACGTAATCCGCATCACCGGTCAAAGATGTATCTAGGTAGCGGCACGCGCATCATTTTCACCTACTAATTGGATGATCTCGTTGAAGCCAATTTACGATCCTCTCATCGCAGTGCGATTGCGGCACGTCCTCTGGCATAATTCCGATTACCATGCCTATCCATGGCTTTACTTCCGTTTTAACCAGTAAATCGTTTTGGTGATCCTTGTCACATTCATCTGTTCGATCACGTTCCGCAACCTTTTGCGAATCTCAAAGAGATGTCAGTCAATTATTCGAGCCTGATCGCGTCGACGACGTTATATTTTGTTGAAAATCGTTCATAAACTTGTCTAGAAAGCGAAGATTTTAAGTACGTATTGTACTTAAAACGACGTAGGTATTGAGTTCCGAATTATCAATTTATCGCGTCGATTCGAGTTGGACGATCGTTCACCAGGCGTAACAAACGTTCCACTGTATATTCCAAAACTTTGCAACCGTGCTTAATTGCAAATTGTTAGTAGCAAGTTAAGGTGTTCGTCGTATTAAATGTAAAACGGACTGTCTGCATAGCTCGACTCGACAAAGGTTATTTAAGCACGTATTGATAGTTTGGGTTTCATCGAATATCGACTGAAAATACGCAGTTTACATAGGTATCGACGGTCGAATTTATCGATTTATCGTGATGGTTCGAAATGGTCTCGTGTCGAGTATTCTGAAATTTTCCAATTGTGCTAATTAAAAATCATTAATAGCAAGTTAAGGTGTTCGTCGCATTGAATGCAAAATGAATTAACTGCGTAACTCGACTGGACATTGACAGCTCGATTTTCATGGAATATCGATCAAAACGATCCGAATTTATCGATTCGTCGCGTTAGTTCCAGTTGGTCACCTATCGATCATCCACAAGGTATAGCAAACGTTTCATCGAATACTTCGAAACTTCCCAATTGCGCTGGTTGCACATTGTTAATGTGTTAAGGTGTTCTTTGCACTAGATGCAAGGTTGGTCGACTCCATTGCTCGACTTTACGCGTCGTTACGCTCGAGCGATTAATCGCGTTATGTCGGATGAACGTTTGATGGACAAGCATCGTGCTTGTTTAACTTCTCTCGGCTACGTGCGACTGTAAAACTCGCTGAATTAAGAGTGAAGGAAGAGGGGGAATGAATGAGTGACTAAACGAACGAACGAACGAATGGATGAATGAATGTATGAATGAATAAATGGGCAATCAATATGTATATTACATAAATAAAAGACGCATAAAGTCTTAACCTAGGACCAATGCGTGTATAAAATAATATAAAATAAAAAAAAGAAATCGTAATGCCGCGTATTCGTGCGACCGTAGACGCACGAGCGCTGTCAAAGACCTCTGATGCGCGCAAACGGTTCGCATATCTATAAATACAATTTAGAAGTATTTTTATGCGTAAACCAACCGACTCGATGACTTAAGGAGCATACGTTCAACATGAAAGGCGAGAACGACGGCTTTCGCCGCTCGTTACAAACGCATTTATTTATTTTATTCTCCTTCTTCTTTCTTTCTTTTTATTTTGGTGGAAGAAAGACATTAATCTTATGTGCGAGACTTTTAAGCGAGAAATTGCGCGTATTGCGTTGCTTCAAAAAGCAAAGAAGAGAAAGAAAGGGATTTCTTTAAATTACGACGCGCGTTATCTCCTCGTTTTATGGCTTACATGTCACTTGTACGAACGAATTCGTGTTATTCAAATACTCCGTACGCCCGTAAGATCGAGCGTTTCCATTTTTTATTCCAAAAGAAGTAAAGTGTCGCGTTAAGCCTAGAAATAAACACGGAAAACGAATGACACGTTGCATGCGGTAGATATTAAAAATTCGCTAGTCACACTGAAAGAATGGCCGAGTAAACGCTCAGCTTTATCACTTGCCGCGACACTTACGGCCGTAAAATACCTCGTAGTCGTATTTGATTATTCTTTCTCCCTTCTCGAGCTATCGACGATCGTTTAACGTTTCTTTCATTCGTATTCGAGATGTTCGTCGAATACGTGATCCTCGTTTCGATACTTTTCTTCTTTTTCTTCGATCCATTCGTCGTGACAATCGTCGGACTTAATCAAGTTACTTTTGTGTTCGACTTCCATTTTAATTATTTCGTTAAGTCCACACAGAATCTCGTTCATGATTAACTACAGTCAATTCTACTTGCTAAAGTTACGCCTTCTGCATTCTTGTGGACATCCAAACACCGCAAAAAAACTAAAAAAATGCCTTGATTTCTCCAGTTAAAACTACATCCAGAGACGATTTAATTTTACTCGCAATTTATCTTGATTTTGTACGAAGCGCCATCAAAGAGTGCTAAACAATTTTATAGAAATCGATTCGAGCTTCTTCGTAATCCCTCTTGCGTTTAAACACGCTATTTTAATACAATTAACTACACGCGATTCTCAAAGGTTTAGCAATCGATAGATCGATAAAAGTACGCTCGATTGTCGCGATTTTTCAATAAAAAATATCCATCGAGCATCGACGGCTGTTTTCTATTTAATCATGCGCATCCGTGTCTCATTTTTGCTCCCGTGAGAATCTAAATACTTCTATGTGCGTGAATAAAAGCGTCTCTGTGTACTCATTTCAGTGTGTGTCTCGTTAATCGTGCCATGTGTCGATTCTTACTGGGAAGTGGTTACAGCTACGCGCTCCGAACGCGTGGCATCCATTTCACGCGATACTCGAAGGATCAACCGTTGATTAAAGCGTTCATCGTCAGTTCATCGTTCTTCGAATCTTTTTTCGATGGAAAAAGCGTGGAGATAAATTTCGAGCGCTTGTAAAAGAAAACGACGACTCTCGTGTTCGCACCTCGAGGACAAATTCACCACAGAAGCGCAACGATGTCGTCGATTTCGCCTCGATTCTCGTGCAGAATTACACCGTGGATATGATGCATCGTAGACAGGAAAAAATCTATCGTGTGATAGAAACGATGCTTGAAAATCAAACGATTGATCGAAATCTGTTGTTGTTGGAATATTGTTCCATTTGTCGGAACGAGGAAGAGAAAACGATCGGAATTTTATTTCTCGGTGTCTCTCGAGAGATTGAAAGAATAAAGAGTTTAACGTTTAACACGTTTAAAATTTGTATAAGAGTATCTCGATCGTAAATTCTAAAAATGGGTTCAAAGTGAAATAAAATAGAGATAAAAATGAAAGAAAGAGCAGCGGCGGATAAAACCCTCATCCCTTCGCGCGATTCATCCTCCGACGAATTAAATTCCTCAACAATAAAATCGATCGATCGATATTTCGAACAAGTACAAAATGTCACCGTTCGAACCCTCAAACGATTCATCTTCGAGAAAGAGACACGAAAGCCATAAACGACGTAACACGTTTCAATAATCACGAAGAAGCTCACGTTCTCCGCGTAATGCGATCTTGAGACGCTCACCAGGGCGAATTGCAACCGAGAATAAATCCTATCGGGTTTAAAGGGAGGTTGAGAATTTCTGCGAACGTGACGAGTATTCGATGAGCGATATTTGAGAAAAGCTTCGTCCTTAAGGGCGTATCGCACGAATGGAGGTAAAGTAAGACGCGAGCAACGGTTAATTCGAGATTGGCGCTTGCTCCAGTGAATTTTCTATTTGATTATCGTCGTCGTTGCGGTGATCGACGAGTGCAAAGCTCTAGAAAGTGGGAGGCCTACTGTAAACAATGGCTTTTCAAACAAGATAGCTATTTTTCTCGCTCTTTCGCTTCCTGTTAGCCGTAAGTGCACGGCAGTCGACTCTATTGACGGACCGATCGAAGCTTTTCCGCGTAACGTGATTCTCAGTTACACGTGTTATCTACGTATACCAAAAATACATCGTAAAATGCAATCGTGCATTTCGCACGCGATATAGCCCACCGACTTCGACCAGACGCCCGACGGAAGGATAAACTTTATTGCAGCTGGAAGATTTACGATATTTCGTATCTTCGACAGACTCGCAACTTCCTCGAGGCTTGGCGATCTAACTACGATCGCTTGGAGTCGCACTTGAGTATGTACTTGAATTATATTTGTTCGTACGAGTAAATTTTTTTATTGTACTCACATGTACGACTGCACTTTGCACTCGGTGAAATTTTTGGCACTTGCTTACGATTGTTCGCAACGATTTTTCCGTTTGTCGTTAGACGTATTAGCCGAACGATTTTTGATCGGATTGAAAGTTGACGAAATGAGATAAATGCAATGTACGAACAAAGTGAACATGAGCTTAATTAGTTCGAAAATATTTGGTCCGACGAGTATAGGGTGTACATGTTATTTGACTAACAATAAATTAGCCTGGAGTTTAAACGAGAATAGTTAAACGCGCAATGTAATGGATTTAAACGTACTCGCAATTACGTAATTACGCAATTACGCAATTATATAAAATAAAATTTTGAATAAATATTTCTGTACCGCTTTACTTGTCGTACGTTTTAATCGAGTTGTGGAATTAAAAGAAAATGAAAAGAAAGAAATCGCTGAAAAATAAGGAAAAGTCGCAGCCATTCCTCGATATAAAATTGAGTACATTCTTCACGTTTTTTAAAATCAGATCGTAATAACGGTGAGATGACATCGAAATATGTAATTCCGCGTCGCGCGTCTTCCTAATTGTTACTTAGGATTCTGGAAATACACGAGATCTTAATTCTTGGAATATTAGGATTTCGATAACATCCGTGGCACGTTTACGTGACAAGAAAGTGCTTGTCATGCGACATAACGGCGTAACAACTCACTCGTCTCGTTTCCATCTGTGAAATTCTTTACCGACTGCAATCGAAACGAACGATCTTTTTTTATATGAAAAGAATATCATAAGAATCTCTTGATCGAATTTCGAGATTACTTCGTTCAACCTTTCGACTTTGAATGAAAACACCTTCGTGAAAACCTCTATGAATGAACATAAATATCTTAAAATTACACAAGATTGAATGTTCTCTCGAGTTTCCATTAAAAAAAAAATGTAAAAAGAAACTTTTCTACAGAAATTTCCAGGTAAATTTTCAAACTGCAATTTTCAATAGTCGTACTAAAATATTCTGGACGTTCTAAAATTTATCTCGAAACAAGAAAACGTATTTACGTGGCACGGATAATTTCGAGACACACAAGGTATCCCGTTCGTCCGATCGATCGTTTGAAATTGCGCGTAACTTGGGACACTACGATCAAATTAGGCGTAAAATTGTGGTTACAGCGTTCCCAGAAGCACGTACGGAAAATCGGATCGATCGTTTCACTGTGATCGTTCTCGTAATCGAATATCGCGATCGGTGCAAATTGTTCGAATCGACGACGTCTTTCGAATGCACCTATGCACAATAAACTCACCTGTCACGGATTAGCATCTTTCCACGCGATAAATACATCCGCGTGCTATTTTAATCTCGATGCCTTCACATTTGCACAACAATGCGCTTGTACACTTCGATTTGCATCTATTTGCATTCGTATCTTGCGACGACGATTTCGTTTATTCGGAATTAATTGCGATCCTACCGTTCCTACGGAAATTTGAAAAGCGACGTCGTTTTGAATCGAAAGAATTTCATCATTCGTCCCGAATTTTTTTCTACGAAAATAATCTCGTTTCCGGCGTTGATTTTCAAGTATCATGACGTACCGAAATCAAATTCGTGAATTTTCTTTGTCGCAGCGTCAAAGTTTCACCTTCCTTCGGTGTGGTGTTAAAAGCTGAAACTTTCGTGGTAATTTTAATCGACAGATTTATGAATGGAGGGCATTATTTGACCGAATATAATGGAGCTTCGCGATCGATTCACGGCGCGATAATGCGATAATCTTGTAGGAGGCTGAATATAATCTGCTTCATTTTATTAACGTATAAAAAGTACCCTGCTGGTAGAAGCTGCGAATGATCCCGAAACCTGCCAATAATCGAGTTCTCTATTATTTCACGTTGCGTTCATTTTATCGATGAGAAAATTCGATTTATAACGAACGAGTCGATTTTACCTTGCTTCTTTATTCTTACAAAAAAATTTGTTAAGTTAAAGACTTTTTTTTCAGGTCAAATCGTTTGATTCGTGAGTTTGTCGATCTCAGCATATTCCTCGAATTTGATTATCAGAAGAAAGTTTTACTTCTTGGTAATTTCCTGATTTTCCTTCGTTGATTCGGATATCGGTTTTTCTTATTTAGAGAAATCACGGTATTCAAATTGCATTAGGTTAATGCAACAGATCGTTTCGTTTTTTGATTTTAGGTTTCCGTAACAAAAATAATAAGTTTTTGATAAAAACCTAAAACCGAAAACGGAATAAATATTTGCATCGATCTAATAAATAAATGTGGAAAAATTAAAGTACAGATCTCGATTTATAGGTGATATTAATGATCGTTTACGAACAAAAATATCCTTCTATGCCTCGAATTATGAGGTACTGCTCGATGCAATTCCGTGCCAAAGATCACAATGACTAAACTGAGCTTCCTTCGAGTCAGACTAGTTTTGAGATTAGTTTCGTGCGCGTATAATTTGCGTTGTTTCAATGACGAATACAAACGATCATTTTAACGCGTTCGATTCGTTCCGTGTGCCACATACACGCGTCCTAATACGGTCGATTTAAATCGGCCTCGATTATCGAGAAAGAAGTAGAATCAACATGGCCATGCATTTATTTTATTTAACGATATTTAACGATTTAGATAACGATATTGTAATGATAGATAAAATAAAACAGAAACGTAAGAATCGTCGGTACTTTCTTTTTAATCCGTAGTAAAATCCTGGCTTTCTATCAAATTTTCACACATCCTGTCTGTGCCATCACGATCAAGCGTGCGAACTTACTCTCATATTATAAGTTATTTCTGTGCCTTACGATAGACACGGTTGTTACAGTAAACGTACACGTAGAGCGAATAAATTCTAGTCTCGCTTAGAAAAAAAGCAGATCACGAAAGAAAATCATTTGATTCCGATACTATCTCCGTATGCTTCGAAGATGCTCTGACCGTACGATATTGGAATAATTCGATACCGAATCGCATTTACACGATTTGTGACGGCATACTGCTCCGCCAACGATTTCGAAAGATTTACGATCCTCGAAAACGACCGAAAGCTTCAAACCTTCATTTCGGCTTACTGCAATCGCGAGCGTCGGTCGTCGATACGATCTTGCTGGTCTCTGCTCTCGATCGTCATCGTGCCGCGTCCTTTTTGCCAATGCTCTCGATCCTCGTCCGCGAATAACCATTAATTACATTTTTTCCATTACCCGAACAATTCTCTCCTCGCGTTTAATAGAATAAACAAAAGAACTCGACAAATTCGAATCGATCAGCTGCGATTCTCCGTCGGTTTTGTCGCGTCGTAATAAAAATTTAGGCGAAATAAAAATTACGATAGAAAATTCGTGATTGTACAGTCGGGATAGTTTCGATACCAAACAGATCCATTCAATGGATTGTATCACCGTTCCGATCGCTGATGCGCGTACCCAAGGTGCGGGTGTACGTGTATGCACGCATATAAGCGCGCGTGTTTCGTTTAACAGAGGTATGGAGAAATAGTTTAACGTAGTGCGTTGCACAGGCACGTACAACGCTATAATTGTATCCGTCCGCAGTCAGTCGGCCGACCTACATCTCATTCGATTCGCAGATGCACGCGTTGATCGAACTGGATGCTGGATGTATCTGCGCAGGACGCAAGTAGGCTTACGTATCGCTCTGCTGTATCGTTCGTCGTAATTGCTTCCTATCGAAGGAAAAACGACGATCGAGTTCCACGCTTGGAGATGCTCAGTATTTTGCCACGGATCGACGATGGATGATACGTGGTCATTATGACGTTCGATCGTCTTGATAGACGTCGATATCTAAATATCGAGGGAGTGTCACAGAGTGGTGTTTTACGTAAGAGAAGATCAGAAGTGTTTTTGTACTTTTCTTTTCTTCCATTTTCTGTTTTCTATTTTCTCGTTTCCTTTTTGCTTGGCTCTCTATTTTTATTTATACTCGCTGGAAGACACTTAGCTAACTGCAACGAATGACGAAGGCTCGTTTTGATCCACTCGAACGAAATGTTTCTTTGTAAAGAATCGTAACATGTGTTTTCGAATCATTCCACCTTCTTACTATTTTTTCCCCTTTTCGTTTGCTTCTTTATTCTTCTCTATATTCGTTTCAATGTTTTCTGGCTTCTTCGCGCTTCCGGAACGAAATTTTTACCAAGCAAATATTGGAATCCGACGCGCAGTTTATCACGTCGCAACATCGAAGTGCATCCGACTATAAATTCAATCGATTGCGATTGAATACGTAAATTCCTCGCGTTTCATGCCCTCGTGGCAAAGAATCCCTACTTTTTTCTCCCTTCTCTTCGAAATTTCATCCATTCGTGCCCAATTTTTTCGCACGCCCACGCAAGAAGCCGTCGCCTAAATAACGAAACTCACGGGCGTACGAATACGCAGACGTGAATTTTGTAGGTCGATTAGCGGCTCTTCGTACACGTAACTACGTACTTACGTGTATATAATTGCAAATGCTGCTTGCGATACGATCCATGATTAATGATCGAATATCAGACGAATACATCGCATGACGAAACATCGTCTTTAATTGCCTTAGTTGATCTACTCGCAGTGTCATGCGTTAACTTGTCAAAATTACGTAGATTGCTTACACACATGTAAAGTTGGATCTCAATTTGAACAATTTGAAAAATATTAGGTCTACCGGAAAGTAATCAAAATTTCTTCGTTCTCCAAAAATTGTTTTTTATTTTATTTTTAAGATTTGTTTGAAAAGGGAATCGAACAACTGCCTTTACCCTAGCAAAAAGTGTTAGAAAATGATGGAAATTATTTTATTGATCAGTATTTAAGATTTCTTTAATAAATAATTGCAGAAAAGATTTTTGATTATTTTTTGGTTCCTCTAATATCTGAAACCGCCAGACCAATTCGAGAAATATAAAAAGCACGCGGTACAGTCGCTCTTCGTTTTGATAATTATTACCACCATGTGAATCGTTACGCTCGTCCTGTGAAAAAAAATGCTTCAACTTGCAACTTTATGTATCAACTTGTGCAAAAATTACGTGCATACACGTAAAGTCGTGGCGACGATTTGAAAAATACCTGAAATCAGTGGACCAGTTTGAGAAGTACAAGAAGCACGCGGTACAGTCTTGATAAATATCACCACGTGGACAATCACCTCCTTGTAAGAAAAATGCACCAATTTGGTCTCGGTATATTTCTCTCACGCGTCGACGTACTTCATTCTTATCCAACCGGGAGAGAATCCTTCCAGCTCGAATTGGCTCCTTTCTCGCGCGCGATGTTCCGTGAAACGGTGGAGTCGTCATTAGCTTCCCTCCGTCGTCGCCCTAGTCTTTCGCTTTCCTCGTGTGATCTCTTGTGTCTCGACTCCCTTTTTTCATCTGTACCAACCCCACCCCACCTGTACCACTACCAGTTCGTCAAAGGAATGAGAAAGCCTTTGTTATCCGATCCGAAATATTGCAAATTTCCATTCGCATTACGTCATCTCCTCCGACTTTCTTCTTTCTCCTTTTTGCTGGTGCAGCTTCTGTTTTGTCATTTCCACTTGCTTTTCCTCCCTCAACCCCTTTACGGTCTCGATTTTAAGCGCGAGATCTTATCGGAGGGAAGAACGGCCAGATTTACGCGAATTCTTCCTTCTGCCAATAAAACGAGTTCCATTGTGCCTCGCGATGTGCTCTCCCTCTCCTCCCTCCCTCTGTTTTTCTTACTTACTTTGTTTTCTTCTCTCTTTTTTTTTCTATCTTTCGATGTGGCGCGGAATATCCCACTGTCACGATCGTTTGAACGTCCGTCCCGTTTCTCGAGTGTGCTTACGTGAATCAAAAATACGGGAAGGAAGTACGAGAAAAAAATAATCGATTCCTGGAATATATACCGACGAGTGCGCCTATGTACGTGTTAGTCTGGTTTCATTTAGTATCGCAGTAGCTTCGAATCTCGCGAAGGTCCCATAAAAATCTACGCGAAGTGGATTACGAACGAATTGGATTGCAAACGGTCGAACAAAGTTGAGAAATCGCGCGTAAATGAAAAGAGTACATTCGACGCACCAGAATCAGTCCTTTTTTTTGTCATTCTTGTCTTTTCCCCGTCTCATTGTTCTAGTTTAGGTAGGTTTTCCGAGGATAAAGCTCTTTCTTGGATCGCAGCTCCAATTTATCTGCACGCTCAAAGGGACGATTAAAAGTTCATTAATTTATCGAAGAAATTAAGAAAATCTTTAGAAAGGAGAACAGCCGATCGCTATTTCTTGGCTCGTCAAATAAAACGTTTTAAGGGTCGATTTACTTCGTCCTCTCCGTCATCTTAATTCTTAATATTCTTGAAGTTTTTCCGTTAATGTGATAATCAACGTCACTTAAGAGAAAATTAGAATTACTTAAGACTAAATTAGGATCTTCTTCAAAAGAGAAAAAAGGGCAGAGACGAAGGACAGACTAAAGCAGAATTTCAAAGAACGAAGAATCGAGCTGAAGGAAGAAGTGACTTAAAACCGATTCATCTGTACGACGACGTGCAATAGAAAAGTGAAATGGCGTGCATAAGATTAAAAACTCTCCAAATTCCTGCAATTTCACTATTTTTCCTTTGGAACGAATTAAGAAAATCTCGAGGAAGGAGAAGAGTCGGTCGTCATCCCTTGGCACGTTAAATAAAGCATTTTAAGAGCTAATTTACGACGTCTTTTCTATTATCTTGAAATTCCTGCGTAAGTCTGCTTCTCAATAACGCTTAAGAAAAGGTAAAAAATAATTTAAGAGCGTCTCTAAAATGAAAATAGAATGGTGACAAAGATACGCGAAAGAAGCAGGACGGGGACTCGAGGAGGGGAAAGAAGTGCCCTAAAACCGATTCGTCTAGAAGGCGATGTGCGACGGAAGGGCTCATGAAGCGAAGAGCTTTCCGAATTCCCGAAATTTCCCGATTTAAACCAATTTTTTACGTCGAAGGGAGGCGATGCAGGATGAGGAGGACTCGCCGCGTTCGGAATCCTGATGTATGTTTTGCATTTGATGAGAATTCGCGATAGAGAGGGTCGAGGTCATGCGGGAAGTCGTAATGTCGATGGAGAGGGGAAACGTTACGTTTCGTATCCCTCGTGGGTAGTTTTACGAAGGCTCGTAACGCGTCACGCCTTTGTATCGTCCTGTTGAGCAATACGACTGGCACTTCGGTCGATCGACGAATTTCGATGGCTTCGTTCCTTCTTTCACGATATTTTTCGGTCTTGAGTCGAGGTGAGGTCATACGTCTAAAAAAACGCAGGCTCGTCGCGTTCTTCGAACGAACGAATAGAATTTTATTTCAGCTATTTAACGAAGTCTACGTCTTCCGTTCTTATTTTAAGATGGTAAATTTCAGTCGATGGAAGAATTTCGAAGGGTTTCCTTTCTCTAAGATATTCTTTTTTTCTATTCGTTCCGTGTTACGCTGAGATCGTAGATCTGCAAAATACTTTTCGTATTGATCAAACAATCTACGATTGACGTGGGATACATTCGTCCTACTCGTCTTCGACGGAGTGTACGCGTCCTATAAATTCGATTTTACACAGTTAACACGAGAGCGTTTTTCTCACAGACACGAACAACTGACCTGGACAAATGAAATTTATATGAACGAAATTCACCGATTTCTCCTTGCTTCGTAAGACCGATGCATCGATCGCGCTTCTATCCTCGCTTCCCTCGACTCTCCGTACTTCTTTCTAATACTTCTCGAGTGTTTTCGTGATAAGGAGAGGTCGACTGATCGTCTCCATGATTCTTTGCTTGCTCTTCCCCGTTAGTTTCGAGGATATTTTCGTCCTACTGCATCATCGTTGCCTTTTACGATTATCTTCAAGGAAATAACGCATAGTAAGACCCCGTTACGAATTCGAAATCGACCTAATAGTCCAACGAACGTACGTTTAGAATTTATTCGAGGTTTTTTCGTAAACAATAATCGAAACGTGTCCACGATTTCCTCGATGATTTTTTTTATTATTTACATCGTTTACAATATTTACACTATCGCGAGGCTTCTTTCTCTCGCCCAGCCCCTATCAGACTTTAATTCACGTATTTTTATCATTTACTTTATTTGACCTAATCTTTTTTTCTGATCCGATCTGAGCGTCTCGCGGCGAGTCTTTCCTTTAATATAATTATTTAGGCGGCCTGCTAATAAAAACGTGTACTTGAAACTTCGATCGTGGACATAACCTCAAACGTTCCGAACCCTTGCGTAAATTAACGAAGGGATTCGTTCGAGCTGAACATTGCGCGTGGGACGTCGACCTATTAATTTCAATCGCGTATTTCCCGAAGTTTCCCTCCCACGCCGAACGATTTTTGTCGTGACGCGAGGTAATAAAACGGGATTTACGCGACACTCGGCTAAAGTTCAATCGTAAGGAAACCCAGAATGACGTCGACAACGCGTTACAGTGCGATCGTTTCCCGGCGAAAGGACGAATTCGATGCTTGGTCGAGTTTCTCCCTTTGAGTTGGCAACGTACAAACACACACACACAGCTAGTTAGGAATTCGATGAAAATTGCGAACTACAGACACCTCGTCGACAGTCCTTTGATTTGTTCAACCGTCTAATCATTCAAATGCCTAATCCTTTTCCCTCGATTTCGCCCTTTAGCAGAAGAGTTTTGCCTCGAGAGTCGAGAACGATCTTCTCACGTCGCTTTCTCCTTCCTTCTTCCTTCCTTCACTTCATTCTCTTCCTCCTCTCACCCTCATCGCCCTCTTCCACCACTTTCTCGTTTTACCACCAATCGCACAGCAGCTGGTCGAGAAAAAACCACCCTTAAAAATACCATCATCCGTTTCTCTTCTCTCTCCTTGCTCACCACTTGCTTCTTCTTTTTCCTCTCGGTGGCAACGACCGATCGAAGAACGTTTTTGTAAGGAGCGAAAGTAGCTGGAAAATATGGAGCGGTCGGTGGATTAGGAACTTCTCTACCCCTACCCTTCCTCCCTTGCGACGAAAGCTAGGGTAGGAAGAAGTGGCGAAGTGCAGGGGCGGTTGGAAGCACGTTGGCGCGAGGAGCGCGCGATGCGTCGGTGCCTCGAGCTCCTAAATCGTTCGAGACTATCGAAGCTGAAAAGTATCCGAGATCGAAAGACATCTTCGAAGGACGACCGATTTAATCTTTTTTCCTTTTGCGAGAAGTCGGAGATGACTCTTTGATCCTTCCTCAACGAGGAGCAGTCAATTTGACTCGTAAGCGAAGCTCGCCTTCTCGGTGGTCGCCAGAGGCATTGAAACGATTGAAATAAAAATGTAATTATAACTAGGTGAAATTGATATCGAAGTAATATTCGATTGATTAATTTCATTTTTTTTTTTCGAACGAATTCGAATTCGTCCCTGTGAAGCTAGGTACACGTTTAAGAAAAAACGAAGCTTTAAAAATAAAAGAAAGAAAAACAGCGAATTACGCAGCTTATTTGTTTCGATGTTTTCTCTCCCACAGCCCGGAGACATAAAAAGTTTCATACTAAAAAACGTTTTCCCGGAAAAAGTAAAATTCAACCTTCGATCATGGTACAGCCTTGAAATACTCGTATTTCGTTTAAAAGGGAGCGTTGCTTCGGGAGAAAAAGCGGGAAAAACGAGGAATTACGCTGCCTATTTGTTTTTCTGACATATCGCGTCGCGAGATAACGGCGCATTACCAGCCAAACTGAACCCGCTGCATTGTTTGACCTCAAAGAAGCGGAAGGAAAGGAAACGACAGTACCAACCGTGACGTGGATGTTTCACCCTTCGTCCGGAGCGTCATTAATTACGGAACAAAAGAATATCGTCTTTTTATCTGGCCAAATATCGCCAAGAATTTCATATTTAACACCGATGAGCACATTCACTCTGCCATCGAATAAAAGGTGATAATAAAATACAAAGGTGCGGCCGATTTTTTCTTTCCTTTGCTATTCTTTTGACGGAACGATGCTTCGAACTTTCATGGCGCTTTTGTCCTTGCCATCGATTCAAACGGTTTTCGTGGGCGAGCCAGCGACGCTAACTTACAACCAGAGACTCGATCAAGTTGATACCCGTCCACCGCCTCGACTAATTAGAGAACTAATTATTCGTTCGGAAAATTCGTTCGAACGCATCCTCGATCGTGTGACACATTGTTCTCCCTTCTAGTTAATCCATGAGAATGTTTAAACATGACAATGAGATCGACTCGTTCACGGTGAACGTCTGCACGTCGATCGTGTCGACGACTGTTTGAATTCGCTTCGGTACGATCGAAGTTTGCTCGTGTTATTAAGTGTTAATTATTAGGCGATTTGATCTCAAAAGTTTCTGATTAAACGCTATGCCAACTTTGCTATTGAAATATTGGTCGAGATTGAAAGTAATAAGATTCTTGTGGCGCTTATTTATATGTCGGTCATTGGGTGTCGATAGTTTCTACGCCAAGCATCGAACTGATCCCACTCGTTTTCCACCGAAATGATTTTGTCCATGTGTTTATCATTTTCCATTTCGAGGAAATAATTACGCGTTATTAGTGGGTATCGATAGAGAGGAAAATTAATTCCTCTTTGTATATTCATGGTTATACCGCTTTATGGTGCATATCACTTTCAGCGAATACGTTAACCCGTTTTACTACGAAGCCGCGATGAACGAATCGATATCCTCCACTTGTCGCTTTGACAAAGCGCGTACAGAAAAAAAATGTCGAGAAGAGTTTCAGAAGAGTAGGGTGCTCGAAATTGAATTTACTCTCGTTATTATCGATGTTTGGGTTTCATCGAAATTCCGAGAAAGTCAAGGTTAATCACTGAGTTGGCTTAAAGGATGAAGATGTGTCAGCGTAAAAGTCACCGAAAAAGTCGTTCTCAATTGAAATAAATAAACGACGTTCCAAATTGCTCGCAGAAGCTAAAAAGATAATATAAATGCAAAACTTCATTTCCATTGAGAAGAAAAAAAAATAGTAAAACTCATTCCACGAGAGGGTGATTAAAAACGAATTTCATTCTTCCGTCCCTCTCCTCTCTCTCTCTCTCTCTCTCTCTCTCTCTCTCTCTCTCTCTCTCTGCAC
>JAITYT010000498.1:435053-456010 GCA_025433975.1 Liostenogaster flavolineata
ATTTCAATCGAAATCCCCAAAAGTTTGATGCTAATCGCTGAATCGACTGAAATGTTGAGAAAAGCATCAGCGTAAAAGCTACTGAAAAAATCTTAGGGCGGTTCGCTCTTCGTTTTCGTCGATTATACAAATACACGATGCTCGACATTTATCAGAAAATAATCGGGTAGTGAAAGAGGATTAAGATATCAAAAATTCGCTCGTAGCTTGCAAGGCCTCGTGAAAATAAGGAAATCGACTATCTAAAATCGTTTGGCATCAATTTCCTTGTGAAAAGAAACTCGTGGTAACAGCTACAAAAATTCACGAACTTGCTGACGTGGTCCTAGCTCGTTTCCTACAAAAGCTGATCACCATTCGACGGTTCATCACGAAGTAATCTCCAAGTATTGAAATTACAGTTGTATCTCGTTCTACGAAGTAAAGAGAAGGTTCGCCTTTAAGTTTTTTTTTGTCATTGTCTGGAATATAAAACAGAACATTCAATGCCTGGTGAGATGTCACTCTGATGGCACACTGTCATCGTATGTTCTAGATTAAGAACACTTTTCGATTTACAATTAGTTCATCATCCTATCAAACCTAGAGTTGACTTCTGCATCGATTAACACCCATACGACTACAGCTATCCTAAAATTAGGTAGTCAGTATGAAGACCATAGGACGAAATTCATCCATCCAGGTCCTCTGGAATATAAAGCGGCACATTCGGTGCCTGTTGAGATGTCGCTCGTTCAAGGACGACCAACACAAATTCACATCGACAACACACAGGCGAGACACTGTCGGGGTATTTCTTGATTACGTCGCGTATCTCGAAAGTTATTGCGTGATGGTGCCTGTTTACGTCGTCGAAGATGTCGAGTTCGCGTTGTCGTTGTCGCTATCGTTCCGCCAAACGTGAGAATCGCGCCAGACAACTCGACACGAACGCTGCAGGCTGCAGCGTGCGGCAGTACGTACACAAGCGTAGGCCTGCTGTTTTCTACGATCCACCGGACTGTTCTCAAGTAGCTCGAAGGAGTCTTCGTCTTTTCTTCTAAGTTGACACACGTGTGTACGTGCGCACCGTTTGCGCTTTCAAGAGAACAATAATCACACTCTCGCTCTTGTTCTCGAAAAAATTGCTGAATTTTTTCTAGGATCGACTATGCGAAGGTTCAACCGAATGGTCGAACAGTTACGACGACAGGCTTGTTGTACGAGGCTCTAGGTGTCTTATGGCTCTCGGCTTACAACTTTTTCCAAATTTTTCCGATCGTTATTTCGTAAAAAATGTACGATTCCAAACTTTCATGTAACTTTTTATCCGTATGTAATTTGTTCATAATGGTTACCAAGTCGTGTCATAGCTTAATGCCACAAAAATGGTGGATTTGAATTATAAAGTAAACGTGGATATCATTACCACACTACTTAGCGATTTCATTTGACATTCTAAGCTACACCAGCGCATTTTCCAGCTCCCTTTTATTATTCACGCATCATTTAATTCCTCTCAATTACGCGCAAGTCGTTTTCACGCTCACGCAGTTAAAGAGTCATTTTATCCCGACGTGTTCAGCATTATGAAACGTTTACGTAATGACTGTTAAGTTGGTATAAATTTTTTATAACGACTGACATTTCTTCGAACTATTCCAACCTTTTTTCGTCCAGTTTCTTCGAGTTATCGTCTACCCTAACCCAAACACTTGGCACACGTCCTATCGGACACCAGGAAATATCCTAGATCATAGCTTCAGAAAGTTAAAATCCCTTCGATACAAAATGGCACTTCCCACGTGGTTGGGACTCTTTTCATTTTAGATCGAAATCTCACCGACTAACGATCCCCCACAACGTTCATTTACTCGACCTATGTCCTGTTTGAGAGATCGAACGATAGCATCGACTTTGCGAAAAGAAAGACGCAAAAGGTCTCAGTCTTGGTATCGCGTTTGACCTTACAGTTTTATGTGCAGCACCACGCGGATACATTCTTGATAGATCGGCCAAGGTAAGAATTAAATTCATCCTTGTCGATTTCTTAATGGCGGCTAGTTCATCGATCGCCATGCGATCCGTCAACGATCAGTTAAGGTGTCAAGTGACACGTAGCTAGGTAGCCACGTTACTCGAGCGTACATAATGCACGAACGGTGATCGAGTCGAGATGGTTTAGAGTGGCGATACTCCCGTGGACAATGGTGTCACGTCTTTCGATGATGGATGTATCGTTGTTGTGTCGTATTTATCAGTTTCTTTTGCACGGTTGCTGTTAGGTAAGGCGAGATTACCGCCTTGCTTCGTTGTATGAGAGCGCTCAACCACGCGATCGCGTCAGGAGGACAATATCGTGATCCTAGTCTTGGTTCTGCTGTACGTAGATATTTTTTTTTGGAAAAGGAAGGTACGAAAGAAGAACCCTAGGGTAGAATAACGTCGATATCGGGTTGGATTTTGCCGGGTAAAGTGGATTCGAAAGTTCATTCCAAGTTTGGACTTAGCTTGGATTCGATATTAGGTATCGCTTAATGTCTGTTCGTCAAGTACGTAATTCTCTGAAACTCCGCAAGTTTCATTAGAAAAGTTCATGATTTTATACTCCCAGATACAAGCTGCGATATATAAAAGGGCAATGGAAGAGGAAAGCAATAATGGGAACAAACGTTGCATCGTGACGATTTTTAAATTACAAACTTGAGTCTTGATGCAGCATTTGCGACGTAGATCGTTGTCGCATTTTGTACGTGATTGCGTATTGATTTATATACTCCTCCAGATATACTTATTACATATTCATCAGGACTTATCGTTTCATTTAATTTAACGGGTTGCGAGTACGTTTTGCCGCAGTAAGGTTAACAACCAACAATGCGAGAGTAGAAGCACGATTTAAACGCGTGCCACTGAGTCTTCGAATGGTAAAAATTTCGATAATGACAATAATTTTCCAAAATTTTCCATAATTTCTCAAATGAAAACCACACGCGTGTTTTAAGTTAAAATTATTTTCTTTTTGTTTATTAACGTCTGAATTTCGAAGGCAATCGCTCGTTCTGACGTATGTTTTTTTGTCGTATCGAATAATGCGTCAAGTCGACTAGTCATTGGGTTAAAAATCGATGCGATAAAAATCATGCGGGTTCTGCAAGACGTGATCCCTTCGATTATATCCTTTCCAAAAGACTCGTTGGAACGTAGGTGCTATCAGTTCGTTCGATGTTCAAATCACGTTGAAAAGCAAGATGTCAATCTGCGCTTGACTGACGCGTTCCACTGAAAAAGAGTCGAATTCATTGTCAGTCGAAAGACAGACGTACGTAGAATTGGAATTGATCGCTCCAGAAAAGAACGCTTTAATATTTACAATAAAGCAGCAAGAAGGAGCAAGCAAGACGAAGCGATACATCTTCGAGTTCGTCGCGCAATATTTTTCGAATCGAAGTTACGTTTCCCTTCCTTCGGACGCGCCTTCGAGAGACGGAACGTATCGTTTCGTCCCATGTCAAACTTCGAAGGTTCTCGTCCATTTTTTATCCAATTTAAAAAAAAAAGGAACTACACTAAGTACAAAGGTAATATTTCGATAACAATATCGAGGCTTATCTCGCGAGTTACCGCACGAATTTAAGGGGTTTAGTAGCTCGGTAAGATCCGGATAATTCGTAACGATCTTCATAGTCGTCCTTTTGTAAGCGCGACTACAACGAGATAACTGAGGCAAATTGCTCCACGAACGAACAGATAAGCGTATTTGCGTACGTGTGCCAGGTGCAGAGCAAACCGAACCGAAGAAACGATCGAAACGCTCGAAATTTCGAAAAGACGACGACTCATTTGCGAATAATGGTGAACAATTGCTCCAAAATTAAATAACGCGTAAGGACAGAATTTCCATTTCCGAATTTCGAAAAACTCGCCGATTCACTCTGTCTACTCACACACCACTTTTCCAAATTTGATCGCCGGAACAGTGATATATATCGCGTTAATTTAATTTTTTCCATGTCACGCCGGAATATTACGCCTGTCATGCCTGTCGATCGATGCCCCTGATTTTCGACACCAGCACGACATAGACGCCTACTCGTGCCCGTATACAGGCGTAAGCCTTTAATTTTTATCCGGGTATTTATTCGGTCTTAATGGAGTATCGTGGCTGTTTGATGGAGGAGGTCAAACTTTTTTCTACATCGAAACGATTTTACCACCGAGAATACATTACGATCAGTTACTCGTTGTTCCTCAAAAGAATTCCGTACGCATATCACGTGGTTTTTCCACGAAAAATTCAAAAAGTGGTCTACGTTCTCGCAACGGGTGCTACGGAAAGCTATTTCATCTCGATCGATGATCGACCTGATCGATCTATCGGTTTAAAAGGAATTTATGTCGCCGTCGTTTTTTTCGCGTTGCTTTTCAATGGTTTAACACAGTGAGGGCCAAGTGAGTCGTGAATAGAGCCACATTTTTTTCTCTAGTTTTTTAGACGATTTTACACAAGTAGAGCCATTATTGTTTAAGTGGAATTTAATTACCGTAGCAATGCTATTATTGAGCCATTAGGTTTTTTCACCTGCTAATTGTTTCCGTAGAATTCGTACGTCGTATCAGAGAAATGCGTGTAATGGATTGAATTAAAATAATTCATTTTGAATTTTAAATCTGTAAAGATAACGCGGAGACTTCTTTGATACTTCAGAATCAAATGCATTGCAATGATAAATAAAGTTCCTCTCCTGCCGCTGCGGTTTCTCACAACCTTTGATAATTCTCCGTAAGTAGAACCGTTATGGTTTAAATAGAATTTAATTACAGTGCGCGAAGCTATTATCGCAGCACGAAATTTCTTCCGCTCATTAATTATTTCTTAGAATTATAAATGCGTAGGCAGCATCTCGGAAATTCGTACAACGAATCTAATAAGGAAAATCGATCGTGACCATTTTTAATCTCTATAAGAATAACATCAGAGCCTCTTTGGTACCCTTAAATCTCTGTACCATCAATAGTTATAAAATAATAACATTCCATTCTTGTACCTTAGTAGGAAATTCGTTCATCGTATTCGAAGTACATCCTTTCGTAGTCTCGCGGGGTTTACAGGATCGAACGCATCGTAACGATGATAAATGAAGTTCCTATCTACTCGCAGGCACGAAGGAACGCAGATACTACATTATAAATGTCCCAAGGAAATCTTGAGAAACCTTTCGTCGAAATATATAATGTACGACGGTGTATCGTCGAAAAAGCCAATTTGTGTTTTACTCGATCAACGTTTTCGTTTTCACTGTTATCGCGCGAGGCAATGTATCGAGATCGTTTCCGGTATAAATTTTGCGTTAACGTTCCTATTTGATGTAAACTTACGTTTGAGAGTCAGAGAGGATCGATACGCACGAAATAGAACGAGTAAATTGGATCTATACTGAAACGATGCGCGTACGATAAATCGTGCGTTACGTCGGTTTTATGTTCTATTGCACGGCTCAGTGACTCGTAAAAAAATTTTGTTCGTGTGTACTCTTTTTTTGTTAAAAAAAACAAGATCCATGTCTCCACCATCCTGTGTAAGCAAGATTTAACTAAAAGTTCGTAAAACATCGAATTGATCAAATTATTTCATATAAATGAAGAAAGATGAGAAAGTATTTTTGTTACTCTTAAAATATCTCTTATGATCGTTATAAACATCCGTGCTGCCTCGATGATCGTTTTGAAGATTGATGAATTTTTAAACATTTTTCGATCGAATTAAAGTCTAACGAGAGGTACCTCGTTTCGTTAGAATTTTAAAACCTTTCAACGTGGTTCAATGGAAGTTTGACACCTTGGAAATTTGGGAATCGCTGACCAGGCGATTTTGCCTTTTTTCTACTTTTCTCTTCTCCCTTTTTTCGAGAAAATACGCGATCCCGTCAAGTGGCTCGAGCGCGCAAACGGTAAATTTCAACGCAACGTTTTGCGGTCGACGTAATTCGGCCTTTATTACGATAGAATAAATCTAGTTAAGGTTTCCGTTAACCTCTGACGTCATGTCCGGGTATCGGTTACGCGAAACTGGAAAAATGGTGGTGCTTCGTCGCGAGAACCGAGCCCAACATAACCTCATTCTTCTCTCCCTTCTCACTGATTCGAGAGGACGCTCGATTTTTCTTCTAACCTAATATTATTTTAATCATTTTCTTGACCATTTAAGGGGACCTCGTTGTCCATGTCTTGTATGAGGTAATGAGGTAAATTTGCCTATACTTTTTGTTCACGCTTTAAGGAGTTTAAGAGCAATGTCGACGTGTTGCACGTTCGTTGGTGCAACAATCCTCAGTCTCGAACATCAACACAGTTCATTGCATCGACAATCAGAATTATATATTAAATATATCAAAGTTTGGTGATATATATATATATAGTCGTGCGAACTTATCATTTCACGCTCCCTTTTTTTCCCAATCGAGGGAAGCGTTCTGTCGTGGACGACGTTCGAACGTACGACGAGCCACAATCTACAGTCCACAGACAGTCGGGATCAGCAACAACGATCGACGGACTCATCAACATTTGCCGAGCTTCGATTTTCCCCGCGCTTGCCTCTGTACGAATTCTTGTCACGGGAAGATTATTAGTCTCGCGTCAAATAACGAAACATAATTGTCCACAAAAGAGTCGCTAGATAATTAGAATCTACTCTGCCATGTGTAGACAAGAATCAGCCTGTCCTAAATCAATAAAGAAACGATGTCTCCGCAATGAACTCTTCGATGGAGGTACATCCACGACCGACTTCCGATCTTAGAGGAATCCTTCGTGGTAAATTGCAGTGGATCGCGTTCGAAGGACGCAATAATAGTCGGTAATTTATAAAAATTAATACAAAGCGCTTGCCAGGAATCGTTCGAACGAACTTTACGATGCATTTGATACATCGAAGCAACGAATTTTGTTATACAGGTCGGTAATAGAAATCTCGTTCGTTTGTCGTTCCTGTGACGAATGCGAGAGCCGAAAGGTGACAGCAATAAGCCGTTCCATTTTGTCGATGATCTCATAAATGTAGCATTGAGTTCTGTGAGCTGTCAAATCATTAAAAGTTATCGTAATTAATGCATCGACGGTTATGAAACATCGTTACATCGCGGATAATTAAATATTCTCTTCATTATGCTACTTCATCGTAGCTATTCGATATTTTAAAGTTCGTTATAACTTATACCACGAAAAGGTTAACATCGAAATGAAATCAAGGAGTCGCTTAATTCTTTAGTTAACACCGACATTTCAGGAATAATTATCTTCCTATATTAAAAAATATTCCAAAAGCTTGATATAAATATCAACAGAGATTGACCGGAGGAGTTTTGCCTGTTTTACATTATGGTCCCAATTCCGTGCCAATTTTTTACACACTCAACGAAATATACAAGCAAAGAAGCACCAAACAGTTTTTGGCAAAGTTTAAAAGCGTACAATGCACTACCAAATAGAGCACCAATGCAGAAAAAAGCGAGCGGAAACCATCCCCCGATTTCTCTGGAATTCGATGCGCATCAACGGCCTCTTTCAGGAAGGAAAAATTGCATTTATATGCGCGACGAACGCTCCCGTAAATTCTCATGGAGATTCGGTTAGCTCCAGTGGTACGGCTTCGATCCCACACGCAGCCAGCCTAACTTCGTTTATGACCATTCGACGCGTTGTTAATATCGCGTTACCCTTCGTAATGTGGTACCTGCATTCATGCTATCGACGACGTAACGCGCGATCTCGTCTCGTTATTTCGAATTCTCCATGTCATCGAATCTATGAGAGACAACAAAAAAGTGGAATATCGTCTTCCCTTGTGTGTTGTCTCACGATTTCGCGCGTCGCCTCTATTTACATTCTAACTAGCTAGATGTATGCTCGTGATGTATATTTTTCGAAAGAACTTTTCCAGGTAGATTTATATTTATCGTATGATTTGTCGATTCGATACAGCGATGAAGAACACTAGCACATATTTATTGCAAAATATTTTGTAAAGTTTATATCTAATTTTTATTTATCTCGAAAGTAGATAGCTCGAATTTTTCGCATCGCGTTGAGGTCGAGTTGATTCTCGATGCGATGTTTATTCGTATGCGATCATACATTATTACTAGGCTCTTATCTTTCATGAACGACGATGAATTAATTTTACAATCAATGATAAATGGTCAATGACGATAACGGGCTGTTTCTGTCGTGGTCGCTGTTAATTAATTACCGCGTAGCGTTCGAAGAGGAACGAAATGAAATGATATAAACCGACGCGAAGTCTCGTCTATGTAGTAAGTCTATGCAATAGCGAATAAATTGAGACGATGTTTGTTATCAATAGATACGATTCTACAATGTTGATACGTATTGTACGGAGGTTCGCATTGCAACGAACTCGAGATTAATTACGCCGCACTAACTTATCGATCGTTTTGACACATTGCGTCTAAATGCTAAAACGACATACACGCAATTTTCAATATCAGTGTCGGGTGATTATCTTGCGAAAATAATCTGACAATTTTCCATTAATGAACAAATTTGTATTTTGACAAATTTTTTTAGTCGCGCCAAGTTAACTCGTCGCAAAAATAAGCCCTGAGCGCAAAATCGACGAGACATTTTACCTCGTTGATAACGCGAAATTCGTGTACTTTCTTTGTATCGTTGACCGAATTTTTATCTTCACTTTCCGTCAATTTTCACTTTTATCGTTCTAAGCTCGCGAGGCCGCGCGCATAATCGCTGATGTCGAGCGTATATTCCCGGTATTCGTCGTATTTTTAACGAATTTTTACGCAATTGAAAAAGTTTGCCTGTCAAAGCGCGAAATCCACCTGTTACCATCTCGTTGTCTCGTAATATAACGGAAAAATTCGATAGCTCCTCTCTTTCCTTTTACAGTTATTCGCATATTTTCACACGCATACGTACATTTAGATGTATTACGTGTTTTCGAATATTATTTCAACCTAGACGGTAAAATTACAATCCACGTGAAACATTCGAACGTTACATATGTATGTAAAATATTTACGTACATACAAATCGATTTGTCATGTCGAGCGTGTCCCGAATATTCGTCCGTTACTCTAAGAATTATGCAGAATATTCATTAAAATATTTGCATTTTGGTTGCCACTACGAACGCCGAAATATACAGTGTCTACATTTCTTTCTGCCTATTGAGGCTATCACAATAGTGTCGACTGACTCACATTGGCTAAAAGCGAATCGATTGATGTATGATGTTTTAAGTCACGCGTCCACTTGTTTTCCGAAGGACAAAGAAGTCGAATTTGTAACTATCGTTACCCTATTTTCCAAAGCAATTACATCGGTAATTGAAAAAACATTGATATAAGAATGCAATCAGCTAACGATATAATTCATACTCAAAGTAGAACTGTAGGGATCCGGATGGCTGCGTACTTATGCTGATTTACAGGTCAATGTTATTTTTATCCCAAACTCGTACGTTTACAATATTACGAATGGAATTAAGATTGAATCAGAATCTGATCCCGATCGATTCAGGACGATCAAATAAAATAAATGTAAAAACGTGATGAAAAAATGAATTAATTGAAATTAAAATCATAGGAATTAATACCCGTAGAGGCGACTGTAGAAATGTGGAAAAATGATATCAAGGAAATGAAATAAAAATAATTCTCTTCGTACTCTGCGTGTCTGCGTGTGTGTGTCTGCGCGCGCGCCATCGACATGATTACACTTTAAACATTTTTTTAAACGACGCTTTTCTCGCGTGCACTCGTACAGACGGTCGTATCACGGCATTCGCCTTTTTCTCGAATTGTCTTCCTATTAACTACGACCAACCAAACTGAATCACCCAAGCGAAAGAGTCGCTCTTACGCTAAATAACGCGAATTAAATACGTCGAGTTGAATTATATCAGACGAATATACGATAAGATGACCGTGAGAAAATGGGACTCATATCCCAGCGAAAGACCAGAAGAATGGAAAAAAATATCAATTCTTTGATCGAGATAAAAATTTATTTAGAAAAATTCTTCGCAGAAAAACTTAAGATGTTCTGGAAGGACGAAATTTTCAAGTTGCATGAAAAATGGAGAAAGGTTGTGGAATAGAATGGCACCTATATAATTGAATAAACGTCAACCAAATTTAAATGAGCTGCGTTTCAATTTTCGTTTAAAATTGGCACGAACTTTTCCGACAATCCAATACTTATGTCACTTTAAAATACGATGTGTATCGCGTCTACCTTTTCCTTTTAGGACGACGAAGTTTCTACTGAAATTAACGTCGACCAGCAGAAAATTGCATCGTATCCAATTCCGAATAAATGCAGAGAGCAAGACGTCGTGTTATCAAAAGTTGGTGTCGTTTCGATATCCTTGAATCTTCGAATTGGTTTTTCCATCGATTTAATAATTCACCAGTATGGCTCGACATTCGTATGATACATCTGCGATCGATAAAAACAGAAGTTAAAGCAACAAGATTTAACGATTACGGTGAATTCAAACGCAGAGAAATAAGAGCAGTGAGCTCTCTTTCCGTTTCTTTTATCTTTTTCCATCGACTTAATAATTCATAAGTATGACTGGACATATTGCGAAAATTTAAAAATTGTAATCGATAAAAGATAGAGGCAAAAGGATTTATAGGATTTCGGTGAAACAGCGCAGAGAATTAAGGGCAACGAGTTTTTCTCCAGTTTCTTTTATCTCCTGCCGTTCCGGTATCGTCGAAACTTCGTATTGCTTTTTCCATCGATTTAATAATTCATAAAACACGTATCGCATAATTTACGCGTTTGCAGTCGAAATAAAAATCGTGAAATAGAACGATCAACGTTCCAATTGTTAACGGCGTTCGTACATTTTTAAAACGAAGTAGAAACGTTTCGAGTACGCTGACAATACGTTCGAGGTTCACTCGTAAACCGGTTGATAAGAAAGACGAGAGAATTCCTTCGTTTCATGATTTCGGTGAACCAAACATAGTGAAATAAGAGCGACGTTCCCACTTCCTTTTTCTTTCACTTCTCGAAAGCGCCTTCGTGAACATAAAACGCGCATCTAAATACATACATATTTAAACGTACGTGGGCGGGAGGATCGTTAAGGCGAGAGAGATTCTATTTAACCTCGTTCAATGATAATGATAATGACAACGAGGATTTCGCCTCGGAGCGTTTCGTGTTCGTCACCGAGCAGATCTCTCAGAATTTAAGAATTGCTAGGATCAAAACGCGTGTAATGTACGAGAAATACGAAAAAGGATAGATGCAATTGCAATATAACAATTCAACGTCGAGTCACGAGTTGCGAAATGAGAAAGTTGGCCCAGTGTCGAGGCAACTTGAATATGTTCAAGTTTTAGAAGCTTCAGTGGGAAATTCGATTGAAATTGTGATGTTTCGAAGCTTCGTCTGGTGAAAAATAGAGAAAAAGACACGATATTATTCGAAAGTATAGCGTTGTGGAAGTAAAAATCAATTTAGAAGCACACATATATACATGTACACGTTCAGTTGTAGTTTGATTTCTTTCATTGTACGACGTTGCAATTTCGATAAGCAGTAGTGTACATATGAGCATAATGCGAATGCCTCGATGGTTGAACGTTAACCGATACACGATCGATACCAATAACGCGTCCTACGACAGTTTTCCCAAGCGTGAATTTCCCATTTTCCTCGAGAGACGCGAGTGTAACATAGAAATGCAACTGAAACGGAGGAATCATCTTTGATAGAGTCGTCAATGAGAATATTGAAAATGCGAGATTAAGAACTCTCGATTTGTGCGACGATTTTAAACCCAGCTAGCGTTAGAAAAAAATACACCCACATCGATTTTTAACGAAAATTTCATGACTACCGCGGTTAAGTAAACGTAATATATACAAATTAAAATCAAATCGAACAACAGCAACGGTCGCAAAATCGCGACCGTGATTGTGCAGTCATTAGCGCGTAGCTATATATGCGTGTGTGTATGTAAATGATACGTTTGCGTTTTTGAGTAAAAGTTATCTCGTCGTTTGGACTGTGGAAGCTAGCGCCAGTCGATTTAACCAAGACGATTTAAATTGCGTGCTTACCGTGTGCGAGTGTGTTTAATATTAACAAACTTCGAGCTACGATCTGCTCCTCGAAATTTTCGCTTCCTAAAAGCGATGAAAACATTATTCCATGCACGTATCGACGAGATAAATAAACGAGAAGGTGGACGAAATTATTTGTCCCGTTCTCCTGTCCTTTCCCTCCATGTAATCTTTTTTATTATCCCTTAATTCGAGTAGAAAAATACATACCGACGTTTTATGGACATATCCGGCGTATCTCAAACTCATTAATCGAACTAGGGTACGGTCCAACCGCTTTTAGAATTTTGTGTGGCTCAGAAAAACGGAACAAAGCAGCTTGATTAAACGCAGCGTTCTTTTCGACCTCGTCGGTTTTCGCCTTTTTCGGTTTATATTTTTCACGTGCAGTGCACGCTCGCATTTTGCTCGTCTCTTTCCTTTTTACCTTCTTTTTCCACTTTTCATCCACCTCTGATATTCTTTGATCTTATTATTCATTGAACTTTCTCCGCGAATTTATCTCGTCATAACGTTAACGGTTCGTTGTCTACTTTGAATTAGCTAATTACGGAATTAAGGAATGTCGAATTGAATATTCGAGGACTGCTTCTAATGCTCTGGAACGAAGTCAAACCTTGCTCAAGGAAAATATCTTTGGAAGGAACAAAGGAGAAATTCGACAACGAAATAGTAGAATCAAAAATCTCGTGCATTCTCCTTTGACTCTGCAATCCAGTGAGGCAGTAGAGAATTGATTAAATAGTCGTTGCGTCTCTTTCTCGAGAGACATTTCTCGTCTGCGAGCGATATTACTCTGAATTCCTTCATTAATACAAAGAAACGAGCTTAAACAAAAATTCTTATCCATTTGGCAAAACTATAATAAGATCGACAGGTTTCAAAGAAACACCGTGATAATAAGTAGAATGCGTATCGTCCAAGCACGGAAGATATTTTAATCGATCTTCGAAAAGAGTCACTAATGTCCTTTTCTCTTACCAATTCCAAGCTGATTCCTCGTCGGAAAATCTTTATCGCCATTTATCGTTCACTTTTTCTAGGACAGACTCGAGAAAATTGTAAAAACGAAAAATCTGTAAAACTCGTGACTTTATCGCGATTTATCGTTCAATTTTGCGAGAATAAACGCGAGAAAATCGAAAATTCGAAAACGAGGATAAAATGGGAACCAAGGTGGCAAAGCGACGTCGCGCCTTTTACACGACACCGCGAATACGTTTATCGAAGTTTCTTCGGTCAGGGGTGCAGAAACGTTCGAGATAAGTTTCGTAATTAAGGTAGCTTCGTACCGACTTCGTGGCCTCTACTAGCGTCGGTCTACTGGCAGTCGACTCCCAATATCGACCTATTTGTTTCAGGTCGCAAAGCTGTTCTCCTACACGTGGACCATGGGTCTCTTCCTATGCAAATCGGTGCATTACATGCAAAGTGTCTCGGCTATTTGCTCGGTCGTCACGCTAACCGCCATGTCGATCGAGAGGTAAGATCGCTGCATTCCTGTTAACAATTGCGTTCCTGACCAGGCAAGAACGGTAGAGAGAAAGTAGAAGATAAAACCGTTCTAAAGTCTAACAGCGTTATTATTCGAGGGGCGTGATTAATCCTTCGGACAGCTAGGCTGACTACCGTGGCTCCGCCCGAATTACGTTCTCTCTGATAATTCCTAAGGCGTGTTCCTCGTAGGAATATTGAAATTTTGAGGAAATCGTCGAATATCGCGCTTGAAGATCGTTCAGTGTCAGAAATTTGTCAAGCAACGACGAAATACAATTTTTTAAAAAAGAATCAACTAGGAAAATACCGCGGAGTGTTACAAGGTTGGCACGGCGTTAGAAAGATCTTATGTCGCCTCTGGTGGATTCGTAAGAATTATTTTCGTACGTCGATTTTTTCTACATTAATTTCCTTTTTTAAATATTATACGATGTTGTTAAATGCTGAAGCTCGACGTACGAGTAGTAAATGAAAGCAATGGTCAGATAAGACGACAGGTAAGAGAATGCGTACAAATTGATATTTTTTTTTGTAGAACAAAATATAGGAAGAAACGCGAAATAAATCTAGCGCGGACTTCGATCTTCTTTCGAGTGCCTACGTACGAAATTTATGAATCGGTATTCGGCTCGTGTATGCGCGTGTGTTCCGCTCGTGTATGTAACGAGCATCTGGAAATTCTAGAAAATTTATGATTATGCTACGTTCGATAAGGACGGCATGATGTAATTAATTTCCTAAGAGTCTGGATTTTTGTAAAATCGTCGAAATCGTTTATTAACTTTTTAAAATACCTTTGAAGAACGTTTTTTTTTTAGAATCTTTACTTTGCCTTCGTTCTACCTCTTTATTTTTCCTCGTATCTTCGAAGCGCCTTTTTCTAATCACTCGACTTTAAAATCGTGAACACCCCCCGCTCTGATCTTATTTCGAGCTGTTGCAATCTCTCTGGACATGTGCCAATTCAGTTACGATCGATCAATCGATCGATATAGAGCTTGATTCATTGATGCCCATTCGAACGAAAAACGTGGAATCACGTAGATAATAGACTGAGAGGCAGGAGGGAAGAAAATGATTTTGTCGAGAAAGAACGCTCAGCGATCGTCAACGTAACCGAAATAGTTTAATGGGATTTTACTTTTTCTTTCTTTCCATTTTATTTCTCGTCCTTTGCTACTTCGATGCGTTACATAGACCGTCGGCTAACTGCTGAATAGACGATATCGTCGAAAAGGAAAGAACTAGAGCACCGAAATGCGAAGCAGACGTGAAACGTGTACTCGTACTTACAGACAAGCATACGTGTGTTTGTATTGGTTTATGCGTGCACATCAATCATCAGAAGATGACGGCGAAATGACAATGATAAAGTCGAGGAAAAATGAAGACAAATCCAAAGCTAACCAGATGAACGATGCTTTCTCGATACTCGAGGAAGAGAATCGACCTCCATTTGATACAGTAAATGTTCAAAATCGAAACACTACACGAAAGACAGACACGTATCATGTACATATTTTAACTGTGTTTGTGTCTGTGTATCGATCAGCATGGAACAGTGATGAAAATTACAAGGATAAAATCGTGAAAAAATGAAGACAGATTCAAAGTTAACGAGACGAGCGGCATTCTCTCGATGTTCAAAGAAGCAGATCGACCTTCTCTGGCTGCAATAAATGTTCAAAATTGGAGCGCTACGCGAAAGACGTGTGTTCAAGAAAGCTTGTGTGTGCGTTTAAATCAGGGTAAAACAATGTCAAAAGTTACAAGGATAAAATCGTGGGGAAAAAAAGACAAATTCGAAGCTGACGAGACGAGCGACATTTTTTCGATACTCGTAAAAGAGAATCAACCTCCACCGGATGCAATAAAGGTCCAATAGGATGGAACGGCGCGAGGCTATCAGTAGTAAGGGAGGAAGGAAGGAAGAAAAACGCCAGATTTCTTTGATGCACGATTCAATTGCACCGGCCGTACGGTAAATGCGATATGAAAATAGGATCAAGTGCGAATAGCTTCCAGCTCGAGAAAATGCCGCGGATAGGTGGATAGGTAGCTGGTGGATGGATAGGCGAGCGGATATAGCACGTGGTTGATGCATCGACGCATAGGTCGATATGTGGGAAAAGGGGGAGGAGTAGGATGAGAAAAAGAGAGAAAAATCGACGAGCGAGGGAGAAATTGGAAAGAGAAATTTCATCGTTGGGGCAAAAGGTTATAAAACAACGAAAGAAATTAGTCGAATTCCAATCGTTCTTCAAATTAAAAAGAAGAAGAACGAGATAACGATAGGAAAATGATGAAGGAAAAAATAAAAATTTTGGAAGAGTGCTCGTCATCGTTGTCGTCGTCGTTTATCGAAATCTCGATATCAAAAGGAATTACAAAGCTTTCGAAGATCGATTTTTCCGATGAAGAGATATGCGCCAGCCTTCTGCTATTTTAAAAGAGATCGCCCTTTTTTTTCTGGAACCCTTCGAAACGCCACGGTGGTCCATTCACGGAATCAGGTGGTCTGTTTTCAGCTTTCGACTCGACATCGTCGAGAGACACCGACTCGGCACCGTACATCGACCAATTCGAATTCAAACGTGGTGTCGCTCGAATTTTTTTTCCCTGGCTATCTTAAATTCACTTAAATCGAACCTTTCCGGACAGTCGACTTATACAAAGTGTATTGTTAAATATTTCTCTGTCTATCTAATCTCTCGATGTCATTTTTAAATTTGAGCCTTTTTAAATCGTTCTTATTTACTTCGATTGTTTTTTACGTTTTAAAAGAATTTCATTAAATCAAATATACGCCACTTTATTCGATGATTTTCTGCGAAGAGCTCGATACTTTCTCGACTACCCAACTTTAGCTCCGTCCTTTCAAAACAAACCATCGAATTAACGATATACGTGTCTTAACGCGTTGAAAAACATTCGACCGTGTGTTAAATCTCGAGTAGATAGACTTTCGACCATCTGCGCACAATATAATGTTCGATCACTCCGTACAAAACGATTTTAAATAAATAAACGCGTTTATCGCGAAAACGAAGTAGTCGTGCGAATCGATTCGCATATTTCCCATTGCTAATCGAATTCTGTTGAGTTCTACGCGGTTAGAATCTTATTCGTAATAAAAAATCAAAATTACTTTCTAGCTAATCCCAATATTTTAAATGCGACGAAAAAATTTCCGGTGAGTTTCTCGATCGAAGGAAGTTCATCGATACGCACCAACTTGGAATCTCCATCGTGTCTCGAGCCGGAAGAAGCAAGAAACTGAGAAAAAGAGGGAAATGCGATCGACCAACACGTACAAATTTAATCCCGAAGTTTGTGTTTTCCGTAGCGTCGTTCGTTCTCTTTTTTCCCTCTGTCGCTTTCCGTCCCGACAAAAGCCCCCGAGACGCTCTTGTTCGTTCATTCTTTAGTCTTTTCCAATTCTTCTTTTTTTCTTTCGCATCGTCGATTCCAGCGTGAATAAACTTTTCCGAGCGACACATCGACGAGATTTACGCGCAAGAATTTAGCTCCATTTGTCTCATCTCGAAGATGAATTCCTCAGGAATTCTCCTTTGGATAAATCTTATCTGGTCGCGCGTCAGGAGAGCGGAAAAATGTTGCACGCGTCGAGATGCGACTTGAATTCATGCTCTTAAAAATCCTTTCGTTCTGTCGATGCTCCGAAGTTCAGCAAGATTATGAAACATTTAATCCGTTTCGATCAAACGTCTTGCGACACGCACTTTAGGTACAGTTTAAGTTACGTAAGAATGTTCACGAGGTGAAGTTTATTCCAAGATACTCGTTAAATTATTTTAAAATTAATGACACGGTTCTTCGATAAAACGAGGAACGACAGAGACTCCCAAAATAACTGGATAAAGTCGTCCGACTTAGCTTTGAAACGTAGGACGAGAGACAGCGACTGATTTAGGGAAATTGAGAGTCAAAGCCGGAAAATCGATCCTAGAATCACGAAGTACGAATAAAAAGGGACGGGTTAGGCCAGGAAAAATCTGTCGAGAAGTCAAACGTGGACGAATTCCAATGCAAATTTACGTTCGTTCGAATATATCGAGTTCGGTTCGATCGATACTCGAATTGTCCTTCGCGATCGTTCCCATTTTTACGTGAACGTTTCCCCATATCTCGGAAGAAGAACGCTTTGAATACGGAAGAAAAACGAATCGATATTCAAACTTACGCGCCTATGGTTAGATAAGTTTGATTAACCTCGAGGCATTCGCGTTGCGTACATAAAAGCGTACTTCGCGTACTACTATGTGTATCGAGTAAAGTTTATTTCGCGTGTTTCTGCGTGCCTTGACGGAACGTAGAAACGTCTGAAAGAGGCTGCAATTTATATTCATAGACGCGACTTTTTCAAAGGGGAGGCTGAAAAATTCCCGCGGTTCGAGAAAAAGCCGGGTCGAAAGCCTCTTCTTCCATCAGATGCAAATTTTCCTGGCGGGTGATCTTTCGCGCCATTAAACGATTCTGCTCGACTCCGTCGACGGACCTTCTCGACTAGGCGTGGATCATGAGGTCGACTGTCGATCCATTCCCGGACGATTTATAATATAATATTTAAAACGTCTCTTTGAGATTCTAAGGTCGCGATAGAACGATCGAAGTTGTCTTTCTTTCTTTTCTCTCGAATAGTTTTTAAGGTACTCTTCCGAGTACTTTTAAATACTTCCAGACGACTCGTGATCGATTTAAAACGCCTCTTGCGCTCTTGTAATCGCGATCTTGTAAATAGTTATTCGTGAAACACACTCTTAGATATTCTTAAATATATCATTTCGAAATTAAATAAAAAATAAAAAATAATATCATCCCGAACTTTCAATCCTTTCTCGATCGATTTACGCTTGGAGGTTGATCGACGATTCAATTTTCACAGTCCAGGCGAATCAGCCGCAAAATTGATTTTTCCTGTATAATCGGAAAAACAAACGAACTTCGATGGCGTTAGATAATCGAATACGTGATTATCTGCGGGATGCTACAGTTGGGGTTATTTAATCGACGAACTTGCTTGAATGGTATCGTCGTTTGTCAATGTCCATCCTCGATGACAAATTCTTGATGAAAGATCGATATACTTCAAAACGAAGGTTTTCGTTCGTGACGTTATACTCTTTTTCTCTTGCCGTTTCCGCGATGGAAGGTTCGATCGAACTCGAGAAAATATCGAATTCACAAGAGTCACGAGATTATTCTCGCGCGTTCGAACAATAAAATACCTTGAAAAAAAAATATAGAAACACGGGAAAGAAATAAAACAAAACAAAACAAAGCGTAATGGACTTTCGAGAAAATTTTATTACGAGCACGTTTCAATCTGCGCAGTGCAATAAAAACGAAATATTTATTCGGACTGCTTCTGTTATCGGACGTTCTTCTGGCCACCATTCTTTTTTTGGTTCCCCTTATCTCATCCATTTTTATTCGAACTTATACCGCACGATGTCGCGTGTTAAAAATTAATCTAAAATAGAGAAAAGAATGACGAGCACTTTCGCGATACTTCTGTCGTTCAGAAACGTTTTACTTGCAATTTACGAATGCGTCGTAACTATAATACGCACAACCAATTTCACGCGTACACGCATATCTCTTCGTAGTGGATGCCATAACTGCGTACAATAAATTGCCTACACATCCTTCTTTACCCGTGTAAACCTGTACTCGTGTCTGTTCGGAGTGAACATCTGTTCATACATTCATCTTTAAACGCGTGAGTCTATGCGTGTGCATCTGTCGTGATAACTTGCCTCACCTGCGTGCAGTCATTTGTGAATACATTCGTTTACACACGCGAGAGTCTACGTGTACGTCGGTACACACGTGTCTGTTCGTACGTGGGTCAGCAGTGACGTACACGTAGACAGAGTGCAATTTTTCCCCGCCTCGGTCTAGAGTCATAACGCAATGTTTAAAAAACTGTCATCTCGTGGAAAGAACTCGCGTCGATGAAAAGACACGTCGCTCGGATATCAGACCTTACAAGGTGAAAAATTGCCAAGGTAACGTTATCATTACGAGTCACGACGGGCAGTCGCGATATCTTTCAGCTCGATCGTACAAATAACGACGTGCGCTCGCGTTATTACCAATCCAATCTTCACGAACGACGCTTCGATTTTCTATCCCTGGAATCGAAAGGAATCGATAGATTCGCGTATCTTGGACGATCGAGAGTGGTTTATATTAAAAGCTAGCCTCTTTCGATTCGATAGCATCCGTTCGATTCAAAGGGAAGATCGTGCGCCAAAGCGCGATTTCACAAAAGGAAATTAGAGAGGAAAGAAATCGATTAACGTGACGCGCACACAACTTTTTTTTCCGCGTAAAATGCGATGTCCATTCTTCGGATGCGAAAACGAGAGAATTTTATAAAACGGTTCTTGCGCCGTGTAGGAGCTTTCCTGCATTGTCCTGCTGTCGGCTACTCGTCGAGAGTGGAATTGATACAAAGCTCGGTTGCTTCGCTATCAATCCGCGACCTCCGCGAGTGGTGAGTAAACCCGCACTTATTAGCGTGAAATAATTCAGACGAGAAATTACGCCGAAGAACGAGACGATGCGATTTATCAAACAAATTTTCACGTACGTTATTGAAATAAATACTATTAAATAGTGAACTCGAATTGCCGTAAAACTGCCGTAACGTCGACATAATTTCATAGCAGAAAATTTCATAATTTAAGTTCATCGTCGTAGATTTATCTTTCAAATTGCGTCAGAGCTAGCGCGAATCAATGCGAAGTCGATTGAATTGCCATTCCATATTTCTACGAAGGCACAAGGAGCCAATTTACCGATAGACCGATGAACTTTCGTGCGATATGACGCACTCGCGTTGAACTGGAATAACGAAGGACCCTCTAGGTGTATAATCGAGACGAGAGGTGTTCGCCGAGAGGAAAAATTCGTCCAGTGACTCGCTGTTGCGATGTTTGCCATCGAGTTGCTGACCATATTGTATTTACCATCCGGTCTGTGTGTGAAACATTCGAGATTACAATGTTTGACGACGCCTCGTTGACGCTCTAACCTGCACGTGTTTATTCACCCATGTGCGACAACCATTCGTTGCACTTGATCGTCTATGCGTTGTTGTTGCGTAATTCTCTACGTCGACTTTGCCGGGTGATAAACAACCGAAAGAATCGTTAGCACGAGCTCTCGTCGATGCCGATCGCTCTGCTATTCTTCTTTTTTCTCCTGACACCAGCGACTACCGTTTCTTCCTTCTTTTACGATTTTTTTTTATATATGTATTGGGTTGTCCGGAAAGTTCGTGCCGATTTTCGGTTTTTTAAAAATTTATTTATTATTTTATTA